>CANTAL010000193.1:0-562384 GCA_947650365.1 Chamaelirium japonicum
ATGAATTAGAATGGATACATTCGTGCGAATGAATTATAATGGATCGGACGAATGAATTAGAATGGATCATACGAATGAATTAGAATGGATCAAATGAATGAATTAGAATGATTACATTCATGCGAATGAATTAGAATGGATCGTACGAATGGATTAGAATGGATCGTATGAATGGATTAGAATGGATACATTCGAGCGAATGAATTAGAATGGATCGTACGAATGAATTAGAATGGATCGTACGAATGGATTAGAATGGATCGTACGAATGAACTAGAATGGATACATTCGTGCGAATGAATTAGAATGGATCATACGAATGAATTAGAATGGATCGTACGAATGAATTAGAATGGATCTTATGAATGAATTAGAATGGATCGTACAAATGAATTAGAATGGATCGTACGAATGAATTAGAATGGATACATTCGTGCGAATGAATTAGAATGGATCGTACGAAGGAATTAGAATGGATCGTACGAAGGAATTAGAATGGATCGTACGAAGGAATTAGAATGGATCGTACGAATGAACTAGAATGGATATATTCGTGCAAATGAATTAGAATGGATCGTATGAATGAATTAGAATGGATCGTATGAGTGAATTAGAACGGATAGTACGAATGAAGTAGAATGGATCGTATGAATGAATTAGAATGGATACATTCGTTCGAATGAATTAGAATGGATCGTATGAATGAATTAGAAAAGATTGTGCGAATGAATTAGAATGGATCGTACGAATGAATTAGAATAGATACATTCGTGCGAATAAATTAGAATGGATTGTATGAATGAATTAGAATGGATCGTACGAATGAATTAGAATGGATCGTACGAATGAATTAGAATAGATTGCGTGAATGAATTAGAATGGATCGTACGAATGAATTAGAATGGATCGTACGAAGGAATTAGAATGGATCGGACGAATGAATTAGAATGGATCGTACGATTGAATTAGAATGGATCATACGAATGAGTAAGAATGGATCGTATGAATGAATTAGATTGGATCGTACGATCCATTCTAATTCATTAGCATGGATCGTGCTAATGAATTAGAATGGAATATACGAAAGAATTAGAATGGATTGTAGAATGGATCGTACGAATGAATTAGAATGGATCGTACGAATGAATTAGAATAGATCATAGAAATGAATTAGAATGGATCGGGCAAATGAATTAGAATGGATGCATTCGTGCAAATGAATTAGAATGGATCGTGCGAATGAATTAGAATGGATATATTTGAACGAATAAATTAGAATGGATCAAATGAATGAATTAGAATGGATCGTACGAATGAATTAGAATGGATAGTGCGAATGAATTAGAATCGATCGTACGAATGAATTAGAATGGATCGTACGAATGAATTAGAATGGTTCATACGAATGAGTAAGAATGGATCGTACGAATGAATAAGAATGGATCGTACGAATGAATTAGAATGGATCGTACGAATAAATTAGAATAGATACATTCGTCCGAATGAATTAGAATGGATCATACGAATGAGTAAGAATGTATCGTACGAATGAAATAGAATAGATTGTACGAATGAATTAGAATGGATCCTAGTACGATCCATTCTAATTCATTCGTACGATCCATTCTAATTCATTCATACAATCCATTCTAATTCTTTCACACGATCCATTCTAATTCATTCGTACGATCCATTCTAATTCATTCGTGAAATCCATTCTATTTCATTCGTACGATCCATTCTTACTCATTCGTACGATCCATTCTAATTCATTCACACGAATGTATCCATTCGTACGAATGAATTAGAATAGATTGTACGAATGAATTAGAATGGATTGTACGAATGAATTAGAATGGACCATATTAATAAATTAGAATGGATCGTACGAATGAATTAGAATGGATCGTACGAATGAATTAGAATGGATCGTACGAATAAATTAGAATGGATCGTACGAATGAATTAGAATGGATCCAACGAATGAATTAGAATGGATCCTACGAATGAATTAGAATGGATATTAATAAATTAGAATGGATCCTACGAATGGATTAGAATGGATACCTTTGTGCATATGAATTAGAATGGATCGTACGAATGAATTAGAATGGATCCTACGAATGAATTAGAATGGATCCTACGAATGAATTAGAATGGATCGTATGGAATGAATTAGAATGGATATATTTGAACGAATAAATTAGAATGGATCATACGAATGAATTAGAATGGATCGTACGAATGAATTAGAATGGATAGTGCGAATGAATTAGAATCAATCGTACGAATGAATTCGAATGGATCGTACGAATGAATTAGAATGGATCATACGAATGAGTAAGAATGGATCGTACGAATGAATTAGAATGGATCGTACGAATGAATTAGAATGGATCGTACGAATAAATTAGAATGGATACATTCGTCCGAATGAATTAGAATGGATCATACGAATGAGTAAGAATGGATCGTACGAATAAAATAGAATAGATTGTACGAATGAATTAGAATGGTTCCTACGAATGAATTAGAATGGATCGTGTGAAAGAATTAGAATGGATTGTATGAATGAATTAGAATGGATCGTATGAATGAATTAGAATGGATCGTACGAATGGATTAGAATGGATCGTACGAATGAATTAGAATGGATCATACGAATGAACTAGAATGGATACATTCGTGCGAATGAATTAGAATGGATCATACGAATGATTTAGAATGGATCGTACGAATGAATTAGAATGGATCGTACGAATAAATTAGAATGGATCGTACGAATGAATTAGAATATATCGTACGAATGAATTAGAATGGATCGTACAAAGGAATTAGAATGGATCGTACGAATGAATTAGAATGGATCGTATGAATGAATTATAATGGATACATTCGTGCGAATGAATTAGAATGGATTGTACGAATGAATTAGAATGGATCGTACGAATAAATTAGAATGGATCGTGTGAAAGAATTAGAATGGATTGTATGAATGAATTAGAATGGATCATATGAATGAAATAGAATGGATACATTCGTGTGAATGAATTAGAATGGATCATACGAATGAATTAGAATGGATCGTACGAATGAATTAGAATGGATCGTACGAATGGATTAGAATGGATCGTACGAATGGATTAGAATGGATACATTCGAGCGAATGAATTAGAATGGATCGTACGAATGAATTAGAATGGATTGTACGAATGAATTAGAATAGATCCTACGAATGGATTAGAATGGATACCTTTGTGCATATGAATTAGAATGGATCGTACGAATGAATTAGAATGGATAATATGAATGAATTAGAATGGATCGTGTGAAAGAATTAGAATGGATTGTATGAATGAATTAGAATAGATTGTATGAATGAATTAGAATGGATCGTACGAATGAATTAGAATGGATTGTACGAATGAATTAGAATGGATCGTACGAATGAATTAGAATGAATACATTCGTGCGAATGAATTAGAATGGATACATTCGTGCGAAAGAATTAGAATAGATCGTATGAATGAATTAGAATGTATCCTATGAATGAATTAGAATGGATCGTGCGAATGAATTAGAATGGATCGTACGAATGAATTAGAATGGATCGTGCTAATGAATTAGAATTGATCGAACGAATGAATTAGCATGGATCGTGCTAATGAATTAGAATGGAACGTATGAATGAATTAGAATGGATCATGTGAAAGAATTAGAATGGATTGTATGAATGAATTAGAATGAATTCGTACGATCCATTCGAATTCATTCGCACGATCCATTCTAATTCATTCATATGATCCATTCTAATTCATTCGTACGATCCATTCTAATTCATATGCACAAAGGTATTCATTCTAATCCATTCGTAGGATCAATTCTAATCCATTCGTACGATCCATTCTAATTCATTCGTACGATCCATTCTAATTCATTCGCTCGAATGTATCCATTCTAATCCATTCGTACGATCCATTCTAATCCATTCGTACGATCCATTCTAATTCATTCGCATGAATGTAACCATTCTAATTCATTTATTTGATCCATTCTAATTCAATCATACGATCCATTCTAATTCATTCGTCCGATCCATTCTAATTCATTCGCACGAATGTATCCATTCTAATTCATTCGTACGATCCATTCTAATTCATTCGCACGATCCATTCTAATTCATTCATAGGATCCATTCTAATTCATTCGTACGATCTATTCTAATTCTTTCGCACGAATGTATCCATTCTAATTCATTCGCACGAATGTATCCATTCTAATTCATTCGTACGATCCATTCTAATTCATTCGCACGATCCATTCTAATTCATTCGTACGATCGATTCTAATTCATTCACACGAATGTATCCATTCTAATTCATTCGTACGATCCTGAATTAGAATGGATCGTACGAATGAATTAGAATGGATAACTTTGTGCATATGAATTAGAATGGATCGTACGAATGAATTAGAATGGATCATATTAATAAATTAGAATGGATCGTACGAATGAATTAGAATGGATACATTCGTGCGAATGAATTAGAATGGATCGTGCGAATCCATTAGACTGGATCGTGCGAATGAATAAGAATGGATCATACGAATAAATTAGAATGGATCGTACGAATTAATTAGAATGGATACATTCGTGCGAATGAATTAGAATGGATTGTATGAATGAATTAGAATGGATCGTACGAATGAATTAGAATGGATCATACGAATTAATTAGAATGGATCATACGAATGAATTAGAACGGATCGTACGAATGAATTAGAATGGATCGTACGAATGAACTAGAACAGATACATTCATGCGAATGAATTAGAATGGATCGTACGAATGAAATAGAATGGATCGTACGAATGAATTAGAATGGATCTTACGAATGAATTAGAATGGATCGTACGAATGAATTAGAATGGATCGTATGAATGAATTAGAATGGATCGTACGAATGAATTAGAATGGATACATTCGTGCGAATGAATTAGAATGGATCGGACGAATGAATTAGAATGGATCGTACGAATGAATTAGAATGGATCAAATGAATGAATTAGAATGGTTACATTCATGCGAATGAATTAGAATGGATCGTACGAATGGATTAGAATGGATACATTCGTGCGAATGAATTAGATGGATTGTATGAATGAATTAGAATAAATCGTACGAATGAATTAGAATGGATCGTATGAGTGAATTAGAATGGATACGAAGGAATTAGAATGGATCGTACGAAGGAATTAGAATGGATCATACGAATGAAATAGAATGGATCGTACGAGGGAATTAGAATGGATCGTAAGAAGGAATTAGAATGGATCGTACGAAGGAATTAGAATGGATCGTACGAAGGGATTAGAATGGATATATTCGTGCAAATGAATTAGAATGGATCGTATGAATGTATTAGAGTGGATCGTATGAGTGAATTAAAACAGATAGTACGAATGAAGTAGAATGGATCGTATGAATGAATTAGAATGGATACATTCGTGCGAATGAATTAGAATGGATCGTATGAATGAATTAGAATAGATTGTGCGAATGAATTAGAATGGATCGTACGAATGAATTAGAATGGATACATTCGTGCGAATAAATTAGAATGGATTGTATGAATGAATTAGAATGGATCGTACGAATGAATTAGAATGGATCGTACGAATGAATTAGAATAGATTGCGCGAAGGAATTAGAATGGATCGTGCGAATGAAATAGAATGGATATAAATGAATTAGAATGGATCATACGAATGAATTAGAATGACGATCCATTCTTACTCATTCGTATGATCCATTCGAATTTATTCGCACGAATGTATCCATTCTAATTCATTCGTACGTCTAATTCATTCGTACGGTCCATTCTAATTCATTCGCACAATCCATTCTATTTCATTCGTACGATCCATTCTTACTCATTCGTATGATCCATTATCGATACATTCATGCGAATGAATTAGAATGGATCATACGAATGAGTAAGAATGGATCGTACAAATGAAATAGAATGGATTGTGCGAATGAATTAGAATGGATCGTACGAGTGAATTAGAATGGATCGTGTGAAAGAATTTGAATGGATTGTATGAATGAATTAGAATAGATCGTATGAATGAATTAGAATGGATCGTACGAATGAATTAGAATGGATCATACAAATGAATTAGAATGGATACATTCGTGCGAATGAATTAGAATGGATACATTCGTGCGAAAGAATTAGAATAGATCGTATGAATGAATTAGAATGTATCCTATGAATGAATTAGAATGGATCGTGCGAATGAATTAGAATGCATCGTACGAATGAATTAGAATGGATCGTGCTAATGAATTAGAATTGATCGAACGAATGAATTAGCATGGATCGTGCTAATGAATTAGAATGGAACGTACGAATGAATTAGAATGGATCGTGTGAAAGAATTAGAATGGATTGTATGACTAATGAATTAGAATGGATCGTGTGAAAGAATTAGAATGGATCGAACGAATGAATTAGAATGGATTGTGCGAATGAATTAGAATGGATTGTACGAATGAATTAGAATGGATACATTTGTGCGAATGAATTAGAATGGATCGTACGAATGAATTAGAATGGATCGTATGAATGAATTAGAATGGATCGTACGAATGAATTAGAATGGATCGTGCGAATGAATTAGAATGGATCGTACGAATGAATTAGAATGGATCATACGAATGAAGTAGAATGGATACATTCGTGCGAATGAATTAGAATGGATCGTACGAATGAATTAGAATGGATCGTACGAATGAATTAGAATGGATCTTACGAATGGATTAGAATGGATCGTACGAATGAATTAGAATGGATCGTACGAATGAATTAGAATGGATACATTCGTGCGAATGAATTAGAATAGATCGGACGAATGAATTAGAATGGATCGTTCGAATGAATTAGAATGGATCGTACGAATGAATTAGAATGGATCGTACGAATAAATTAGAATGGATACATTCGTCCAAATGAATTAGAATGGATCATACGAATGAGTAAGAATGGATCGTACGAATAAAATAGAATAGATTGTACGAATGAATTAGAATGGATTCGTACGAATGAATTAGAATGGATACATTTGTGCGAATGAATTAGAATGGATCGTACCAATGAGTAAGAATGGATCGTACGAATGAAATAGAATGAATAGTGCGAATGAATTAGAATGGATCGTACGAATGAATTAGAATGGATCGTGTGAAACAATTAGAATGGATTGTATGAATGAATTAGAATAGATCGTATGAATAAATTAGAATGGATCGTACGAATGAATTAAAATGGATTGTACAAATGAATTAGAATGGATCGTATGAATGAATTAGAATGAATACATTCGTGCGAATTAATTAGAATGGATACATTCGTGCGAAAGAATTAGAATAGATCGTATGAATGAATTAGAATGGATCCTATGAATGAATTAGAATGGATCGTGCGAATGAATTAGAATGGATCGTACGAATGACTTAGAATAGATCGTATGAATGAATTAGAATAGATCGTACGAAGGAATTAGAATGGATCGTACGAATGAATTAGAATGGATATATTTGTGCAAATGAATTAGAACGGATCGTATGAATGTATTAGAATGGATCGTATGAGTGAATTAGAATGGATCGTACGAATGAATTAGAATGGATTGTATGAATGAATTAGAATGGATCGTACGAATGAATTAGAATGGATCAGACGAATTAATTAGAATGGATCGTACGAATGAATTAGAATGGATCGTACGAATGAATTAGAATGGATCGTACGATTGAATTAGAATGGATACATTCGTGCGAATGAATTAGAATGGATTGTGCGAATGAATAAGAACAGATCGTGCGAATGAATTAGAATGGATCGTACGAATGAATTAGAATGGATCGTGCGAATGAATTAGAATGGATCGTACAAATGAATTAGAATGGATCGAGCGAATGAATTAGAATGGATCGTACGAATGAATTAGAATGGATCGTGTGAAAGAATTAGAATGGATCGTACGAATGAATTAGAATGGATCGTGCGAATGAATTAGAATGGATCGTACGAATGAATTAGAATGGATCGTACTAATGAATTAGAATTGATCGAACGAATGAATTAGCATGGATCGTGCTAATGAGTTATAATGGATCGTACGAATGAATTAGAATGGATCGTGCAAATGAATTAGAATGGATCGTACGAATGAATTAGAATGGATACATTTGTGCGAATGAATTAGAATGGATCGTACGAATGAATTAGAATGGATCGTGCGAATGAATTAGAATGGATTGTGCGAATGAATTCGAATGGATCGTACGAATTCATTCTAATTCATTCATACAATCCATTCTAATTCTTTCACATGATCCATTCTAATTCATTCGTATGTTCCATTCTAATTCATTAGCACGATCCATGCTAATTCATTCGTTCGATCAATTCTAATTCAGTAGCACGATCCATTCTAATTCATTCGTACGATCCATTCTAATTCATTCGCACGATCCATTCTAATTCATTCATAGGATCCATTCTAATTCATTCATACGATCTATTCTAATTCTTTCGCACGAATGTATCCATTCTAATTCATTCGCACGAATGTATCCATTCTAAGTCATTCGTACGATCGATTCGAATTCATTCGTACGATCCATTCTAATTCATTCATACGATCTATTTGTTAGAATTGGTGAGGTCTATAGCTCGTAAAAACCTAGTGTTTAGCTTTGTATGGTTGATAGTATAGGAATGCATATTGGTACGTACCTTAGTACGTGTTCTGATTACAGAACAGAGAGCCATGGCTACATGGTAATCCACTTGAGTGGGAGACTCAATGGATTGGTCCCATGTAACCTAAATACGTTCGCAGCTCTGATTAGGGTTGGTCGCCCTATCAGGATAAGCTGTTGGGATGACAGAGCGTGGGTGTCTCCACCACGGTCATTACCAGGCACAGTGTCTGTGGCCGAACGGAACCAACACGGTGCACAGATCGGTGAGCAGACACCGGTGCACTAAACCGTGTTTCTGCTTAGGGTAAAACGGTCCTAAACCCTGAGGAGCCATGTCTGGTGGACTAACCAGTTGTGTGGTGCTTTGGCGCACCAATGTGTGAGGATCCGGATGCAGTGATCCAAAACCACGGTGTACTGGGTTACCCGGCTGGCGTTGCATCAGCATGTCACTCCTGCAGGCTATCCACACCCCTAACGGGAGGTGCGTTCCTTGGTCTGACCTACGTCGTATTAAACCCTGGCCAGGTGGTCATTAGTTGGACTGATGACGGATCCGGTTGCTCGTCAGAGTAATCGGAGGTACGATGTATGTGGTCAACCTGGAAGGAACCGAGTCATATGAGCACTCGAGTCTGACGGTATTCTCCATCGCTCGAGTTGCATCATGGCACCAGTGGAGGGACAGCGAGTTTACCATACTAAACGGAGAGCAGGGGTATGTGGGAGAACATAGTAAGTCCGGGGGGATTGGAGTGTAGCCTGCGTCGCACTCTGGGTGGCTACGCAGGTTAACTCGAACTCAGAGGATCGATGGTACACTCGGGTAGTGTGTCGATCGAGTCTGAGTTGGAAGCCATGAACCCTGGTCCCTGAAGGTTCCACCTTATCGACATTATGTATGGTTCTTATACCATCTCCTCGAAACACAGAACGTAGTTAGAGGAAGCGAGAAGTCCAAGCATACGCTCCATGAGTGCTTCGCACTAGTGCTCGGTAGATGCGTAGCTACGTGTGTGCACTAAGGGGAAACCCTAGGTTAGTGCAGAGACGCATGTAGCAATTCCTTGCCATAAGTGGACTTTGCCACATGGGTGCGATGCACCGGGACATGTTGCGAGTTGACTAGTTGACTTCACTAGGGGCACCCTACGGGAACCTCAGAGAATAGTGAAATCACTGGTGCACTTCACTTATGTGTGCCTTGTAAAGTCTCGTACACGAGGAACGACCAACTAGTGACATAAGGGCGTTTTGGTCATACCATGCGCCACTATGCACTAAGGGGGCCGGCCCTAAGTGTTGAGAGACTGGTCAAGGCCGGCCCCATTAGTTTCGGGAGGTTGTTGCCTCCGATGAAGGGGCCGGTTATGAGGCGCAGAAAACGGGCTGGTTTTGACCGTTTTCGAAAACAAGGAAAGGATAGAGATAAAGAAGAGATATATAGGGATAAGGCTTGAATCAATCATCCTTATCCATACTGTCCTTATCCATATGGATAGGCCGGCTATATATATGATAAGGAGAGAGAGGGTGCACGAAATTCATAGAGCCATGCAAGCCCTAGGGCTGGCCATGGCATGGGAAAACCCTAGCCGCCCCCTCTCCTCTCTTCGCATCTCCTCTCTCGTCTCTCTCTCTCTCGCTTGCGCCATTGGATGGCGACTCGTCTTCCTCACGTGGTGTTTCGTAGAAGGAGAAGGCTCGTCGTATGGAGGCACTCAGAGATCCATCAACGAGGTGCCGTGCATCGTGTGAGATCGGGTGAACTAGAAGGCGTCTCCCGCAACCTTTTGCTGTCCAGAATCTGCACAGAAAATCAACGTTGTTTCTGCGATTCCGGGAGCTACAGAAGTCCAAACGATGTGAAACTTGTTGGAAAGGTTGCGTCTCGAAGTTGGCTACCTGCAGTCCAAATTTCAGCCCAATCGGAGTTCGGAGCAGAAAGTTATGGCCGTCACACCGAAGCTATGTTGAGCAGATCCGTAGCCCGTCTCCATCGACAAAGAAGAAATTTGTCGCGGTGAAAGATTCCGCACGCAGGTATGACCTCTAACAAGTAGATCTAACATAATTAGAACATGCATTCATGCTAGTTTGTTCTTTCGCGTTAGATCATCGTTAGGGGTTCGCGTAGTTGCCATGCTAGATTCATACACGCATATGTAGATCGTTTCGATGAAAATTTTGATATGTAACGTACACCGCTCATGGTCCTCGGACCTTCACTTTGCTTCCGCTGCGGGCCTCTACCATGGATTTATTTCCAACAATTGGTATCAGAGCACGCTAGTGGTGTGCGTTTCATGTTTTTTTCATGAAACCGTCATGTGCGCGCATGAATAGTATGTGCCGCCATCGGGGTTCTACGAGTAGATCATGCATAGTAGATTTTGTATGTTCTATGAATCGTTCTTGCAGGGCGCCGCTTCTAAAATTATTCTGGATATGTGATTGTTTGCTACCGGGGGTCGGATCCCGTGTTAGCGATTTTGTCTGGATGTTTTTTCTTCTGTGTGTGGATAGATTTTAGAGCCATAGTCGGGCAAGAGGTGAAGATTTACCACCCTTGATTCCCAGGCTTTTGCTAGGTTTGTTTTCCTTTTCTTTCTAGGAAATTGTGTACGAGCGAGCACTTGCTCGAAGCGTACTAGATCTTTTTCGGTTACAGATTGAAGAGGAGGACTTACCGTGGAGATCCACCACTGGGAAGATGAGCGGAACCTTGGAGGACGATGGCGATCCGGCGAAGCGTACACGATGACGGCAAAGGGCATAAAGCGTCAGAAGATCGTATACAGAGGCTTGCACCGGATCGAGGAGCCTTGTGGAGGAGACAGAGAGCCTGCGCTGTGCCAGTCAGGTTCAGGGGTCGGACCCTGAACTTGATTCAGTTGTGTGCTTATTTCTTTCAGTAGTTCTTTATATTTCTGTAGAGAACCCCGATGCGATAATTTGATTATCTGTGTCAGAGGGATGCCCTTTCCCCTCGGGTCCTAGCGACCTTATTAGGATTGGATTCCACTAGTGACGCCTATTATTTAATTGACCCTTGATGATAGTATGAATTCCTCACATTTGGTTATGCCCCCATTAGGTCAACACCCGATTAGTCGGGTGTGCCTATTTGGCAAGCATCGAAACCTAGAATGAGTTGGAATTCTACTATGACATCATTCGTCAAATTTATAAGCAAGGTGCCATGGTAGTGGAAGACCTTTCCTGTCAGTCTGACCTTAGGCTAGGCTCCAGGGCATTAGCGTGATAGCCAAGTTTGCAAAGCATCAATGTTCTTGGGATATGTAATGTGACCCTTGAGTGGAGAAATCCACTCGAGGCAGGGACTATGATATTCCAAGATCGATTAATGCTTCGCGAAAGGCTTGAATGCTAGTGGGAGCACGGTATGACCAGGGTCTAGTGTATAGGTTGTCGTGACCTTAGTGTACACTCATACTTGCATTAAATAACCCTCAACTTTAATAAGGGATGTAAGAGAGGACTTTTAGAGATCCTCTGGCCTCCACGGCCAGTCGTTTTGTGTTTGGGTGGGGATGCATAACTTCACACCCCCTAGGGTGGGAGCTGTGTGTTTCCATGCCAAATTACTTAATGACCTCCCTAAGGATATGGCGATTACGAGGCCAGGAGAGAAGGGCTTTTCATCCCACCCTAGTGGGGGCCGCATGAACTCCCGTGTCGTAATTGCTTAGGCTCGTGGGTAAGCATCCTAAGTGCACGTGAGGTATTCGTTGCGAAGACAACGGTGATCACGTGGTACTGGCCAAAAGATAACCATGGTCCATCAAAGCCCTTAGTTGGCAGATTTGGACTGGGTCAAGGAAAGGCCCGTGTAAGCGGATTGACGCTGCATGATGCCCCCTAGGGCAGGTGTAGTCGATTCCGAGATCTTACATACATGGTTAATTAATCCATAGAGGTGTCTTCGCTTTGAGGGTAGCGCTGACATTTGGATATAATTAGCTTATTTTCAAAATCCATAAAATAAGTTATTTTGCATTCATTTTCATTCAACCATATAGTTCCCCTATCCGTTATCCCATAAGAGAACCAGTTATCGGGTCTCTAACTACGTAGAGCGGAAGCGCTTTCTTTAGCTTATGCATAGGGTAGTTAACGTACATTGGCATGCAATCTAAATATCCCTGTACTAGACTAACGGGTTCAGATATCACTAGGGCACTAACTAGGGCATATGACGACTAGCAAGAGTCTAAGGAGATGTGCAAGTGCTATGATTATAGCAGACTTGCGGACAACTCTTTAGAAGCGAGTCAGAGATATGCCGGGTGTTCTCTAATTAAGTTTTACTTGCATTAGATGTCTGGAAGGCGAAGTCAGTCGACTCATCGCTTTTCCACTAAGATACTTGTCGGTACCAAGATGTTAGAGGGAATGCTTGTTCGGGAACACATCCTTGAGTTCCAGATCGAACTAGATTCCAAAGACATAGTACCAGATGACGAGGTGGTGGAAGACGTCTATCTTGCATCCCTGTCTGGAACCTTCGAAGGCGTTATCAGAGACTTTAGCTTTAACAAGTTAGAGATGATAAACGCAGAACTTCTAAGGAGATTTCCAAGAGACAAAGGATGAGATCAAGATTAAAGGCAATGCCTTTAGTGCTTAACCTAGGTCTTCTTTAGAAGAACCTAAGGGAATAACTTATAAGAGATCGAAAACTATTCTAGTGCAGAAACTGGTGTGGAATCCTAAGTCTGGTAACGCCAAGGACGGAAGTATTTCCGCTGTGGTGAGCATTGGGGGTATTTGAAGATTGAGTATGGCCTCAGGATGTTAGGAGTTGAGTCGCTATCTAGTAGCAGTTCTTATGCTTCTTGGAATGTAGACTTCGGGTCTACAGAGATTCAAGGAAAGCAGAAGGCTACTTTATAGTGAAGGAATCCTAACATAGGTACTGATGCCATAAGCCGCTGCGGAAGCTGTTAGATATGATTGTCTTAGTTTTTCCGAAACACGGATTTTGATCTTTAGAGATGTAGTTCTGTTTCCTCCTTGGTAAATGAAATTTTTAGTTTTAGACAGCACCGTTGGTGTGTATCTTAAACTGAATAGATAGCTTCATTACTAGAGGAATAGATCAGAATAATCTCTTTGTATTTAATCCTAATTCGGAAATAGATTTCATGACAGCTGTAGCGTCTAACTGAAATTCATCTAAATCCTTCGGAGAAGCTATCCCATTTGTGACCCCTCTGATTTAGATATTCTTCCTCAGATAAATTCAGAGGTAAAAGAAGGTCGATTTTCTGTTCACAGAATCATCGGAGATCCTTCTAACCTATGAGTGTAATCTGGACGGCAGAATAACTAAAAGGGCCATGAAGGTATGGGAGTTAGTTAATTTTGACGTCTATGGTTCCAAGAGCGTCCAGACGAAGGAGTCTCTTCGACTTATCGAGGAAATAAAAACCTATCGGATGGGTTCCATAGGATCCTGAGGGAGCATGGGATTAGCTCCCAGTTAAATGCTCCAAGGATGACACGTTAGAATAAAGTCTCCGAGAGAAGGAATCGGACCCTGTTTGACATAGTCCGTAGTATGATGAATATTGCCAAGTGTACTACCCACCTTTTGGTGGGGTTGTACCTTAAAACAGTAGCTTATATCTGAAACTATCTCTTATCTAAATCAGTGCCTCAGACCTATAGAGAGCTATGGTCTAAGCGAAAGCTGACACTATAGTGTCTCGAGATATAGGGTTGTCCTGCACTTGTGCAAAAGGACAAGAGGGATGAGATGGAGATATAGTTTCAGGTATATCTGTTTGTAGGTTACCCTTAGGAGGCATAAGGTGGACTGTTTTATGATCTTGAGGTTAGGAAGGTAATCGTTTCTACGAATACCATCTACCTAGACCAGGATTATATTATAGACCATAAGTTTGCCGGTAAGGTAGTTCTGGGTGAACTACTGGGTACTGGTAGAGAGTGCGCATCTGAAAAACGTAGTGGGAGTAGATGATACAAGAAACTAGTATACCAGGTATTGTAGAAACAATTCACTTTTGTACCACCACCACTTCGTCGTTGTGGGACCATCAGAGCTCCTGAAAGATGCTATGGAGAAACTTTGATAGTTAATCCAGAGTTTCAGGAGGATGACCCCTAGAGCTACGAAGAAGTAGTGGGAGCTTCCGACAGCTCTTACTGACAAAAGACCATGGAGACAAATTTGCATCAATGTCCCTTGAAACAGTCTTGACACTTATAGCACTATCACCCTTCAGGGTGTAGAAGGTGTATTAGAAGAGCACCCGATTAAGACTTAAGTGGCTAGATTAGTTGCCAAAAGAGAAGGGATTGACTATGTCAAAACCATCTCACTGGTAGCTATGCCTAAGTCTATTTCGGATCCTCTTAATCCATCGCAGCCCATTATAGTTGGGAGATCTGGTTGATGGATGTCAAGACAGTTATTCCCTAACGGGAATTTGGAAAGGACATATGGATGAGTAGCCCCAGGCTTTGTGTCAGTAGGTTAGGAAGATATGGAATGCAAGTTGCAACGGTCCATTTATGGACTGATGCAAGCATCCAAGTTGGAATATCTATTTTGATCAAGGGAATCCGCTCATACGGATTTGATCAGAATGAGGATAAACCAAGATGGTACAGGAAAGGTGAAATAGCTACAAGGGTATATTTAGTACTTTACGTTAACGATATTCTACTGATTGAAAATGATGTAGGAATATTGTTTACGATAAAGGTTTGTAGTCATCACAATTCGATGTGAAAGACCCTAGTGAGGCGAGTTATGCTCTGGGAATCAAGGTAACTCGAGATAACCAGAGCAAGATTCTCTTGCTGTCACAGGCTATGCATGAAGATAAGATTCTAGCCAGATTCGGTTTACGAGGCTAGATATCTATTGCACAGCAGGAAGATGGGTCGGTTTCAGTCGAACCCGGGTCCAGATCTCTGGACCGATGTGAAGGGTATACTCAGAAATCCTCATTAAGTAAAGATTGTGAGTTAGCTTGCACTTCACAGGTCCTGATATCGATTGGACACACAGGATCTGACTTTGGTGTCAGATGTGTGTACCAGAAAATCGATTTCAGGGATTATTTTTATCTTGGGATTAGAAGCGGTAGTTGGTAGAGTGTGAAGCAAGTGCATCACAGACTCTACCACAGATGCTTAGCACGTTGTTGCGTGCGAAGTAGTATATTAGGTGGTAAGGCTTAGGAAGTTCTTAGAGAACTTGGGACGCGTACCAGAGGCTCAGTTATCTGTTGTTACAACAGAAGAGCGGTAAGCAAGGTCCAAGGAGACTAGGCACCGCCGTGAGGGGAAACCCATCAAGTACAAACTCCACTTGATCTGACAGTTATAGGAGGAAATGCAAGTAGCGGTACTGAGGTGGAATCTACAGACAATGTTGCCAATTCCTTTAGGGAATTCCTGCAAAGGCTTTTGGGCAGCATGTAGAAGCTACAGAGCTCAACACCGTTATTCCTCGTTAGACCTAGTGGGAGATTGTTAGAATTGGTGAGGTCTATAGCTCGTAAAAACCTAGTGTTTAGCTTTGTATGGTTGATAGTATAGGAATGCATATTGGTACGTACCTTAGTACGTGTTCTGATTACAGAACAGAGAGCCATGGCTACATGGTAATCCACTTGAGTGGGAGACTCAATGGATTGGTCCCATGTAACCTAAATACGTTCGCAGCTCTGATTAGGGTTGGTCGCCCTATCAGGATAAGCTGTTGGGATGACAGAGCGTGGGTGTCTCCACCACGGTCATTACCAGGCACAGTGTCTGTGGCCGAACGGAACCAACACGGTGCACAGATCGGTGAGCAGACACCGGTGCACTAAACCGTGTTTCTGCTTAGGGTAAAACGGTCCTAAACCCTGAGGAGCCATGTCTGGTGGACTAACCAGTTGTGTGGTGCTTTGGCGCACCAATGTGTGAGGATCCGGATGCAGTGATCCAAAACCACGGTGTACTGGGTTACCCGGCTGGCGTTGCATCAGCATGTCACTCCTGCAGGCTATCCACACCCCTAACGGGAGGTGCGTTCCTTGGTCTGACCTACGTCGTATTAAACCCTGGCCAGGTGGTCATTAGTTGGACTGATGACGGATCCGGTTGCTCGTCAGAGTAATCGGAGGTACGATGTATGTGGTCAACCTGGAAGGAACCGAGTCATATGAGCACTCGAGTCTGACGGTATTCTCCACCGCTCGAGTTGCATCATGGCACCAGTGGAGGGACAGCGAGTTTACCATACTAAACGGAGAGCAGGGGTATGTGGGAGAACATAGTAAGTCCGGGGGGATTGGAGTGTAGCCTGCGTCGCACTCTGGGTGGCTACGCAGGTTAACTCGAACTCAGAGGATCGATGGTACACTCGGGTAGTGTGTCGATCGAGTCTGAGTTGGAAGCCATGAACCCTGGTCCCTGAAGGTTCCACCTTATCGACATTATGTATGGTTCTTATACCATCTCCTCGAAACACAGAACGTAGTTAGAGGAAGCGAGAAGTCCAAGCATACGCTCCATGAGTGCTTCGCACTAGTGCTCGGTAGATGCGTAGCTACGTGTGTGCACTAAGGGGAAACCCTAGGTTAGTGCAGAGACGCATGTAGCAATTCCTTGCCATAAGTGGACTTTGCCACATGGGTGCGATGCACCGGGACATGTTGCGAGTTGACTAGTTGACTTCACTAGGGGCACCCTACGGGAACCTCAGAGAATAGTGAAATCACTGGTGCACTTCACTTATGTGTGCCTTGTAAAGTCTCGTACACGAGGAACGACCAACTAGTGACATAAGGGCGTTTTGGTCATACCATGCGCCACTATGCACTAAGGGGGCCGGCCCTAAGTGTTGAGAGACTGGTCAAGGCCGGCCCCATTAGTTTCGGGAGGTTGTTGCCTCCGATGAAGGGGCCGGTTATGAGGCGCAGAAAACGGGCTGGTTTTGACCGTTTTCGAAAACAAGGAAAGGATAGAGATAAAGAAGAGATATATAGGGATAAGGCTTGAATCAATCATCCTTATCCATACTGTCCTTATCCATATGGATAGGCCGGCTATATATATGATAAGGAGAGAGAGGGTGCACGAAATTCATAGAGCCATGCAAGCCCTAGGGCTGGCCATGGCATGGGAAAACCCTAGCCGCCCCCTCTCCTCTCTTCGCATCTCCTCTCTCGTCTCTCTCTCTCTCGCTTGCGCCATTGGATGGCGACTCGTCTTCCTCACGTGGTGTTTCGTAGAAGGAGAAGGCTCGTCGTATGGAGGCACTCAGAGATCCATCAACGAGGTGCCGTGCATCGTGTGAGATCGGGTGAACTAGAAGGCGTCTCCCGCAACCTTTTGCTGTCCAGAATCTGCACAGAAAATCAACGTTGTTTCTGCGATTCCGGGAGCTACAGAAGTCCAAACGATGTGAAACTTGTTGGAAAGGTTGCGTCTCGAAGTTGGCTACCTGCAGTCCAAATTTCAGCCCAATCGGAGTTCGGAGCAGAAAGTTATGGCCGTCACACCGAAGCTATGTTGAGCAGATCCGTAGCCCGTCTCCATCGACAAAGAAGAAATTTGTCGCGGTGAAAGATTCCGCACGCAGGTATGACCTCTAACAAGTAGATCTAACATAATTAGAACATGCATTCATGCTAGTTTGTTCTTTCGCGTTAGATCATCGTTAGGGGTTCGCGTAGTTGCCATGCTAGATTCATACACGCATATGTAGATCGTTTCGATGAAAATTTTGATATGTAACGTACACCGCTCATGGTCCTCGGACCTTCACTTTGCTTCCGCTGCGGGCCTCTACCATGGATTTATTTCCAACACTATTCTAATTCATTCATACAATCCATTCTAATTCTTTCACACGATCCAATCTAATTCATTCGTACGTTCCCTTCTAATTCATTCGCACAATCCATTATATTTCATTCGTACGATCCATTCTTACTCATTGCTACGATCCATTCTAATTCATTCGCACGAATGTATCCATTCTAATTCATTCGTACGAATCTATTCTAATTCATTCGTACAATCTATTCTATTTCATTCGTACGATCCATTCTTACTCATTCGTATGATCCATTCTAATTTATTCGGACGATTGTATCCATTCTAATTTATTCGTACGATCCATTCTAATTCATTCGTACGATCCATTCTAATTCATTCTTACGATCCATTCTAATTCATTCGTCCGATCCATTCTAATTCATTCGCATGAATGTATCCATTCTAATTCATTCGTACGATCCATTCTAATTCATTCGTATGATCCATTCTAATTCATTCGTAAGATCCATTCTAATTCATTCGTACGATCCATTCTAATTCATTCGTACGATCCATTCTAATTCATTCGCACGAATGTATCCATTCTAGTTCATTCGTACGATCCATTCTAATTTATTCGTACGATCCATTCTAAATCATTTGCACGATCCATTCTAATTCATTCGTACGATCTATTCTAATTCATTCATATGATCCATTCTAATTCATTCGTACGATCCATTCTAATTTATTCGCACAAATGTATCCATTCCAATTCATTCGTACGATCCATTCTAATTCATTCGCACGATCCATTCTAATTCATTCGTACGATCCATTCTAATTCTTTCACACGATCCATTCTAATTCATTAGTACGATCCATTCTAATTCATTCGCACGATCCATTCTAATTCATTCGTACGATCCATTCTAATTCATTCATACGATCCATTCTAATTCATTCGTACGATCCATTCTAATTCATTCGCACAAATGTATCCATTCTAATTCATTCGTACGATCCATTCTAATTCATTCGCACGATCCATTCTAATTCATTCGTACGATCCATTCTAATTCATTCGTACGATCCATTCTAATTCATTCGTATGATCCATTCTAATTAACTCGTATGATCCATTCTAATTCATTCGTACGATCTATTCTAATTTATTCATACAATCCATTCTAATTCATTCGCACGAATGTATCCATTCTAATTAATTCATACGATCCATTCTAATTCATTCGTATGATCTATTCTTATTCATTCGCACGATCCAGTCTAATTGATTCGCACGATCCATTCTAATTTATTCGCACGAATGTATCCATTCTAATTCATTCGTACGATCCATTCTAATTCATTAATATGATCCATTCTAATTCATTCGAACGATCCATTCTAATTCATATGCACAAAGGTATCCATTCTAATTCATTCGCACGAAAGAATTAGAATAGATTGTATGAAAGAATTAGAATGGATCGTGCGAATGAATTAGAATGAATCGTACGAAGGAATTAGAATGGATCATACGAAGGAATTAGAATAGATCGTACGAATGAGTAAGAATGGATCGTACGAATGAATTAGAATGGATCATACGAATGAATTAGAATGGATCGTACGAATTAATTAGAATGGATCGTACGAATGAATTAGAATGGATCGTACGAATGAATTAGAATGGATACATTCGTGCGAATGAATTAGAATGGATCGTACGAATGAATTAGAATAGATCGTACGAATGAATTAGAATGGATACATTTGTGCGAATGAATTAGAATAGATCGTACGAATGAATTAGAATGGATGGTATGAATGAATTAGAATGGATCGTACGAATGAATTAGAATGGATCGTACGAATGAATTAGAATGGATCGTACGAATGAACTAGAATGGATACATTCGTGCGAATGAATTAGAATGGATCGTACGAATGAATTAGAATGGATTGTATGAATGAATTAGAATGGATCTTACGAATGAATTAGAATGGATCATACGAATGAATTAGAATGGATCGTACGAATGAATAAGAATGGATACATTCGAGCAAATGAATTAGAATGGATCGGACGAATGAATTAGAATGGATCGTACGAATGAATTAGAATGGATCGTACGAATGAATTAGAATGGATCGTACGAATAAATTAGAATGGATACATTCGTCCGAATGAATTAGAATGGATCATACGAATGAGTAAGAATGGATCGTACGAATGAAATAGAATAGATTGTACGAATTAATTAGAATGGATCCTACGAATGAATTAGAATGGATCGTGTGAAAAAATTAGAATGGATTGTATGAATGAATTAGAATAGATCGTATGAATGAATTAGAATGGATCGTGCGAATGAATTTGAATGGATCGTACGAATTCATTCTAATTCATTCATACAATCCATTCTAATTCTTTCACACGATCTATTCTAATTCATTCGTAGGATCCATTCTAATTCATTCGTACAATCTATTCTATTTCATTCGTACGATCCATTCTTACTCATTCATATGATCCATTCTAATTCATTCGGACGAATGTATCCATTCTAATTTATTCGTACGATCCATTCTAATTCATTCGTACGATCCATTCTAATTCATTCGTACGATCCATTGTAATTCATTCGCATGAATGTATCCATTCTAATTCATTCGTACTGTCCATTCTAATTCATTCGCACAATCCATTCTATTTCATTCGTACGATCCATTCTTACTCATTCGTTTGATCCATTATGGATACATTCGTGCGAATGAATTAGAACGGATCATACGAATGAGTACGAATGGATCCTACGAATGATATAGAATGGATTGTGCGAATGAATTAGAATGGAACGTACGAATGAATTAGAATGGATCGTGTGAAAGAATTAGAATGGATTGTATGAATGAATTAGAATAGATCGTATGAATGAATTAGAATGGATCGTACGAATGAATTAGAATGGATCGTACGAATGAATTAGAATGGATCTTACGAATGAATTAGAATGGATCGTACGAATGAATTAGAATGGATCGTACGAATAAATTAGAATGGATACATTCGTCCGAATGAATTAGAATGGATCATACGAATGAGTAAGAATGGATCGTACGAATGAAATAGAATAGATTGTACGAATGAATTAGAATGGATCCTACGAATAAATTAGAATAGATCGTGTGAAAGAATTAGAATGGATTGTATGAATGAATTAGAATGAATTCGTACGATCCATTCGAATTCATTCGCACGATCCATTCTAATTTATTCATACGATCCATTCTAATTCATTCATACAATCCATTCTAATTCTTTCACACGATCCATTCTAATTCATTTGTAGGATCCATTCTAATTCATTCGTACAATCTATTCTAATACATTCGTACGGTCCATTCTTACTCATTCGTATGATCCTTTCTAATTCATTCGGACGAATGTATCCATTCTAATTTATTCGTACGATCCATTCTAATTCATTCGTACGATCCATTCTAATTCATTCGTACGATCCATTCTAATTCATTCGTTCATCCGTTCTAATTCATTCGCACGAATGTATCCATTCTAATTCATTCGTACGATCCATTCTAATTCATTCGTACGATCCATTCTAATTTATTCGTAAGATCCATTCTAATTCATTCGTACGATCCATTCTAATTCATTCGTACGATCCATTCTAATTCATTCGCACGAAGGTATCCATTCTAGTTCATTCGTACGATCCATTCTAATTCATTCGTACGATCCATTCTAATTCCTTCGTACGATCTATTCTAATTCATTCGTATGATCCATTCTAATTCATTCGTACGATCCATTCTAATTCATTCGTACGATCCATTCTAATTCCTTCGTACGATCCATTCTAATTCATTCGTACGATCCATTCTAATTCCTTCGTATCCATTCTAATTCATTCATACAATCCATTCTAATTCATTCGCACGAATGTATCCATTCTAATTTATTCATACGATCAGTTCTAATTCATTCACAAAATCTATTCTAATTCATTCATACGATCCATTCTAATTCATTCACACGAATGTATCCATTCTAATTCATTCATACGATCAATTCGAATTCATTCGTACGATCCATTCTAATTCACTCATACGATCCATTCTAATACATTCATACGATCCATTCTAATTCATTTGCACGAATATATCCATTCTATTTCATTCGTATGATCCATTTTTATTCATTCGTACGATCCATTCTAATTCATTCGTACGATCTATTATAATTCATTCGTACGATCCATTCTAATTCATTCGTACGATCCATTCTAATTCCTTCGTACGATCCATTCTAATTCATTCGTACGATCCATTCTAATACATTCATACAATCCATTCTAATTCTTTCACACGATCCATTCTAATTCATTCGTACGATCCATTCTAATTCATTCGTGCAATCCATTCTATTTCATTCGTACGATCCATTCTTACTCATTCGTACGATCCATTATAATTCATTCACACAAATGTATCCATTCGTACGAATGAATTAGAATAGATTGTACGAATGAATTAGAATGGATCGTACGAATGAATTAGAATGGATCATACGAATGAATTAGAATAGATCGTACGAATGAATTAGAATGGATCGTATGATGGAATTAGAATGGATCGTACGAATGAATTAGAATGGATATATTCGTGCAAATGAATTAGAATGGATCGTATGAATGTATTAGAATGGATCGTGCGAATGAATTAGAATGGATCGTACGAATGAATTAGAATGGATCGTACGAATGAACTAGAATGGATACATTCGTGCGAATGAATTAGAATGGATCGTACGAATGAATTAGAATGGATAGTACGAATGAATTAGAATGGATCTTACGAATGAATTAGAATGGATCGTATGAATGAATTAGAATGGATCGTACGAATGAATTAGAACGGATACATTCGTGCGAATGAATTAGAATGGATCGGATGAATGAATTAGAATGGATCGTACGAATGAATTAGAATGGATCAAATGAATGAATTAGAATGGTTACATTCATGCGAATGAATTAGAATGTATCGTACGAATGGATTAGAATGGATCGTACGAATGGATTAGAATGGATACATTCGAGCGAATGAATTAGAATGGATCATACGAATGAATTAGAATGGATCGTACGAATGGATTAGAATGGATCCTACGAATGGATTAGAATGGATACCTTTGTGCATATGAATTAGAATGGATCGTACGAATGAATTAGAATGGATCATATTAATGAATTAGAATGGATCGTACGAATGAATTAGAATGGATACATTTGTGCGAATGAATTAGAATGGATCGTGCGAATCAATTAGACTGGATCGTGCGAATGAATAAGAATAGATCATACGAATGAATTAGAATGGATCGTACGAATTAATTAGAATGGATACATTCGTGTGAATGAATTAGAATGGATTGTATGAATGAATTAGAATGGATCGTACGAATGAATTAGAATGGATCGTACGAATGAATTAGAATGGATCGTACGAATGAATTAGAATGGATACATTCGTGCGAATGAATTAGAATGGATTGTGCGAATGAATAAGAACAGATCGTGCGAATGAATTAGAATGGATCGTACGAATGATATAGATTGGATCGTGCGAATGAATTAGAATGGATCGTACGAATGAATTAGAATGGATACATTTGTGCGAATGAATTAGAATGGATAGTACGCATGAATTAGAATGGATCGTATGAATGATTTAGAATGGATCATACGAATGAATTAGAATGGATCATGCGAATGAATTAGAATGGATCGTATGAATGAATTAGAATGGATCGTACGAATGAACTAGAATGGATACATTCGTGCGAATGAATTAGAATGGATCGTATGAATGAATTAGAATGGATCGTACGAATGAATTAGAATAGATACATTCGTGCGAATGAATTAGAATGGATCGGACGAATGAATTAACATGGATCATACGAATGAATTAGAATGGATCGTACGAATGAATTAGAATGGATCGTATGAATAAATTAGAATGGATACATTCGTCCGAATGAATTAGAATGGATCATACGAATGAGTAAAAATGGATTGTACGAATGAAATAGAATAGATTGTACAAATGAATTAGAATGGATCCTACGAATGAATTAGAATGGATCGTGTGAAAAAATTAGAATGGATTGTATGAATGAATTAGAATGGATCGTATGAATGAATTAGAATGGATCGTGCGAATGAATTCGAATGGATCGTACGAATTCATTCTAATTCATTCATACAATCCATTCTAATATTTCACACGATCTATTCTAATTCATTCGTACAATCTATTCTATTTCATTCGTACGATCCATTCTTACTCAATTGTATGATCCATTCTAATTCATTCGGACGAATGTATCCATTCTAATTTATTCGTACGATCCATTCTAATTCATTCGTACGATCCATTCTAATTCTTTCATACGATCCATTCTAATTCATTCATACAATCCATTCTAATTCTTTCACACAATCTATTCTAATTCATTCGTAGGATCCATTCTAATTCATTCGTACAATCTATTCTATTTCATTCGTACGATCCATTCTTACTCATTCGTATGATCCATTCTAATTCATTCGGACGTATGTATCCATTCTAATTTATTTGTACGATCCATTCTAATTGATTCGTACGATCCATTCTAATTCATTCGCACCAATGTATCCATTCTAATTCATTCGTACGATCCATTCTAATTCATTCGTAAGATCCATTCTAATTCATTCGTACGATCCATTCTAATTCATTCGTACAATCCATTCTAATTCATTCGCACGAATGTATCCATTCTAGTTCATTCGTACGATCCATTCTAATTCATTCGTACGATCCATTCTAATTCATTCGCACGATCCATTCTAATTCATTCGTATGATCCATTCTAATTCATTCGTACGATCCATTCTAATTCATTCGCACAAATGTATCCATTCTAATTCATTCGTACGATCCATTCTAATTCATTCGCACGATCCATTCTAATTCATTCGTACGATCCATTCTAATTCTTTCACACGATCCATTCTAATTCATTCGTACGATCCATTCTAATTCATTCGCACGATCCATTCTAATTCATTCGTACGATCCATTCTAATTCATTTGTACGATCCATTCTAATTCATTCGCACAAATGTATGCATTCTAATTCATTCGTACGTTCCATTCTAATTCATTCGCACGATCCATTCTAATTCATTCGTACGATCCATTCTAATTCATTCGCACGATCTGTTCTTATTCATTCGCACAATCCATTCTAATTCATTCGCACGAATGTATCCATTCTAATTCATTCGTACGATCCATTCTAATTCATTCGTATGATCCATTCTAATTAATTCGTATTATCCATTCTAATTCATTCGTACGATCCATTCTAATTCATTCATACAATCCATTCTAATTTATTCGTACGATCCATTCTAATTCACTCATACGATCCATTCTAATACATTCATACGATCCATTCTAATTCATTTGCACGTATATATCCATTCTAATTCATTCGTACGATCCATTCTAATTCATTCGTACGATCCATTCTAATTCATTCGCACAATCCATTCTAATTCATTCACACGAATGTATCCATTCTAATTCATTCGTACGATCCATTCTAATTCATTCGTACGATCCATACTAATTCATTCGTATGATCCATTCTAATTAATTCCTATGATCCATTCTAATTCATTCGTACGATCCATTCTAATTCATTCATACAATCCATTCTAATACATTCGTACGATCCATTCTAATTCACTCATACGATCCATTCTAATACATTCATACGATCCATTCTAATTTATTTGCACGAATATATCCATTCTAATTCATTCGTACGATCCATTCTAATTCCTTCGTACGATCCATTCTAATTCATTCGTACGATCTATTCTAATTCATTCGCACGATCCATTCTAATTCATTCGTACGATCCATTCTAATTCTTTCACACGATCCATTCTAATTCATTCGTACGATCCATTCTAATTCATTCATACAATCCATTCTAATTCATTCGTACGATCCATTCTAATTCTCTCATACGATCCATTCTAATACATTCATACGATCCATTCTAATTCATTTGCACGAATATATCCATTTTAATTCATTCGTACGATCCATTCTAATTCCTTCGTACGATCCATTCTAGTTCATTCGTACGATCTATTCTAATTCATTCGCACGATCCATTCTAATTCATTCGTACGATCCATACTAATTCTTTCACACGATCCATTCTAATTCATTCGTACGATCCATTCTAATTCATTCGTGCAATCCATTCTATTTCATTCGTACGATCCATTCTTACTCATTCGTACGATCCATTCTAATTCATTCACACGAATGTATCCATTCGTACGAAGGAATTAGAATGGATCGTACGGATGAATTAGAATGGATCGTACGAATGAATTAGAATAGATCGTACGAATGAATTAGAATGTATCGTACGAAGGAATTAGAATGGATCGTACGAATAAATTAGAATGGATATATTCGTGCAAATGAATTAGAATGGATCGTATGAATGCATTAGAATGGATCATATGAGTGAATTAGAATGGATCGTACGAATGAATTAGAATGATTGTATGAATGAATTGGAATAGGTCGTACGAATGAATTAGAATGGATCATACGAATTAATTAGAATGGATCATACGAATGAATTAGAATGGATCGTATGAATGAATTAGAATGGATCGTACGAATGAATTAGAATGGATACATTCCTGCGAATGAATTAGAATGGATTGTGCGAATGAATTAGAATGGATCGTACGAATGAATTAGAATGGATCGTATGAATGAATTAGAAAGGATCGTACGAATGAACTAGAATGGATACATTCGTGCGAATGAATTAGAATGGATCGTACGAATGAATTAGAATGGATCGTACGAATGTATTAGAATGGATCTTACGAATGAATTAGAATGGATCATACGAATAAATTAGAATGGATCATATGAATGGTTTAGAATGGATACATTCGTGCGAATGAATTAGAATGGATCGGACGACTGAATTAGAATGGATCGTACGAATGAATTAGAATGGATCAAATGAATGAATTAGAATGGTTACATTCATGCGAATGAATTAGGATGGATCGTACGAATGGATTAGAATGGATCGTACGAATGGATTAGAATGGATACATTCGTGCGAATGAATTAGAATGGATCATACGGATGAGTAAGAATGGACCATACGAATGAAATAGAATGGATTGTACGAATGAATTAGAATGGATCGTGCGAATGAATTTGAATGGATCGTACGAATGAATTAGAATGGATCGTGCTAATGAATTAGAATTGATCGTACGAATGAAATAGAATGGATTGTACGAATGATTTAGAATGGATCGTACGAATAAATTAGAATGGATCGTACGAATGCTTTAGAATGGAGACATTCGTGCAAATGAATTAGAATGGATCATACGAATGAGTAAGAATGGATCGTACGAATGAAATAGAATAGATTGTGCGAACGAATTAGAATGGATCGTACGAATGAATTAGAATAGATCGTGTGAAATAATTAGAATGGATTGTATGAATGAATTAGAATAGATCGTATGAATGAATTAGAATGGATCGTACGAATTAATTAGAATGGATCGTACGAATGAATTAGAATGGATCG
Source organism: Chamaelirium japonicum (assembly GCA_947650365.1). NCBI lineage: Eukaryota > Viridiplantae > Streptophyta > Magnoliopsida > Liliales > Melanthiaceae > Chamaelirium > Chamaelirium japonicum. Next base: position 28,317 of record CANTAL010000193.1, read on the forward strand.
TACGAATGAATTAGAATGGATACATTCGTGCGAATGAATTAGAATGGATACATTCGTGCGAAAGAATTAGAATAGATCGTATGAATAAATTAGAATGGATCCTATGAATGAATTAGAATGGATCGTGCTAATGAATTAGAATGGATCGTACGAATGAATTAGACTGGATAGTGCCAATGAATTAGAATTGATCGAACGAATGAATTAGCATGGATCGTGCTAATGAATTAGAATGGAACGTACGAATGAATTAGAATGGATCGTGTGAAAGAATTATAATGGATTGTATGAATGAATTAGAATGGATCGTACGAATGAATTAGAATGGATCGTGTGAAAGAATTAGAATGGATTGTATGAATGAATTAGAATAGATTGTATGAATGAATTAGAATGGATCGTACAAAGGAATTAGAATGGATCGTATGAATGAATTAGAATAGATCGTACGAATGAATTAGAATAGATCGTACGAATGAATTAGAATGGATCGTACGAATGAATTAGAATGGATCGTGTGAAAGAATTAGAATGGATGTACGAATGAATTAGAATGGATCGTGCGAATGAATTAGAATGGATCGTACGAATGAATTAGAATGGATCGTGCTAATGAATTATAATTGATCGAACGAATGAATTAGCATGGATCGTGCATTCGTACGATCCATTCTAATTCATTCGTAAGATCTATTCTAATTCATTCGTACGATCCATTCTAATTCATTCGTATGATCCATTCTAATTCATTCGCACGAATGTATCCATTCTAGTTCATTCGTACGATCCATTCTAATTCATTCTTACGATCCATTCTAATTCATTCGTACGATCGATTCTAATTCATTCGCACTATCCATTCTAATTCATTCGTACGATCCATTCTAATTCATTCGTATGATCCATTCTAATTTATTCGTTCAAATATATCCATTCTAATTCATTCGTACGATCCATTCTAATTCATTCGCACGATCCATTCTAATTCATTCGTACGAATGTATCCATTCTAATTCATTTGCACGATCCATTCTAATTTATTCCTATGATCTATTCTAATTCATTCGTACGATCCATTTTAATTCATTCTAATTCATTCGTACGATCCATTCTACGATCCATTCTAATTCATTCGTATATTCCATTCTAATTCATTAGCACGATCCATGCTAATGAATTAGAATGGATCGTACGATCCAATCTAATTCATTCATACGATCCATTCTTACTCATTCGTATGACCCATTCTAATTCAATCGTACGATCCATTCTAATTCATTCGTACGATCCATTCTAATTCCTTCGTACGATCCATTCTAATTCATTCGTACGATCCATTCTAATTCATTCGTACGATCCATTCTAATTCATTCGCGCAATCTATTCTAATTCATTCGTACGATCCATTCTAATTCATTCATACGATCCATTCTAATTCATTCATACAATCCATTCTAATTTATTCGCATGAATGTATCCATTCTAATTCCTTCGTAGGATCCATTCTAATTCATTCGTACGATCCATTCTAATTCATTCATACGATCCATTCTAATTCATTCATACGATCCATTCTAATTCATTCATACAATCCATTCTAATTCTTTCACACGATCCATTCTAATTCATTCGTAGGATCCATTCTAATTCATTCGTACAATCTATTCTATTTCATTCGTACGATCCATTCTTACTCATTCGTATGATCCATTCTAATTCATTCGGACGAATGTATCTATTCTAATTTATTCGTACGATCCATTCTAATTCATTCGTACGATCTATTCTAATTCATTCGTACGATCCATTCTAATTTATTCGTCCGATCCATTCTAATTCATTCACACGAATGTATCCATTCTAATTCATTCGTACGATCCATTCTAATTTATTCGTACGATCCATTCTAATTCATTCGTAAGATCCATTCTAATTCATTCGTACGATCCATTCTAATTCATTCGTATGATCCATTCTAATTCATTCGCACGAATGTATCCATTCTAGTTTATTCGTACGATCCATTCTAATTCATTCGTACGATCCATTCTAATTCATTCGCACGATCCATTCTAATTCATTCGTACGATCCATTCTAATTCATTCATATGATCCATTCTAATTCATTCGTACGATCCATTCTAATTCAATCGCACAAATGTATCCATTCTAATTCATTCGTACGATCCATTCTAATTCATTCGCACGAATCATTCTAATTCATTCGTACGATCCATTCTAATTCATTCGCAAGATCTGTTCTTATTCATTCGCACAATCCATTCTAATTCATTCGCACGAATGTATCTATTCTAATTCATTCGTACGATCCATTCTAATTCATTCGTACGATCCATTCTAATTCATTCGTATGATCCATTCTAATTAATTCGTATGATCCGTTCTAATTCATTCGTACGATCCATTCTAATTTATTCGTACGATTCATTCTAATTCATTTGTAGAATCCATTCTAATTCATTCGTACAATCTATTCTATTTTATTCGTCCATTCTTACTCATTCGTATGATCCATTCTAATTCATTCGGACGAATGTATCCATTCTAATTTATTCGTACGATCCATTCTAATTCATTCGTACGATCCATTCTTACTCATTCGTACGATCCATTCTAATTCCTTCGTACGATCCATTCTAATTCATTCGTACGATCCATTCTAATTCATTCGCACGAATGTATCCATTCTAATTCATTCGTACGATCCATTCTAATTCATTCGTAAGATCCATTCTAATTCATTCGTACGATCCATTCTAATTCATTCGCACGAATGTATCTGTTCTAGTTCATTCCTACGATCCATTCTAATTCATTCGTATGATCCATTCTAATTCATTTGTAAGATCCATTCTAATTCATTCGTACGATCCATTCTAATTCATTCGTAAGATCCATTCTAATTCATTCGTACGATCCATTCTAATTCATTCGTACGATCCATTCTAATTCATTCGCACGAATGTATCCGTTCTAGTTCATTCGTACGATCCATTCTAATTCATTCGTATGATCCATTCTAATTCATTCGTAAGATCCATTCTAATTCATTCGTACGATCCATTCTAATTCGTTCGCACAATCCATTCTAATTCATTCATAGGATCCATTCTAATTCATTCATACGATCTATTCCGTACGAATGAAGTAGAATGGATCGTGTGAAAGAATTAGAATGGATTGTATGAATGAATTAGAATAGATTTTATGAATGAATTAGAATGGATCGTACGAATGAATTAGAATGGATCGTACGAATGAATTAGAATGGATACATTCGTGTGAATGAATTAGAATGGATACATTCGTGCGAAAGAATTAGAATAGATCGTATGAATGAATTAGAATGGATCCTATGAATGAATTAGAATGGATCGTGCGAATGAAATAGAATGGATCGTACGAATGAATTAGAATGGATCGTGCTAATGAAATAGAATTGATCGAACGAATGAATTAGCATGGATCGTGCTAATGAATTAGAATGGAACGTATGAATGAATTAGAATGGATCGTGTGAAAGAATTAGAATGGATTGTATGAATGAATTAGAATGAATTTGTACGATCCATTCGAATTCATTCGCACGATCCATTCTAATTCATTCATACGATCCATTCTAATTCATTCATACAATCCATTCTAATTCTTTCACACAATACATTCTAATTCATTCGTAGGATCCATTCTAATTCATTCATACAATCTATTATATTTCATTCGTACGATCCATTCTTACTCATTCGTATGATCCATTCTAATTCATTCGGACGAATGTATCCATTCTAATTTATTCGTACGATCCATTCTAATTCATTCGTACGATCCATTCTAATTCCTTCGTATGATCCATTCTAATTCATTCGTACGATCCATTCTAATTCATTCGTACGATCCATTCTATTTCATTCATACGATCCATTCTTACTCATTGGTACGATCCATTCTAATTCTTTCGCACGAATGCATCCATTCTAATTCATTCGTACAAATCCATTCTAATTCATTCGCACGATCCATTCTAATTCATTTGCACGAATGTATCCATTCTAATTCATTCATACAATCCATTCTAATTCATTCCGTACGATCCATTCTAATTCATTTGCTCGAATGTATCCATTCTAATCCATTCGTACGATCCATTCTAATCCATTCGTACGATCCATTCTAATTTATTCGCATGAATGTAACCATTCTAATTCATTCATTTGATCCATTCTAATTCATTCGTACGATCCATTCTAATTCATTAGCACGATCCATGCTAATTCATTCGTTCGATTAATTCTAATTCATTAGCACGATCCATTCTAATTTATTCGTACGATCCATTCTAATTCATTCGCACGATCCATTCTAATTCATTCATAGGATCCAATCTAATTCATTCATACGATCTATTCTGATTCTTTCGCACGAATGTATCCATTCTAATTCATTCGCACGAATGTATCCATTCTAATTCATTCATACAAATCCATTCTAATTCATTCGTACAATCTATTCTATTTCATTCGTACGATCCATTCTAGTTCATTCGTACGATCCATTCTAATTTATTCGTACGATCCATTCTAATTCATTCGTATGATCCATTCTAATTAATTCGTATGATCCATTCTAATTCATTCGTACGATCCATTCTAATTCATTCATACAATCCATTTTAATTCATTCGCACGAATGTATCCATTCTAATTAATTCGCACGATCCATTCTAATTCATTCGTATGATCCATTCTTATTCATTCGCACGATCCAGTCTAATGGATTCGCACGATCCATTCTAATTCATTCTCACGAATGTATCCATTCTAAATCATTCATACGATCCTATCTAATTCATTCGTACGATCCATTCTAATTCATTCGCACAAATGTATCCATTCTAATTCATTCGTACGATCCATTCTAATTCATTCGTACGATCAGTTCTAATTCATTCACAAAATCTATTCTAATTCATTCATACGATCCATTCTAATTCATTCGCACGATCCATTCTAATTCATTCGTACGATCCATTCTAATTCTTTCACACAATCCATTCTAATTCATTCGTACGATCCATTCTAATTCATTCGTACGATCCATTCTAATTCATTCGTACGATCCATTCTAATTCCTTCGTACGATCCATTCTAATTCATTCGTACGATCCATTCTATTTCATTCGTACGATCCATTCTTACTCATTGGTACGATCCATTCTAATTCTTTCGCACGAATGTATCCATTCTAATTCATTCGTATGAATCCATTCTAATTCATTCGCACGATCCATTCTAATTCATTTGCACGAATGTATCCATTCTAATTCATTCATACAATCCATTCTAATTCATTCTGTACGATCCATTCTAATTCAGTTGCTCGAATGTATCCATTCTAATCCATTCGTACGATCCATTCTAATCCATTCGTACGATCCATTCTAATTCATTCGCATGAATGTAACCATTCTAATTCATTCATTTGATCCATTCTAATTCATTCGTACGATCCATTCTAATTCATTAGCACGATCCATGCTAATTCATTCGTTCGATTAATTCTAATTCATTAGCACGATCCATTCTAATTCATTCGTACGATCCATTCTAATTCATTCGCACGATCCATTCTAATTCATTCATAGGATCCATTCTAATTCATTCTTACGATCTATTCTAATTCTTTCGCACGAATGTATCCATTCTAATTCATTCGCACGAATGTATCCATTCTAATTCATTCGTACGAATCCATTCTAATTCATTCGTACAATCTATTCTATTTCATTCGTACGATCCATTCTAGTTCATTCGTACGATCCATTCTAATTTATTCGTACGATCCATTCTAATTCATTCGTATGATCCATTCTACTTAATTCGTATGATCCATTCTAATTCATTCGTACGATCCATTCTAATTCATTCATACAATACATTCTAATTCATTCACACGAATGTATCCATTCTAATTAATTCGTACGATCCATTCTAATTCATTCGTATGATCCATTCTTATTCATTCGCACGATCCAGTCTAATGGATTCGCATGATCCATTCTAATTCATTCTCACGAATGTATCCATTCTAATTCATTCATACGATCCATTCTAATTCAATCGTACGATCCATTCTAATTCATTCGCACAAATGTATCCATTCTAATTCATTCGTACGATCCATTCTAATTCATTCGTACGATCAGTTCTAATTCATTCACAAAATCTATTCTAATTCATTCATACGATCCATTCTAATTCATTCGCACGATCCATTCTAATTCATTCGTACGATCCATTCTAATTCTTTTACACGATCCATTCTAATTCATTCGTACGATCCATTCTAATTCATTCGCACGATCCATTCTAATTCATTCGTATGATCCATTCTAATTCATTCATACGATCCATTCTAATTCATTCGTACGATCCATTCTAATTCATTCGCACAAATGTATCCATTCTAATTCATTCGTACGATCCATTCTAATTCATTCGCACGAATGTAACCATTCTAATTCATTCGTACGATCCATTCTAATTAATTCGTATGATCCATTCTAATTCATTCGTACGATCCATTCTAATTCATTCATACAATCCATTTAGATTCATTCGCACAAATGTATCCATTCAAATTCATTCATACGATCCAATCTAATTCATTCATACGATCCATTCTAATTCATTCGCACGAATATATCCATTCTAATTCTTTCGTACGATGCATTCTAATTCATTAGTATGATCCATTCTAAGTCATTTATTTGATCCATTCTAATTCATTCGTACGATCCATTCTAATTCATTCGTCCGATCCATTCTAATTCATTCGTACGATCCATTCTATTTCATTCGCACGATCCATTCTAATTCATTCGTACGATCCATTCTAATTCATTCGTACGATCCATTCTAATTCATTCGTATGATCCATTCTAATTAATTCGTACGATCCATTCTAATTCATTCGTACGATCCATTCTAATTCATTCGTATGATCCATTCTAATTCATTCGTACGATCCATTCTAATTCATTCCGCACGATCCATTCTAATTCATTCGTACGATCCATTCTATTTCATTCGTACGATCTATTCTTACTCATTGGTACGATCCATTCTAATTCATTCGCACGAATGTATCCATTCTAATTCATTCGTACGAATCCATTCTAATTCATTCGCACGATCCATTCTAATTCATTCGCACGAATATATCCATTCTAATTCATTCATACAATCCATTCTAATTCATTCCGTACGATCCATTCTAATTCATTCGCTCGAATGTATCCATTCTAATCCATTCGTACGATCCATTCTATTCCATTCGTACGATCCATTCTAATTCATTCGCATGAATGTAACCATTCTAATTCATTCATTTGATCCATTCTAGTTCATTCGTACGATCCATTCTAATTCATTAGCACGATCCATGCTAATTCATTCGTTCGATCAATTCTAATTCATTAGCATGATCCATTCTAATTCTTTCGTACGATCCATTCTAATCCATTCGCACGATCCATTCTAATTCATTCATAGGATCCATTCTAATTCATTCATACGATCTATTCTAATTCTTTCGCACGAATGTATCCATTCTAATTCATTCGTACGATCCATTCTAATTAATTAATATGATCCATTCTAATTCATTCGTACGATCCATTCTAATTCATATGCACAAAGGTATCCATTCTAATCCATTCGTAGGATCCATTCTAATCCATTCGTACGATCCATTCTAATTCATTCATACGATCCATTCTTACTTATTCGTATGACCCATTCTAATTCAATCGTACGATCCATTCTAATATATTCGTACGATCCATTCTAATTCCTTCGTAAGATCCATTCTAATTCATTCGTACGATCCATTCTAATTCATTCGTACGATCCATTCTAATTCATTCGCGCAATCTATTCTAATTCATTCGTACGATTCATTCTAATTCATTCATACGATCCATTCTAATTCATTCGCACGAATGTATCCATTCTAATTCCTTCGTACGATCCATTCTAATTCATTCGTACGATCCATTCTAATTCATTCATACGATCCATTCTAATTTATTCATACGATCCATTCTAATTCATTCATACAATCCATTCTAATTCTTTCACACGATCCATTCTAATTCATTCGTAGGATCCATTCTAATTCATTCGTACAATCTATTCTATTTCATTCGTACGATCCATTCTTACTCATTCGTATGATCCATTCTAATTCATTCGGACGAATGTATCTATTCTAATTTATTCGTACGATCCATTCTAATTCATTCGTACGATCTATTCTAATTCATTCGTACGATCCATTCTAATTTATTCGTCAGATCCATTCTAATTCATTCACACGAATGTATCCATTCTAATTCATTCGTACGATCCATTCAAATTCATTCGTACGATCCATTCTAATTCATTCGTAAGATCCATTCTAATTCATTCGTACGATCCATTCTAATTCATTCGTACGATCCATTCTAATTCATTCGCACGAATGAATCCATTCTAGTTCATTCGTACGATCCATTCTAATTCATTCGTACGATCAATTCTAATTCATTCGCACGATCCATTCTAATTCATTCGTACGATCCATTCTAATTCATTCATATGATCCATTCTAATTCATTCGTACGATCCATTCTAATTCATTCGCACAAATGTATCCATTATAATTCATTCGTACGATCCATTCTAATTCATTCGCACGATCCATTCTAATTCATTCGTACGATCCATTCTAATTCATTCGCACGATCTGTTCTTATTCATTCGCACAATCCATTCTAATTCATTCGCACGAATGTATCCATTCTAATTCATTCGTACGATCCATTCTAATTCATTCGTACGATCCATTCTAATTCATTCGTATGATCCATTCTATATAATTTGTATGATCCATTCTAATTCATTCGTACGATCCATTCTAATTTATTCGTACGATTCATTCTAATTCATTTGCACGAATTTATCCATTCTAATTAATTCGTACGATCCATTCAAATTAATTCGCACGAATGTATCCATTCTAATTCATTCGCACGATCCATTCTAATTCATTCGTACGATCCATTCTAATTCATTCGTACGATCCATTCTAATTCATTCGTAGAATCCATTCTAATTCATTCGTACAATCTATTCTATTTCATTCGTCCATTCTTACTCATTCGTATGATCCATTCTAATTCATTCGGACGAATGTATCCATTCTAATTTATTCGTACGATCCATTCTAATTCATTCGTACGATCCATTCTTACTCATTCGTACGATCCATTCTAATTCCTTCGTACGATCCATTCTAATTCCTTCGTACGATCCATTCTAATTCATTCGTACGATCCATTCTAATTCATTCGCACGAATGTATCCATTCTAATTCATTCGTACGATCCATTCTAATTCATTCGTAAGATCCATTCTAATTCATTCGTACGATCCATTCTAATTCATTCGTACGATCCATTCTAATTCATTCGCACGAATGTATCCGTTCTAGTTCATTCGTACGATCCATTCTAATTCATTCGTATGATCCATTCTAATTCATTCGTAAGATCCATTCTAATTCATTCGTACGATCCATTCTAATTCATTCGTAAGATCCATTCTAATTCATTCGTATGATCCATTCTAATTCATTCGTACGATCCATTCTAATTCATTCGCACGAATGTATCCGTTCTAGTTCATTCGTACGATCCATTCTAATTCATTCGTAAGATCCATTCTAATTCATTCGTACGATCCATTCTAATTCATTCGCACAATCCATTCTAATTCATTCATAGGATCCATTCTAATTCATTCATACGATCTATTCCGTACGAATGAATTAGAATGGATCGTGTGAAAGAATTAGAATGGATTGTATGAATGAATTAGAATAGATCGTATGAATGAATTAGAATGGATCGTACGAATGAATTAGAATGGATCTTACGAATAAATTAGAATGGATACATTCGTGTGAATGAATTAGAATGGATACATTCGTGCGAAAGAATTAGAATAGATCGTATGAATGAATTAGAATGGATCCTATGAATGAATTAGAATGGATCGTGCGAATGAATTAGAATGGATCGTACGAATGAATTAGAATGGATCGTGCTAATGAATTAGAATTGATCGAACGAATGAATTAGCATGGATCGTGCTAATGAATTAGAATGGAACGTACGAATGAATTAGAATGGATCGTGTGAAAGAATTAGAATGGATTGTATGAATGAATTAGAATGAATTTGTACGATCCATTCGAATTCATTCGCACGATCCATTCTAATTCATTCATACGATCCATTCTAATTCATTCATACAATCCATTCTAATTCTTTCACACAATCCATTCTAATTCATTCGTAGGATCCATTCTAATTCATTCATACAATCTATTCTATTTCATTCGTACGATCCATTCTTACTCTTTCGTATGATCCATTATAATTCATTTGGACGAATGTATCCATTCTAATTTATTCATACGATCTATTCTAATTCATTCGTACGATCCATTCTAATTCCTTCGTACGATCCATTCTAATTCATTCGTACGATCCATTCTAATTCATTCGTACGATCCATTCTATTTCATTCGTACGATGCATTCTTACTCATTGGTATGATCCATTCTAATTCTTTCGCATGAATGTATCCATTCGAATTCATTCGTACGAATCCATTCTAATTCATTCGCACGATCCATTCTAATTCATTTGCACGAATGTATCCATTCTAATTCATTCATACAATCCATTCTAATTCATTCCATACGATCCATTCTAATTCATTTGCTCGAATGTATCCATTCTAATCCATTCGTACGATCCATTCTAATCCATTCGTACGATCCATTCTAATTCAATCGCATGAATGTAACCATTCTAATTCATTCATTTGATCCATTCTAATTCATTCGTACGATCCATTCTAATTCATTAGCACGATCCATGCTAATTCATTCGTTCGATTAATTCTAATTCATTAGCACGATCCATTCTAATTCATTCGTACGATCCATTCTAATTCATTCGCACGATCCATTCTAATTCATTCATAGGATCCATTCTAATTCATTTATACGATCTATTCTAATTCTTTCGCACGAATGTATCCATTCTAATTCATTCGCACGAATGTATCCATTCTAATTCATTCGTACGAATCCATTCTAATTCATTCGTACAATCTATTCTATTTCATTCGTACGATCCATTCTAGTTCATTCGTATGATCCATTCTAATTTATTAGTACGATCCATTCTAATTCATTCGTATGATCCATTCTAATTAATTCGTATGATCCATTCTAATTCATTCGTACTATCCATTCTAATTCATTCATACAATCCATTCTAATTCATTCGCACGAATGTATCCATTCTAATTAATTCGTACGATCCATTCTAATTCATTCGTATGATCCATTCTTATTCATTCGCACGATCCAGTCTAATGGATTCGCACGATCTATTCTAATTCATTCTCACGAATGTATCCATTCTAATTCATTCATACGATCCATTCTAATTCATTCGTACGATCCATTCTAATTCATTCACACAAATGTATCCATTCTAATTCATTCGTACGATCCATTCTAATTCATTCGTACGATCAGTTCTAATTCATTCACAAAATCTATTCAAATTCATTCATACGATCCATTCTAATTCATTCGCACGATCCATTCTAATTCATTCGTACGATCCATTCTAATTCTTTCACACGATCCATTCTAATTCATTCGAACGATCCATTCTAATTCATTCGCACGATCCATTCTAATTCATTCGTATGATCCATTCTAATTCATTCATACGATCCATTCTAATTCATTCGCACGATCCATTCTAATTCATTCGCACAAATGTATCCATTCTAATTCATTCGTACGATCCATTCTAATTCATTCTCACGAATGTAACCATTCTAATTCATTCGTACGATCCATTCTAATTAATTCGTATGATCTATTCTAATTCATTCGTACGATCCATTCTAATTCATTCATACAATCCATTTAGATTTATTCGCACAAATGTATCCATTCAAATTCATTCATACGATCCAATCTAATTCATTCATACGATCCATTCTAATTCATTCGCACGAATATATCCATTTTAATTCTTTCGTACGATGCATTCTAATTCATTAGTATGATCCATTCTAATTCATTTATTTGATCCATTCTAATTCATTCGTACGATCCATTCTAATTCATTCGTCCGATCCATTCTAATTCATTCGTACGATCCATTTTAATTCATTCGTACGATCCGTTCTATTTCATTCGCACGATCCATTCTAATTCATTCGTACGATCCATTCTAATTCATTCGTACGATCCATTCTAATTCATTCGTACGATCCATTCTAATTAATTCGTATGATCCATTCTAATTCATTCGTACGATCCATTCTAATTCATTCCGAACGATCCATTCTAATTCATTCGTACGATCCATTCTATTTCATTCGTACGATCTATTCTTACTCATTGGTACGATTCATTCTAATTCATTCGCACGAATGTATCCATTCTAATTCATTCGTACGAATCCATTCTAATTCATTCGCACGATCCATTCTAATTCATTCGCACGAATATATCCATTCTAATTCATTCATACAATCCATTCTAATTCATTCCGTACGATCCATTCTAATTCATTCGTTCGAATGTATCCATTCTAATCCATTCGTACGATCCATTCTAATCCATTCGTACGATCCATTCTAATTCATTCGCATGAATGTAACCATTCTAATTCATTCATTTGATCCATTCTAATTCATTCGTACGATCCATTCTAATTCATTAGCACGATCCATGCTAATTCATTCGTTCGATCAATTCTAATTCATTAGCATGATCCATTCTAATTCTTTCGTACGATCCATTCTAATCCATTCGCACGATCCATTCTAATTCATTCATAGGATCCATTCTAATTCATTCATACGATCTATTCTAATTCTTTCGCACGAATGTATCCATTCTAATTCATTCGTACGATCCATTCTAATTAATTAATATGATCCATTCTAATTCATTCGTACGATCCATTCTAATTCATATGCACAAAGGTATCCATTCTAATCCATTCATAGGATCCATTCTAATCCATTCGTACGATCCATTCTAATTCATTCGTACCATCCATTCTAATTCATTCGTACGATCCATTCTAATTCTTTCACATGATCCATTCTAATTCATTAGTACGATCCATTCTAATTCATTCGCACGATCCATTCTAATTCATTATTACGATCCATTCTAATTCATTCATACGATCCATTCTAATTCATTCGTACGATCCATTCTAATTCATTCGCACAAATGTATCCATTCTAATTCATTCGTACGAGCCATTCTAATTCATTCGCACGATCCATTCTAATTCATTCGTACGATCCATTCTAATTCATTCGTATGATCCATTCTAATTCATTCGTATGATCCATTCTAATTAATTCGTATGATCCATTCTAATTCATTCGTACGATCTATTCTAATTTATTCATACAATCCATTCTAATTCATTCGCACGAATGTATCCATTCTAATTAATTCATACGATCCATTCTAATTCATTCGTATGATCTATTCTTATTCATTCGCACGACCCAGTCTAATTGATTCGCACGATCCATTCTAATTCATTCGCACGAATGTATCCATTCTAATTCATTCGTACGATCCATTCTAATTCATTAATATGATCCATTCTAATTCATTCGAACGATCCATTCTAATTCATATGCACAAAGGTATCCATTCTAATTCATTCGCACGAAAGAATTAGAATGGATTGTATGAAAGAATTAGAATGGATCGTGCGAATGAATTAGAATGGATCGTACGAAGGAATTAGAATGGATCATACGAAAGAATTAGAATGGATCGTACGAATGAGTAAGAATGGATCGTACGAATGAATTAGAATGGATCATACGAATGAATTAGAATGGATCGTACGAATTAATTAGAATGGATCGTACGAATGAATTAGAATGGATCGTACGAATGAATTAGAATGGATACATTCGTGCGAATGAATTAGAATGGATCGTACGAATGAATTAGAATAGATCGTACGAATGAATTAGAATGGATACATTTGTGCGAATGAATTAGAATAGATCGTACGAATGAATTAGAATGGATGGTATGAATGAATTAGAATGGATCGTACGAATGAATTAGAATGGATCGTGCGAATGAATTAGAATGGATCGTACGAATGAATTAGAATGGATCGTACGAATGAACTAGAATGGATACATTCGTGCGAATGAATTAGAATGGATCGTACGAATGAATTAGAATGGATTGTATGAATGAATTAGAATGGATCTTACGAATGAATTAGAATGGATCGTACGAATGAATTAGAATGGATCGTACGAATGAATAAGAATGGATACATTCGTGCAAATGAATTAGAATGGATCGGACGAATGAATTAGAATGGATCGTACGAATGAATTAGAATGGATCGTACGAATGAATTAGAATGGATACATTTGTCCGAATGAATTAGAATGGATCATACGAATGAGTAAGAATGGATCGTACGAATGAAATAGAATAGATTGTACGAATGAATTAGAATGGATCCTACGAATGAATTAGAATGGATCGTGTGAAAGAATTAGAATGGATTCTATGAATGAATTAGAATGGATCGTATGAATGAATTAGAATGGATCGTGCGAATGAATTCGAATAGATCGTACGAATTCATTCTAATTCATTCATACAATCCATTCTAATTCTTTCACACGATCTATTCTAATTCATTCGTAGGATCCATTCTAATTCATTCGTACAATCTATTCTATTTCATTCGTACGATCCATTCTTACTCATTCGTATGATCCATTCTAATTCATTCGGACGAATGTATCCATTCTAATTTATTCGTACGATCCATTCTAATTCATTCGTACGATCCATTCTAATTCATTCGTACGATCCATTGTAATTCATTCGCACGAATGTATCCATTCTAATTCATTCGTACGATCCATTGTAATTCATTCGCACGATCCATTCTATTTCATTCGTACGATCCATTCTTACTCATTCGTTTGATCCATTATGGATACATTCGTGCGAATGAATTAGAATGGATCATACGAATGAGTAAGAATGGATCCTACGAATGATATAGAATGGATTGTGCGAATAAATTAGAATGGATCGTACGAATGAATTAGAATGAATCGTGTGAAAGAATTAGAATGGATTGTATGAATGAATTAGAATAGATCGTATGAATGAATTAGAATGGATCGTACGAATGAATTAGAATGGATCGTACGAATGAATTAGAATGGATCGTACGAATGAATTAGAATGGATCGTACGAATGAATTAGTATGGATCTTACGAATGAATTAGAATGGATCGTACGAATGAATTAGAATGGATCGTACGAATAAATTAGAATGGATACATTCGTCCGAATGAATTAGAATGGATCATACGAATGAGTAAGAATGGATCGTACGAATGAAATAGAATAGATTGTACGAAGGAATTAGAATGGATCCTACGAATAAATTAGAATAGATCGTGTGAAAGAATTAGAATGGATTGTATGAATGAATTAGAATGAATTCGTACGATCCATTCGAATTCATTCGCACGATCCATTCTAATTTATTCATACGATCCATTCTAATTCATTCATACAATCCATTCTAATTCTTTCACACGATCCATTCTAATTCATTCGTAGGATCCATTCTAATTCATTCGTACAATCTATTCTAATACATTCGTACGATCCATTCTAATTCATTCGAACGATCCATTCTAATTCACGTACGATCCATTCTAATTCATTCGCACGATCCATTCTAATTCATTCATAGGATCCATTCTAATTCATTCATACGATCTATTCTAATTCTTTCGCACGAATGTATCCATTCTAATTCATTCGCACGAATGTATCCATTCTAATTCATTCGTACGAATCCATTCTAATTCATTCGTACAATCTATTCTATTTCATTCGTACGATCCATTCTAGTTCATTCGTACGATCCATTCTAATTTATTCGTACGATCCATTCTAATTCATTCGTATGATCCATTCTAATTAATTCGTATGATCCATTCTAATTCATTCGTACGATCCATTCTAATTCATTCATACAATCCATTCTAATTCATTCGCACGAATGTATCCATTCTAATTAATTCGTACGATCCATTCTAATTCATTCGTATGATCCATTCTTATTCATTCGCACGATCCAGTCTAATGGATTCGAACAATCCATTCTAATTCATTCTCACGAATGTATCCATTCTAATTCATTCATACGATCCATTCTAATTCATTCGTACGATCCATTCTAATTCATTCGCACGAATGTATCCATTCTAATTAATTCGTACGATCCATTCTAATTCATTCGTATGATCCATTCTTATTCATTCGCACGATCCAGTCTAATGGATTCGAACGATCCATTCTAATTCATTCTCACGAATGTATCCATTCTAATTCATTCATACGATCCATTCTAATTCATTCGTACGATCCATTCTAATTCATTCGCACAAATGTATCCATTCTAATTCATTCGCACAAATATATCCATTCTAATTCATTCTAATTCATTCGTACGATCAGTTCTAATTCATTCACAAAATCTATTCTAATTCATTCATACGATCCATTCTAATTCATTCGCACGATCCATTCTAATTCATTCGTAAGATCCATTCTAATTCTTTCACACGATCCATTCTAATTCATTCGTACGATCCATTCTAATTCATTCGCACGATCCATTCTAATTCATTCGTATGATCCATTCTAATTCATTCATACGATCCATTCTAATTCATTCGTACGATCCATTCTAATTCATTCGCACAAATGTATCCATTCTAATTCATTCGTACGATCCATTCTAATTCATTCGCACGAATGTAACCATTCTAATTCATTCGTACGATCCATTCTAATTAATTCGTATGATCCATTCTAATTCATTCGTACGATCCATTCTAATTCATTCATACAATCCATTTAGATTCATTCGCACAAATGTATCCATTCAAATTCATTCATACGATCCAATCTAATTCATTCATACGATCCATTCTAATTCATTCGCACGAATATATCCATTCTAATTCTTTCGTACGATGCATTCTAATTCATTAGTATGATCCATTCTAATTTATTTATTTGATCTATTCTAATTCATTCGTACGATCCATTCTAATTCATTCGTCCAATCCATTCTAATTCATTCGTACGATCCATTTTAATTCATTCGTACGATCCATTCTATTTCATTCGCACGATCCATTCTAATTCATTCGTACGATCCATTCTAATTCATTCGTACGATCCATTCTAATTCCTTCGTACGATCCATTCTAATTCATTCGTACGATCCATTCTAATTCCTTCGTATCCATTCTAATTCATTCATACAATCCATTCTAATTCATTCGCACGAATGTATCCATTCTAATTCATTCATACGATCAGTTCTAATTCATTCACAAAATCTATTCTAATTCATTCATACGATCCATTCTAATTCATTCACACGAATGTATCCATTCTAATTCATTCATACGATCAATTCGAATTCATTCGTACGATCCATTCTAATTCACTCATACGATCCATTCTAATGCATTCATACGATCCATTCTAATTCATTTGCACGAATATATCCATTCTATTTCATTCGTATGATCCATTTTTATTCGTTCGTACGATCCATTCTAATTCATTTGTACGATCTATTATAATTCATTCGTACGATCCATTCTAATTCATTCGTACGATCCATTCTAATTCCTTCGTACGATCCATTCTAATTCATTCGTACGATCCATTCTAATACATTCATACAATCCATTCTAATTCTTTCACACGATCCATTCTAATTCATTCGTACGATCCATTCTAATTCATTCGTGCAATCCATTCTATTTCATTCGTACGATCCATTCTTACTCATTCGTACGATCCATTCTAATTCATTCACACGAATGTATCCATTCGTACGAATGAATTAGAATAGATTGTACGAATGAATTAGAATGGATCGTACGAATGAATTAGAATGGATCGTACGAATGAATTAGAATAGATCGTATGAATGAATTAGAATGGATCGTATGAAGGAATTAGAATGGATCATCGAATGAATTAGAATGGATATATTCGTGCAAATGAATTAGAATGGATTGTATGAATGTATTAGAATGGATCGTACAAATGAATTAGAATGGATCGTGCGAATGAATTAGAATGGATCGTACGAATGAATTGGAATGGATCGTACGAATGAACTAGAATGGATACATTCGTGCGAATGAATTAGAATGGATCGTACGAATGAATTAGAATGGATAGTACGAATGAATTAGAATGGATCTTACGAATGAATTAGAATGGATCGTACGAATGAATTAGAATGGGTCGTACGAATGAATTAGAACGGATACATTCGTGCGAATGAATTAGAATGGATCGGACGAATGAATTAGAATGGATCGTACGAATGAATTAGAATGGATCAAATGAATGAATTAGAATGGTTACATTCATGCGAATGAATTAGAATGTATCGTACGAATGGATTAGAATGGATCGTACGAATGGATTAGAATGGATACATTCGAGCGAATGAATTAGAATGGATCGTACGAATGAATTAGAATGGATCGTACGAATGGATCCTACGAATGGATTAGAATGGATACCTTTGTGCATATGAATTAGAATGGATCGTACGAATGAATTAGAATGGATCATATTAATGAATTAGAATGGATCTTACAAATGAATTGGAATGGATACATTTGTGCGAATGAATTAGAATGGATCGTGCGAATCAATTAGACTAGATCGTGCGAATGAATAAGAATAGATCATACGAATGAATTAGAATGGATCGTACGAATTAATTAGACTGGATACATTCGTGTGAATGAATTAGAATGGATTGTATGAATGAATTAGAATGGATCGTACGAATAAATTAGAATGGATCGTACGAATGAATTAGAATGGATCGTACGAATGAATTAGAATGGATACATTCGTGCGAATGAATTAGAATGGATTGTGCGAATGAATAAGAACAGATCGTGCGAATGAATTAGAATGGATCGTACGAATGAATTAGAATGGATCGTGCGAATGAATTAGAATGGATCGTACGAATGAATTAGAATGGATACATTTGTGCGAATGAATTAGAATGGATAGTACGAATGAATTAGAATGGATCGTATGAATGATTTAGAATGGATCATACGAATGAATTAGAATGGATCGTGCGAATGAATTAGAATGGATCGTATGAATGAATTAGAATGGATCGTACGAATGAACTAGAATGGATACATTCGTGCGAATGAATTTGAATGGATCGTACGAATGAATTAGAATGGATCGTACGAATGAATTAGAATGGATCTTACGAATGAATTAGAATGGATCGTACGAATGAATTAGAATAGATACATTCGTGCGAATGAATTAGAATGGATCGGACGAATGAATTAGCTTGGATCGTACGAATGAATTAGAATGGATCGTACGAATGAATTAGAATGGATCGTACGAATAAATTAGAATGGATACATTCGTCCGAATGAATTAGAATGGATCATACGAATGAGTAAAAAGGGATTGTACGAATGAAATAGAATAGATTGTACAAATGAATTAGAATGGATCCTACGAATGAATTAGAATGGATCGTGTGAAAAAATTAGAATGGATTGTATGAATGAATTAGAATGGATCGTATGAATGAATTAGAATGGATCTAATTCATTCGTACGATCCATTCTAATTCTTTCATACGATCCATTCTAATTCATTCATACAATCCATTCTAATTCTTTCACACGATCTATTCTAATTCATTCGTAGGATCTATTCTAATTCATTCGTACAATCTATTCTATTTCATTCGTACGATCCATTCTTACTCATTCGTATGATCCATTCTAATTCATTCGGACGAATGTATCCATTCTAATTTATTCGTACGATCCATTCTAATTGATTCGTACGATCCATTCTAATTCATTCGTCCGATCCATTCTAATTCATTCGCACCAATGTATCCATTCTAATTCATTCGTACGATCCATTCTAATTCATTCATAAGATCCATTCTAATTCATTCGTACGATCCATTCTAATTCATTTGTACAATCCATTCTAATTCATTCGCACGAATGTATCCATTCTAGTTCATTCGTACGATCCATTCTAATTCATTCGTACGATCCATTCTAATTCATTCGTATGATCCATTCTAATTCATTCGTACGATCCATTCTAATTCATTCGCACAAATATATCCATTCTAATTCATTCGTACGATCCATTCTAATTCATTCGCACGATCCATTCTAATTCATTCGTACGATCCATTCTAATTCTTTCACACGATCCATTCTAATTCATTCGTACGATCCATTCTAATTTATTCGCACGATCCATTCTAATTCATTCGTACGATCCATTCTAATTTATTTGTACGATCCATTCTAATTCATTCGCACAAATGTATGCATTCTAATTCATTCGTACGATCCATTCTAATTCATTCGCACGATCCATTCTAATTCATTCGTACGATCCATTCTAATTCATTCGCACGATCTGTTCTTATTCATTCGCACAATCCATTCTAATTCATTCGCATGAATGTATCCATTCTAATTCATTCGTACGATCCATTCTAATTCATTCGTACGATCCATTCTAATTCATTCGTATGATCCATTCTAATTAATTCGTATGATCCATTCTAATTCATTCGTACGATCCATTCTAATTCATTCATACAATTCATTCTAATTTATTCGTACGATCCATTCTAATTCACTCATACGATCCATTCTAATACATTCATACGATCCATTCTAATTCATTTGCACGTATATATCCATTCTAATTCATTCGTACGATCCATTCTAATTCATTCGTACGATCCATTCTAATTCATTCGCACAATCCATTCTAATTCATTCACACGAATGTATCCATTCTAATTAATTCGTACGATCCATTCTAATTCATTCGTACGATCCATTCTAATTGATTCGTATGATCCATTCTAATTAATTCCTATGATCCATTCTAATTCATTCGTATGATCCATTCTAATTCATTCATACAATCCATTCTAATTCATTCGTACGATCCATTCTAATTCACTCATACGATCCATTCTAATACATTCATACGATCAATTCTAATTCATTTGCACGAATATATCCATTCTAATTCATTCGTACGATCCATTCTAATTCCTTCGTACGATCCATTCTAATTCATTCGTACGATCTATTCTAATTCATTCGCACGATCCATTCTAATTCATTCGTACGATCCATTCTAATTCTTTCACACGATCCATTCTAATTCATTCGTACGATCCATTCTAATTCATTCATACAATCCATTCTAATTCATTCGTACGATCCATTCTAATTCACTCATACGATCCATTCTAATACATTCATACGATCCATTCTAATTCATTTGCACGAATATATCCATTCTAATTCATTCGTATGATCCATTCTAATTCCTTCATACGATCCATTCTAATTCATTCGTACGATCTATTCTAATTCATTCGCACGATCCATTCTAATTCATTCATACGATCGTACGAATGAATCGTACGAATGAATTAGAATGGATCGTACGAATGAATTAGAATGGATCGTACGAATGAATCGTACGAATGAATTAGAATGGATCGTACGAATGAATTAGAATGGATATATTCGTGCAAATGAATTAGAATGGATCGTATGAATGTATTAGAATGGATCATATGAGTGAATTAGAATGGATCGTACGAATGAATTAGAATGGATTGTATGAATGAATTAGAATGGATCGTACGAATGAATTAGAATGGATCATACGAATTAATTAGAATGGATCATACGAATGAATTAGAATGGATCGTATGAATGAATTAGAATGGATCGTACGAATGAATTAGAATGGATACATTCGTGCGAATGAATTAGAATGGATTGTGCGAATGAATTAGAATGGATCGTATGAATGAATTAGAATGGATCGTACGAATGAATTAGAAAGGATCGTACGAATGAACTAGAATGGATACATTCGTGCGAATGAATTAGAATGGATCGTACGAATGAATTAGAATGGATTGTACGAATGTATTAGAATGGATCTTACGAATGAATTAGAATGGATCATACGAATAAATTAGAATGGATCATATGAATGGTTTAGAATGGATACATTCGTGCGAATGAATTAGAATGGATCGGACGAATGAATTAGAATGGATCGTACGAATGAATTAGAATGGATCAAATGAATGAATTAGAATGGTTAAATTCATGCGAATGAATTAGAATGGATCGTACGAATGGATTAGAATGGATACATTCGTGCGAATGAATTAGAATGGATCATAAGAATGAGTAAGAATGGATCATACGAATGAAATAGAATGGATTGTACGAATTAATTAGAATGGATCGTGCGAATGAATTTGAATGGATCGTACGAATGAATTAGAATGGATCGTCCTAATGAATTAGAATTGATCGTACGATTGAAATAGAATGGATTGTACGAATGATTTAGAATGAATCGTACGAATAAATTAGAATGGATCGTACGAATGATTTAGAATGGAGACATTCGTGCGAATGAATTAGAATGGATCATACGAATGAGTAAGAATGGATCGTACGAATGAAATAGAATGGATTGTACGAATGAATTAGAATGGATTCGTACGAATGAATTAGAATGGATACATTCGTGCGAATGAATTAGAATGGATCGTACCAATGAGTAAGAATGGATCGTACGAATGAAATAGAATGGATTGTGCGAACGAATTAGAATGGATCGTACGAATGAATTAGAATAGATCGTGTGAAAGAATTAGAATGGATTGTATGAATGAATTAGAATAGATCGTATGAATGAATTAGAATGGATCGTACGAATTAATTAGAATGGATCGTACGAATGAATTAGAATGGATACATTCGTGCGAATGAATTAGAATGGATACATTCGTGCGAAAGAATTAGAATAGATCGTATGAATGAATTAGAATGGATCCTATGAATGAATTAGAATGGATCGTGCGAATGAATTAGAATGGATCGTACGAATGAATTAGACTGGATCGTGCTAATAAATTAGAATTGATCGAACGAATGAATTAGCATGGATCGTGCTAATGAATTAGAATGGAACGTACGAATGAATTAGAATGGATCGTGTGAAAGAATTATAATGGATTGTATGAATGAATTAGAATGGATCGTACGAATGAATTAGAATGGATCGTGTGAAAGAATTAGAATGGATTGTATGAATGAATTAGAATAGATTGTATGAATGAATTAGAATGGATCGTACAAATGAATTAGAATGGATCGTATGAATGAATTAGAATAGATCGTACGAATGAATTAGAATAGATCGTACGAATGAATTAGAATGGATCGTACGAATGAATTAGAATGGATCGTGTGAAAGAATTAGAATGGATGTACGAATGAATTAGAATGGATCGTGCGAATGAATTAGAATGGATCGTACGAATGAATTAGAATGGATCGTGCTAATGAATTAGAATTGATCGAACGAATGAATTAGCATGGATCGTGCATTCATACGATCCATTCTAATTCATTCGTAAGATCTATTCTAATTCATTCGTACGATCCATTCTAATTCATTCGTATGATCCATTCTAATTCATTCGCACGAATGTATCCATTCTAGTTCATTCGTACGATCCATTCTAATTCATTCGTACAATCCATTCTAATTCATTCATACGATCTATTCTAATTCATTCATACAATCTATTCTAATTCTTTCACACGATTCATTCTAATTCATTCGTATGATCCATTCTAATTCATTCGTACGATCCATTCTAATTCATTTGTACGATCCATTCTAATTCATTCGTACAATCCATTCAATTTCATTCGTACGATCCATTCTTACTCATTCGTATGATCCATTCAAATTCATTCGCACGAATGTATCCATTCTAATTCATTCATACAATCCATCTAATTCATTCCGTACGATCCATTCTAATTCATTGGTACGATCCATTCTATTTCATTCGTACGATCCATTCTTACTCATTGGTACGATCCATTCAAATTAATTTGTATGATCCATTCTAATTCATTCATACGATCCATTCTAATTCATTCATACAATCCATTTAGATTCATTCGCACAAATGTATCCATTCAAATTCATTCGTACGATCCAGTCTAATTCATTCGTACGATCCATTCTAATTCATTCTCACGAATATATCCATTCTAATTATTTCGTACGATGCATTCTAATTCATTCGTACGATCCATTCTAATTCATTTATTTGATCCATTCTAATTTATTCGTACGATCCATTCTAATTCATTCGTCCAATCTATTCTTATTCATTCGTACGATCCATTCTAATTCATTCGTACGATCCATTCTAATTCATTCGCACGAATGTATCCATTCTAGTTCATTCGTACGATCCATTCTAATTCATTCGTACGTTCCATTCTAATTCATTCGTACAATCCATTCTATTTCATTCGTACGATCAATTCTAATTCATTAGCACGATCCATTCTAATTCATTTGTACGATCCATTCAAATTCGTTCGCACGATCCATTCTAATTCATTCGTACAATCCATTCTATTTCATTCGTACGATCCATTCTTACTCATTCGTATGATCCATTCTAATTCATTCGCACGAATGTATCCATTCTAATCCATTCGTACGATCCATTCTAATCCATTCGTACGATCCATTCTAATTCATTCGCATGAATGTAACCATTCTAATTCATTTATTTGATCCATTCTAATTCATTCGTACGATCCATTCTAATTCATTCGTCCGATCCATTCTAATTCATTCGCACGAATGTATCCATTCTAAACCATTCATACGATCCATTCTAATTTATTCTAATTCATCCGTACATACGATCCATTCGAATTCATTCGCACGATCCATTCTAATTCATTCATACGATCTATTCTAATTCATTCATACAATCCATTCTAATTCTTTCACACGATCCATTCTAATTCATTCGTAGGATCCATTCTAATTCTTTCGTACAATCTATTCTATTTCTTTCGTACGATCCATTCTTACTCATTCGTATGATCCATTCTAATTCATTCGGACGAATGTATCCATTCTAATTTATTCGTATGATCCATTCTAATTCATTCGTACGATCCATTCTTACTCATTCGTATGATCCATTCTAATTCATTCGTACGATCCATTCTAATTTATTCGTACGATCGATTCTAATTCATTCGCACTATCCATTCTAATTCATTCGTACGATCCATTCTAATTCATTCGTATGATCCATTCTAATTTATTCGTTCAAATATATCCATTCTAATTCATTCGTACGATCCATTCTAATTCATTCGCACGATCCATTCTAATTCATTCGCACGAATGTATCCATTCTAATTCATTTGCACGATCCATTCTAATTCATTCCTATGATCTATTCTAATTCATTCGTACGATCCATTCTAATTCATTCTAATTCATTCATACGATCCATTCTACGATCCATTCTAATTCATTCGTATATTCCATTCTAATTCATTAGCACGATCCATGCTAATGAATTAGAATGGATCGTACGATCCAATCTAATTCATTCATAAGATCCATTCTTACTCATTCGTATGACCCATTCTAATTCAATCGTACGATCCATTCTAATTCATTCGTACGATCCATTCTAATTCATTCGTACGATCCTTTTTAATTCATTCGTACGATCCATTCTAATTCATTCGCGCAATCTATTCTAATTCAATCGTACGATCCATTCTACTTCATTCATACGATCCATTCTAATTCATTCATACAATCCAATCTAATTTATTCGCACGAATGTATCCATTCTAATTCCTTCGTACGATCCATTCTAATTCATTCGTACGATCCATTCTAATTCATTCATATGATCCATTCTAATTCATTCATATGATCCATTCTAATTCATTCATACAATCCATTCTAATTCTTTCACACGATCCATTCTAATTCATTCGTAGGATCCATTCTAATTCATTCGTACAATCTATTCTATTTCATTCGTACGATCCATTCTTACTCATTCGTATGATCCATTCTAATTCATTCGGACGAATGTATCTATTCTAATTTATTCGTACGATCCATTCTAATTCATTCGTACGATCTATTCTAATTCATTCGTACGATCCATTCTAATTTATTCGTCCGATCCATTCTAATTCATTCACACGAATATATCCATTCTAATTCATTCGTATGATCCATTCTAATTCATTCGTACAATCCATTCTAATTCATTCGTAAGATCCATTCTAATTCATTCGTACGATCCATTCAAATTCATTCGTACGATCCATTCTAATTCATTCGCACGAAGGTATCCATTCTAGTTCATTCGTACGATCCATTCTAATTCATTCGTACGATCCATTCTAATTCATTCGCACGATCCATTCTAATTCATTCGTACGATCCATTCTAATTCATTCATATGATCCATTCTAATTCATTCGTACGATCCATTCTAATTCATTCGCACAAATGTATCCATTCTAATTCATTCGTACGATCCATTCTAATTCATTCGCACGATCCATTCTAATTCATTCGTACGATCCATTCTAATTCATTCGCACGATCTGTTCTTATTCATTCGCACAATCCATTCTAATTCATTCGCACGAATGTATCCATTCTAATTCATTCGTACGATCCATTCTAATTCATTCGTACGATCCATTCTAATTCATTCGTATGATCCATTCTAATTAATTCGTATGATCCATTCTAATTCATTCGTACGATCCATTCTAATTTATTCATACGATTCATTCTAATTCATTCGCACGAATGTATCCATTCTAATTAATTCGTACGATCCATTCTAATTAATTCGCACGAATGTATCCATTCTAATTCATTCGCACGATCCATTCTAATTCATTCGTACGATCCATTCTAATTCATTCGTACGATCCATTCTAATTCATTCGTAGAATCCATTCTAATTCATTCGTACAATCTATTCTATTTCATTCGTCCATTCTTACTCATTCGTATGATCCATTCTAATTCATTCGAACGAATGTATCCATTCTAATTTATTCGTACGATCCATTCTAATTCATTCGTACGATCCATTCTTACTCATTCGTACGATCCATTCTAATTCCTTCGTACGATCCATTCTAATTCCTTCGTACGATCCATTCTAATTCATTCGTACGATCCATTCTAATTCATTCGTACGATCCATTCTAATTCATTCGCACGAATGTATCCATTCTTATTCATTCGTACGATCCATTCTAATTCATTCATACGATCCATTCTAATTCATTCGTAAGATCCATTCTAATTCATTCGTACGATCCATTCTAATTCATTCGTACGATCCATTCTAATTCATTTGCACGAAAGTATCCGTTCTAGTTCATTCGTACGATCCATTCTAATTCATTCGTATGATCCATTCTAATTCATTCGTAAGATCCATTCTAATTCATTCGTACGATCCATTCTAATTCATTCGCACAATCCATTCTAATCCATTCATAGGATCCATTCTAATTCATTCATACGATCTATTCCGTACGAATGAATTAGAATGGATCGTGTGAAAGTATTAGAATGGATTGTATGAATGTATCCATTCTAATTTATTCGCATGAATGTATCCATTCTAATTCATTCGTACGTTCCATTCTAATTCATTCGCACAATCTATTCTAATTCATTCATACGATCCATTCGAATTCATTCGCACGAATGTATCCATTCGTGCGAATGAATTAGAATGGATCGTATGAATGAATTAGAATAGATTGTGCGAATGAATTGGAATGGATCGTACGAATGAATTAGAATGGATACATTCGTGCAAATAAATTAGAATGGATTGTATGAATGAATTAGAATGGATTGTACGAATGAATTAGAATGGATCGTACGAATGAATTAGAAAAGATTGCGCGAATGAATTAGAATGGATCGTGCGAATGAAATAGAATGGATACAAATGAATTAGAATGGATCATACGAATGAATTAGAATGACGATCCATTCTAACTCATTCGTATGATCCATTCTAATTTATTCGCACGAATGTATCCATTCTAATTCATTCGTACGTCTAATTCATTCGTACGGTCCATTCTAATTTATTCGCACAATCCATTCTATTTCATTCGTACGATCCATTCTTACTCATTCGTATGATCCATTATGGATACATTCGTGCGAATGAATTAGAATGGATCATACGAATGAGTAAGAATGGATCGTACGAATGAAATAGAATGGATTGTGCGAATGAATTAGAATGGATCGTACGAATGAATTAGAATGGATCGTGTGAAAGAATTAGAATGGATTGTATGAATGAATTAGAATAGATCGTATGAATGAATTAGAATGGATCGGACAAATGAATTAGAATGGATACATTCGTGCGAATGAATTAGAATGGATACATTCGTGCGAAAGAATTAGAATAGATCGTATGAATGAATTAGAATGGATCCTATGAATGAATTAGAATAGATCGTACGAATGAATTAGAATGGATCGTACGAATGAATTAGAATGGATACATTCGTGCGAATGAATTAGAATTCCTTCGTACGATCCATTCTAATTCATTCATACAATCCATTCTAATTCTTTCACAGATCGTATGAATGAATTAGAATGGATCGTACGAATGAATTAGAATGGATCGTGTGAATGAATTAGAATGGATCGTACGAATGAATTAGAATGGATCGTACGAATGAATTAGAATGGATCATATTAATGAATTAGAATGGATCGTACGAATGAAATATAATGGATCGTACGAATAAATTAGAATGGATACATTCGTCCGAATGAATTAGAATGGATCATACAAATAAGTAAGAATGGATCGTACGAATGAAATAGAATAGATTGTACGAATGAATTAGAATGGATCCTACGAATGAATTAGAATGGATCCTACGAATGAATTAGAATAGATTGTATGAATGAATTAGAATGGATCGTACGAATGAATTAGAATGGATCGTACGAATGAATTAGAATGGATACATTCGTGCGAATGAATTAGAATTGATCGTACGAATGAATTAGAATGGATCGTGCGAATGAATTATATGGATCGTACGAATGAATTAGAATGGATCGTAGGAATGAACTAGAATGGATACATTCATGCGAATGAATTAGAATGGATCGTACGAATGAATTAGAATGGATCGTACGAATGAATTAGAATGGATCTTACGAATGAATTAGAATGGATTGTACGAATGAATTAGAATGGATCGTACGAATGAGTTAGAATGGATTGTACGAATGAATTAGAATGGATCGTACGAATAAATTAGAATGGATACATTCGTCCGAATGAATTAGAATGGATCATACGAATGAGTAAGAATGGATCGTACGAATGAAATAGAATGGATCGTACGAATGAACTAGAATGGATACATTCGTGCGAATGAATTAGAATGGATCGTACGAATGAATTAGAATAGATCGTACGAATGAATTAGAATGGATACATTCGTGCGAATGAATTAGAATGGATCGGACGAATGAATTAGAATGGATCGTACGAATGAATTAGAATGGATCGTACGAATGAATTAGAATGGATCGTACGAATAAATTAGAATGGATATATTCGTCCGAATGAAATGGATCATACGAATGAATTAGAATGGATCGTACGAATGAATTAGAATGGATCATATTAATGAATTAGAATGGATCGTACGAATGAATTAGAATGGATACATTCATGCGAATGAATTAGAATGGATCGTGCATGAATGTATCCATTCTAACTCATTCGTACGATTCATTCTGCACAAAGGTATCCATTCTAATCCATTCATAGGACCCATTCTAATCCATTCGTACGATCCATTCTAATTCATTCGTACGATCCATTCTAATTTATTCGCTCGAATGTATCCATTCTAATCCATTCGTACGATCCATTCTAATTCATTCGCATGAATGTAACCATTCTAATTTATTCATTTGATCCATTCTAATTCATTCGTACGATCCATTCTAATTCATTCGTCCGATCCATTCTAATTCATTCGCACGAATGTATCCATTCTAATTCATTCGTATGATCCATTCTAATTCATTCGTACGTTCCATTTTAATTCATTCGTAAGATCCATTCTAATTCATTCGTACGATCCATTCTATTTCATTTGTACGATCCATTCTAATTCATTTGCACGAATGTATCCATTCTAGTTCATTCGTACGATCCATTCTAATCCATTCGTACGATCCATTCTAATTCATTCGCATGAATGTAACCATTCTAATTCATTCATTTGATCCATTCTAATTCATTCGTACGATCCATTCTAATTCATTCGTCCGATCCATTCTAATTCATTCGCACGAATGTATCCATTCTAATTCATTCGTACGATCCATTCTAATTCATTCGTAGGATCTTAGAATGGAATATACGAATGAATTAGAATGGATCGTACGAATGAATTAGAATGGATCGTATGAATGAATTAGAATGGATCGTACGAATGAATTAGAATGGATCGTGCGAATGAATTCGAATGGATCGTACGATCCATTCTAATTCATTCATACAATCCATTCTAATTTATTCGAACGAATGTAACCATTCTAATCCATTCGTACGATCTATTCTAATCCATTCGTACGATCCATTCTAATTCATTCGCACAAATATATCCATTCTAATTCATTCGTACGATCCATTCTAATTCATTCGTACGATCCATTCTAATTAATTCGTACGATCCATTCTAATTCATTCGTACAATCTATTCTATTCCATTCTAATTCATTCGTACGATCCATTCTTACTTATTCGTACGATCCATTCTAATTCATTCGTACGATACATTCTTTCACACGATCTATTCTAATTCATTCGTAGGATCCATGCATTCTAATTCATTCGTACAATCTATTCTATTTCATTCGTACGATCCATTCTTACTCATTCGTATGATCCATTCTAATTCATTCGGACGAATGTATCCATTCTAATTTATTCGTACGATCCATTCTAATTTATTAATATGGTCCATTTTAATTCATTCGTACGATCCATTCTAATTCATTCGTACGATCCATTCTAATTCATTCGCACGATCCATTCTAATTCATTCGTACGATCCATTCTAATTCATTCATACGATCCATTCTAATTCATTCGTACGATCCATTCTAATTCCTTCGTACGATCCATTCTAATTCATTCGTACAAATGTAACCATTCTAATTCATTCATACGATTCATTCTAATTCATTCGTATGAGCTATTCTAATTCATTCGTACGATCCATTCTAATTCATTCGTAAGATCCATTCTAATTCATTCGTACGATCCATTCTAATTCATTCGTACGATCCATTCTAATTCATTCGTACGATCTATTCTAATTCATTCGCACGAATGTAACCATTCTAATTCATTCATACGATTCATTCTAATTCATTCGTATGAGCTATTCTAATTCATTCGTACGATCCATTCTAATTCATTCGTACGATCCATTGTAATTCTTTCATACAATCCATTTAGATTCATTCGCACAAATGTATCCATTCAAATTCATTCGTACGATCCATTCTAATTCATTCGTACGATCCATTCTAATTCATTCGCACGAATGTATCCATTCTAATTCATTCGTAGAATCCATTCTATTTCATTCGTACGATCCATTCTTACTCATTCGTATGATCCATTCTAATTCATTCATATGATCCATTCTAATTCATTCGTACGATCCATTCTAATTCATTCGTATGATCCATTCTAATTCATTCGTCCGATCCATTCTAATTCATTCGCACGAATGTATCCATTCTAATTCATTCGTACGATCCATTCTAATTCATTCGTACGATCCATTCTAATACATTCATACGATCTATTTGTGCAAATGAATTAGAATGGATCGTATGAATGTATTAGAATGGATCGTATGAGTGAATTAGAATGGATCGTACGAATGAATTAGAATGGATTGTATGAATGAATTAGAATGGATCATACGAATGAATTAGAATGGATCGTGTGAAAGAATTAGAATGGATTGTACGAATGAATTAGAATGGATCCTATGAATGAATTAGAATAAATCGTGCGAATGAATTAGAATGGATCGTACAAATGAATTAGAATGGATCAAATGAATAAATTGAATGGTTATATTCATGCGAATGAATTAGAATGGATCGTACGAATGGATTAGAATGGATCGTACGAATGGATTTGAATGGATACATTCGAGCGAATGAATTAGAATGGATCGTACGAATGAATTAGAATGGATCGTACGAATCGATTAGAATGGATCCGACGAATGGATTAGAATGGATACCTTTGTGCATATGAATTAGAATGGATCGTACGAATGAATTAGAATGGATCATATTAATGAATTAGAATGGATCGTACGAATGAATTAGAATGGATCGTGTTAAAGAATTAGAATGCATTGTATGAATGAATTAGAATGGATCATATGAATGAATTAGAATGGATCGTGCGATTCATTCTAATTCATTCGCACGAATATATCCATTCTAATTCTTTCGTACGATGCATTCTAATTCATTCGTTCGATCAATTCTAATTCATTAGCACGATCCATTCTAATTTATTCGTACGATCCATTCTAATTCATTCGCATGATTCATTCTAATTCATTCATAGGATCCATTCTAATTCATTCATACGATCTATTCTAATTCTTTCGCACGAATGTATCCATTCTAATTCATTCGCACGAATGTATCCATTCTAATTCATTCGTACGAATCCATTCTAATTCATTTGTACAATCTATTCTATTTTATTCGTACGATCCATTCTAGTTCATTCGTACGATCCATTCTAATTCATTCGTACGATCCATTCTAATTCATTCGTATGATCCATTCTAATTAATTCGTATGATCCATTCTAATTCATTTGTATGATCCATTCTAATTCATTCATACAATCCATTCTAATTCATTCGCACGAATGTATCCATTCTAATTAATTCGTACGATCGATTCTAATTCATTCGTATGATCCATTCTTATTCATTCGCACGATCCAGTCTAATGGATTCGCACGATCCATTCTAATTCATTCGCACGAATGTATCCATTCTAATTCATTCATACGATCCATTCTAATTCATTCGTACGATCCATTCTAATTCATTCGCACAAATGTATCCATTCTAATTCATTCGTACGATCCATTCTAATTCATTCGTACGATCAGTTCTAATTCATTCACAAAATCTATTCTAATTCATTCATATGATCCATTCTAATTCATTCGCACGATCCGTTCTAATTCATTCGTACGATCCATTCTAATTCTTTCACACGATCCATTCTAATTCATTCGTACGATCCATTCTAATTCATTCGCCCGATCCATTCTAATTCATTCGTACGATCCATTCTAATTCATTCATACGATCCATTCTAATTCATTCGTACGATCCATTCTAATTCATTCGCATAAATGTATCCATTCTAATTCATTCGTACGATCCATTCTAATTCATTCGCACGATCCATTCTAATTCATTCGTACGATCCATTCTAATTCATTCGTATGATCGAGTCTAATTCATTCGTATGATCCATTCTAATTAATTCGTATGATCCATTCTAATTCATTCGTACGATCCATTCTAATTCATTCATACAATCCATTCTAATTCATTCGCACGAATGTATCCATTCTAATTAATTCGTACGATCCATTCTAATTCATTCGTGTTATCTATTCTTATTCATTCGCACGATCTAGTCTAATTGATTCGCACGATCCATTCTAATTCATTCGCACGAATGTATCCATTCTAATTCATTCGTACGATCCATTCTAATTCATTCGTACGATCCATTCTAATTTATTCGTAAGATCCATTCTAATTCATTCGTATGATCTATTCTTATTCATTCGCACGATCCAGTCTAATTGATTTGCACGATCCATTCTAATTCATTCGCACGAATGTATCCATTCTAATCCATTCATACGATCCATTCTAATTCATTCATACAATCCATTCTAATTCTTTCACACGATCCATTCTAATTCATTCGTACGATCCATTCTAATTCATTAGCATGGATCGTGCTAATGAATTAGAATGGAATATACGAATGAATTAGAATGGATCGTAGAATGGATTGTACGAATGAATTAGAATGAATTAGAATGGATCGTACGAATGAATTAGAATGGATCGTACAAATAAATTAGAATGGATCGTACGAATGAATTAGAATGGATCGTGCGAATGAATTAGAATGGATACATTTGTGCGAATGAATTAGAATGGATCGTACGAATGGATTAGAATGGATCGTACGAATGGATTTGAATGGATACATTCGTGCGAATGAATTAGAATGGATTGTATGAATGAATTAGAATGGATCGTACGATCCATTCGAATTCATTCGCACGATCCATTCTAATTCATTCGTACGATCCATTCTAATTCATTCATATGATCCATTCTAATTCATTCGTACGATCCATTCTAATTCATTCGTATATTCCATTCTAAGATCCTACCAATGAATTAGAATGGATCGTACGAATGAATTAGAATGGATCGTACAAATGAATTAGAATGGATCGTGCGAATGAATTAGAATGGATACATTCGTGCGAATGAATTAGAATGGATCGGACGAATGAATTAGAATGGATCGTACAAATGAATAAGAATTAGGACGAATGTATCCATTCTAATTTATTCGTACGATCCATTCTAATTCATTCGTACGATCCATTCTAATTCATTCGTACGATCCATCCTAATTCATTCGTCCGATCCATTCTAATTCATTCGCACGAATGTATCCATTCTAATTCATTCGTACGATCCATTCTAATTCATTCGTACGATCCATTCTAATTCATTCGTAAGATCCATTCTAATTCATTCGTACGATCCATTCTAACTCATTCGTACGATCCATTCTAATTCATTCGCACGAATGTATCCATTCTAGTTCATTCGTACGATCCATTCTATTTCATTCGTACGATCCATTCTTACTCATTCGTATGATCCATTCTAATTCATTCGGACGAATGTATCCATTCTAATTTATTCGTACGATCCATTCTAAATCATTCGTACGATATATTTTAATTCATTCGTACGATCCATTCTAATTCATTCGTCCGATCCATTCTAATTCATTCGCATGAATGTATCCATTCTAATTCATTCGTACGATCCATTCTAATTCATTCGTAAGATCCATTCTAATTCATTCGTACGAACCATTCTAATTCATTCGTACGATCCATTCTAATTCATTCGCACGAATGTATCCATTCTAGTTCATTCGTACGATCCATTCTAATTCATTCGTACGATCCATTCTAATTCATTCGCACGATCCATTCTAATTCATTCGTATCGTGCGAATGAATTAGAATGGATCATACGAATGAGTAAGAATGGATCGTACGAATGAAATAGAATGGATTGTGCGAATGAATTAGAATGGATCGTACGAATGAATTAGAATGGATCGTGTGAAAGAATTAGAATGGATTGTATGAATGAATTAGAATAGATCGTGCGAATGAACTAGAATGGATACATTCGTGTGAATGAATTAGAATGGATCGTACGAATGAATTAGAATGGATCGTACGAATGAATTAGAATGGATCTTACGAATGAATTAGAATGGATCGTACGAATGAATTAGAATGGATCGTATGAATGAATTAGAATGGATACATTCGTGCGAATGAATTAGAATGGATCGGACGAATGAATTAGAATGTATCGTACGAATGAATTAGAATGGATCAAATAAATGAATTTGAATGGATCGTACGAATAAATTAGAATGGATACATTCGTCCGAATGAATTAGAATGGATCGTATGAATGAATTAGAATGGATCGTACGAATGAATTAGAATGGATACATTCGTACGAATGAATTAGAATGGATCGTACGAATGAATTAAAATGGATATATTTGAACGAATAAATTAGAATGGATCATACGAATGAATTAGAATGGATCGTATGAATGAATTAGAATGGATAGTACGAATGAATTAGAATCGATCGTACGAATGAATTAGAATGGATCGTACGAATGAATTAGAATGGATCGTACGAATGAGTAAGAATGGATCGTACGAATGAATTAGAATGGATCGTACGAATGAATTAGAATGGATCGTACGAATAAATTAGAATGGATACATTCGTCCGAATGAATTAGAATGGATCATACGAATGGATTAGAATGGATCGTGTGAAAGAATTAGAATAGATTGTATGAATGAATTAGAATAGATCGTACGAATGAACTACAATAGATCGTACGAATGAACTAGAATGGATACATTCGTGCGAATGAATTAGAATGGATCGTACGAATGAATTAGAATGGATCGTACGAATGAATTAGAATGGATCGTATGAATGAATTAGAATGGTTACATTCATACGAATGAATTAGAATGGATCCTACGAATGAATTAGAATGGATCGTGTGAAAGAATTAGAATGGATTGTATGAATGAATTAGAATGGATCGTACGAATGAATTAGAATGGATCGTACGAATGAACTAGAATTGATACATTCGTGCGAATGAATTAGAATGGATCGTACGAATGAATTAGAATGGATCGTACTAATGAATTAGAATGGATTGTACGAATGAATTAGAATGGATGGTATGAATGAATTAGAATGGTTACATTCATGCGAATGAATTAGAATGGATCGTACGAATGGATTAGAATGGATACATTCGAGCGAATGAATTAGAATGGATCGTACGAATGAATTAGAATGGATCGTACGAATGGATTAGAATGGATCCTACGAATGGATTAGAATGGATACCTTTGTGCATATGAATTAGAATGGATGGTACGAATGAATTAGAATGGATGATTTTAATGAATTAGAATGGATCGTGTGAAAGAATTAGAATGGATTGTATGAATGAATTAGAATGGATCGTACGAATGAATTAGAATGGATCGTACGAATGAATTAGAATGGATACATTCGTGTGAATGAATTAGAATGGATACATTCATGCGAAATAATTAGAATAGATCGTATGAATGAATTAGAATGGATCCTATGAATGAATTAGAATGGATCGTGCGAATGAATTAGAATGGATCGTACGAATGAATTAGAATAGATCATACGAATGAATTAGAATGGATCGTACGAATGGATCGTACGAATGGATCGTACGAATGGATAAGAATGGATCATACAAATTGATTAGAAAGGATACGTTCGAGCGAATGAATTAGAATGGATCGTACGAATGAATTAGAATGGATCGTACGAATAAATTAGAATGGATACATTCGTCCGAATTAATTAGAATGGATCATACGAATGAGTAAGAATGGACCGTACGAATGAAATAGAATAGATTGTATGAATGAATTAGAATGGATCCTACGAATGAATTAGAATGGATCGTCTGAAAGAAATAGAATGGATTGTATGAATGAATTAGAATGGATCGTATGAATGAATTAGAATGGATCGTGCGAATGAATTCAAATGGATCGTACGAATTCATTCTAATTCATTCATACAATCCATTCTAATTCTTTCACACGATCCATTCTAATTCATTCGTATGTTCCTTTCTAATTCATTAGCACGATCCATGCTAATTCATTCGTTCAATCAGTTCTAATTCATTTGCACGATCCATTCTAATTCATTCGTACGATCCATTCTAATTCATTCGCACGATCCATTCTAATTCATTCATAGGATCCATTCTAATTCATTCATACGATCTATTCTAATTCATTCGCACGAATGTATCCATTCTAATTCATTCGCACGAATGTATCCATTCTAATTCATTCGTACGATCCATTCTAATTCATTCGCACAAATGTATCCATTCTAATTCATTCGTACGATCCATTCTAATTCATTCGCATGATCCATTCTAATTCATTCGTACGATCCATTCTAATTCCTTCACACGATCTATTCTAATCCATTCTAATTCATTCGTACGAATCCATTCTAATTCATTCGTACAATCTATTCTATTTCATTCGTACGATCCATTCTTACTCATTCGTATGATCCATTCTAATTCATTCGGACGAATGTATCCATTCGATTTTATTCGTACGATCCATTCTAATTCATTCGTAAGATCCATTCTAATTCATTCGCTCGAATGTATCCATTCTAATCAATTCGTACGATCCATTCTAATCCATTCGTATGATCCATTCTAATTCATTCGCATGAATGTAACCATTCTAATTCATTCATTTGATCCTTTCTAATTCATTCGTACGATCCATTCTAATTCATTAGCACGATCCATGCTAATTCATTCATTCGATCAGTTCTAATTCATTAGCACGATCAATTCTAATTCATTCGTACGATCCATTCTAATTCATTCGCATGATCCATTCTAATTCATTCGTACGATCCATTCTAATTCATTAGCACGACCCATGCTAATTCATTCGGTCGATCAATTCTAATTCATTAGCACGATCCATTCTAATTCATTCGTACGATCCATTCTAATTCATTCGCACAAATGTATCCATTCTAATTCATTCGTACGATCCATTCTAATTCATTCGCACGATCCATTCTAATTCATTCGTACGATCCATTCTAATTCTTTCACACGATCCATTCTAATTCATTCGTACGATCCATTCTAATTCATTCGCACGATCCATTCTAATTCATTCATAGGATCCATTCTAATTTATTCATACGATTTATTCTAATTCTTTCGCACGAATGTATCCATTCTAATTCATTCACACGAATGTATCCATTCTAATTCATTTGTACGATCCATTCTAATTCATTCGTACGATCCATTCTAATTCATTCGTACGATCCTTTCTAATTCATTCATACGATCTATTCTAATTCATTCATACAATCCATTCTAATTCTTTCACACGATCCATTCTAATTCATTCGTACGATCCATTCTTATTCATTCGTACGGTCCATTCTAATTCATTCGTACGATCCATTCTAATTCATTCGCTCGAATGTATCCATTCTAATCCATTCGTACGATCCATTCTAATCCATTCGTACGATCCATTCTAATTCATTCGTATGAATGTAACCATTCTAATTCATTCATTTGATCTATTCTAATTCATTCGTACGATCCATTCTAATTCATTCGTCTGATCCACTCTAATTCATTCGCACGAATGTATCCATTCTAATTCATTCGTACGATCCATTCTAATTCATTCGCACGATCCATTCTAATTCATTCATAGGATCCATTCTAATTCATTCATACGATCTATTCTAATTCTTTCGCACGAATGTATCCATTCTAATTCATTCGCACGAATATATCCATTCTAATTCTAATTCATTCGTACGATCCATTCTAATTCATTCGTATGATCCATTCTAATTAATTCGTATGATCCATTCTAATTCATTCGTATGATCCATTCTAATTCATTCATACAATCCATTCTAATTCATTTGCACGATCCATTCTAATTCACTCATACGATCCATTCTAATACATTCATACGATCCATTCTAATTCATTTGCACGATTATATCCATTCTAATTCATTCGTACGATCAATTCTAATTCCTTCGTACGATCCATTCTCATTCATTCGTACGATCCATTCTAATTCATTCATACGATCCATTCTAATTCATTCGTACGATCCATTCTAATTCATTCGCACCAATGTACCCATTCTAATTCATTCGTACGATCCATTCTAAATCATTCGTACGATCCATTCTAATTCATTTGTAAGATCCATTCTAATTCATTCGTACGATCCATTCTAATTCATTCGTACGATCCATTCTAATTCATTCGCGAATGTATCCATTCTAATTCATTCGTACGATCCATTCTAATTCATTCGTACGATCCATTCTAATTCATTCATACGATATATTCTAATTCATTCATACAATCCATTCTAATTCTTTCACACGATCGATTCTAATTCATTCGTACGATCCATTCTAATTCATTCGCACAATCCATTCTATTTCATTCGTACGATCCATTCCTACTCATTCGTATGATCCATTCTAATTCATTCGCACGAATGTATCCACAATGGATCATACGAATGATTAAGAATGGATCGTACGAATGAAATAGAATGGATTGTACGAATGAATTAGAATGGACCGTACGAATGAATTAGACGTACGAATGAATTAGAATGGATACATTCATGCGAATAAATTAGAATGGATCATACGAATGAGTAAGAATGGATCGTCATTCTAATTCGTTCGTATGATCCATTCTAATTCATTTGTATCCATTCTATTTCATTCGCACGATCCATTCTAATTCATTCGCGCAATCTATTCTAATTCATTCGTACAATCCATTCTTACTCATTCGTACGATTCATTCTAATTCATTCATTGGATCCATTCAAATTCATTCATACAATCCATTCTAATTTATTCGCACGAATGTATCCATTCTAATTCATTCGTACGATCAGTTCTAATTCATTCACAAAATCTATTCTAATTCATTCATACGATCCATTCTAATTCATTCGCATGAATGTATCCATTCTAATTCATTCGTACGATCCATTCTAATTCATTAATATGATCCATTCTAATTCATTCGTACAATCCATTCTAATTCATATGCACAAAGGTATCCATTCTAATTCATTCGTACGATCCATTCTAATTCAGGATCGTACGAATGAATTAGAATGTATATATTCGTGCAAATGAATTAGAATGGATCGTATGAATGAATTAGAATGGATCGTATGAGTGAATTATAACGGATAGTACGAATGAAGTAGAATGGATCGTATGAATGAATTAGAATGGATACATTCGTGCGAATGAATTAGAATGGATCGTATGAATGAATTAGAATTGATTGTGCGAATGAATTAGAATGGATCGTACGAATGAATTAGAATGGATACATTCGTGCGAATAAATTAGAATTGATTGTATGAATGAATTAGAATGGATCGTACGAATGAATTAGAATGGATCGTAAGAATGAATTAGAATAGATTGCGTGAATGAATTAGAATGGATCGTGTGAATGAAATAGAATGGATACAAATGAATTAGAATGGATTATACGAATGAATTAGAATGACGATCCATTCTTACTCATTCGTATGAT
This sequence comes from Chamaelirium japonicum, assembly GCA_947650365.1. Taxonomy (NCBI): domain Eukaryota; kingdom Viridiplantae; phylum Streptophyta; class Magnoliopsida; order Liliales; family Melanthiaceae; genus Chamaelirium; species Chamaelirium japonicum. Next base: position 69,766 of record CANTAL010000193.1, read on the forward strand.
CCATTCTAATTTATTCGCACGAATGTATCCATTCTAATTCATTCGTACATCTAATTCATTCGTACGGTCCATTCTAATTCATTCGCACAATCCATTCTATTTCATTCGTACGATCCATTCTTACTCATTCGTATGATCCATTATGGATACATTCGTGCGAATGAATTAGAATGGATCATACGAATGAGTAAGAATGGATCGTACAAATGAAATAGAATGGATTGTGCGAATGAATTAGAATGGATCGTACGAATGAATTAGAATGGATCGTGTGAAAGAATTAGAATGGATTGTACGAATGAATTAGAATAGATCGTATGAATGAATTAGAATGGATCGTACGAATGAATTAGAATGGATTGTATGAATGAATTAGAATGGATCGTACGAATGAATTAGAATGGATACATTCGTGCGAATGAATTAGAATGGATACATTCGTGCGAAAGAATTAGAATAGATCATATGAATGAATTAGAATGGATCCTATGAATGAATTAGAATGGATCGTCCGAATGAATTAGAATGGATCGTACGAATGAATTAGAATAGATCGTGCTAATGAATTAGAATTGATCGAACGAATAAATTAGCATGGATCGTGCTAATGAATTAGAATGGATCGTACGAATGAATTAGAATGGATCAAATGAATGAATTAGAATGGTTACATTCATGCGAATGAATTAGAATGGATCGTACGAATGGATTAGAATGGATCGTACGAATGGATTAGAATGGATACATTCGAGCGAATGAATTAGAATGGATCGTACGAATGAATTAGAATGGATCGTACGAATAAATTAGAATGGATACATTCGTCCAAATGAATTAGAATGGATCATACGAATGAGTAAGAATGGATCGTACGAATGAAATAGAATAGATTGTACGAATAAATTAGAATGGATTCGTACGAATGAATTAGAATGGATTAGAATAGATTGTGTGAAAGAATTAGAATGGATCGTACGAATGAATTAGAATGGATCGTGCGAATGAATTAGAATTGATCGTACAAATGAATTAGAATGGATACATTTGTGCGAATGAATTAGAATGGATCGTACGAATGAATTAGAATGGATACATTCGTGCGAATGAATTAGAATGGATACATTCGTGCGAAAGAATTAGAATAGATCGTATGAATGAATTAGAATGGATCCTATGAATGTATTAGAATGGATCGTGCGAATGAATTAGAATGGATCGTACGAATGAATTAGAATGGATCGTGTGAAAGAATTAGAATGGATTGTATGAATGAATTAGAATAAATTCGTACGATCCATTCGAATTCATTCGCACGATCCATTCTAATTCATTCATACGATCCATTCTAATTCATTCATACAATCCATTCTAATTCTTTCACACGATCCATTCTAATTAATTCGTAGGATCCATTCTAATTCATTCGTACAATCTATTCTATTTCATTCGTATGATCCATTCTTACTCATTCGTATGATCCATTCTAATTTATTCGGACGAATGTATCCATTCTAATTTATTCGTACGATCCATTCTAATTCATTCGTACGATCCATTCTAATTCATTCGCTCGAATTGATCCATTATAATCCATTCGTACGATCCATTCTAATCCATTCGTACGATCCATTCGTACGATCCATTCTAATTCATTCGTACGATCTATTCTAATTCATTCGTACGATCCATTCTAATTCATTCGCACGATCCATTCTAATTTATTCATAGGATCCATTCTAATTCATTCATACGATCTATCCTAATTCTTTCGCACGAATGTATCCATTCTAATTCATTCGCACGAATGTATCCATTCTAATTCATTCGTACGATCCATTCTAATTCATTCGTACGATCCATTCTAATTCATTCATACGATCTATTCTAATTCATTCATACAATCCATTCTAATTCTTTCACACGATCCATTCTAATTCATTCATATGATCCATTCTAATTCATTCGTACGATCCATTCTAATTCGTGTGCACAAAGGTATCCATTCTAATCCATTCGTAGGATCCATTCTAATCCATTCGTACGATTCATTCTAATTCATTCGTACGATCCATTCTAATTCATTCGCTCGAATGTATCCATTCTAATCCATTCGTACGATCCATTCTAATCCAATCGTACGATCCATTCTAATTCATTCGCATGAATGTAACCATTCTAATTCATTCATACGATCCATTCTAATTCATTCGTACGATCCATTCTAATTCATTCGCATGAATGTATCCATTCTAATTCATTCATATGATCCATTCTAATTCATTCGTATAATCCATTCTAATTCTTTCACACGATCCATTCTAATTCATTCGTACAATCCATTCTAATTCATTCGCACGAATGTATCCATTCTAATGCATTCATACGATCTATTCTAATTCATTCGTACGATCCATTCTAATTCCTTCGTACGATCCATTCTAATTCATTCGTACGATCCATTCTAATTCATTCGTACGATCCATTCTAATTCATTCGTAAGATCCATTCTTATTCATTCGTACGATCCATTCTAATTCATTCGTACGATCCATTCTAATTCATTCGCACGAATGTATCCATTCTAGTTCATTCGTATGATCCATTCTAATTCATTCGTATGATCCATTCTAATCCATTCGTACGATCCATTCTAATTCATTCATACGATCCATTCTAATTCATTCATACAATCCATTCTAATTCTTTCACACGATCCATTCTAATTCATTCGTAGGATCAATTCTAATTCATTCGTACAATCTATTCTATTTCATTCGTACGATCCATTCTTACTCATTCGTATGATCCATTCTAATTCATTCGGACGAATGTATCCATTCTAATTTATTCGTACGATCCATTCTAATTCATTCGTACGATCCATTCTAATTCATTCGTACGATCCATTCTTACTCATTCGTATGATCCATTCTAATTCATTCGTACGATCCATTCTAATTCATTCGTACGATCGAGTCTAATTCATTCGCACTATCCATTCTAATTCATTCGTACGATCCATTCTAATTCATTCGTATGATCCATTCTAATTTATTCGTTCAAATATATCCATTCTAATTTATTCCGTACGATCCATTCTAATTCATTCGTACGAATGTATCCATTCTAATTCATTCGTACGATCCATTCTAATTCATTCGTACGATCCATTCTAATTCATTCGTACGATCCATTCTAATTCATTCGTAAGATCCATTCTAATTCATTCATACGATCCATTCTAATTCATTCGTATGATCCATTCTAATTCATTCGCACGAATGTATCCATTCTAGTTCATTCGCACGATCTATTCTAATTCATTCATACAATCCATTCTAATTCTTTCACACGAGCCATTCTAATTCATTCATAGGATCCATTCTAATTCATTCGTACGATCCATTCTAATTCATTCGCACGAATGTATCCATTCTAATTCATTCATACGATCCATTCTACTTCATTCGTACTATCCATTCTAATTCATTCATACAATTCATTCTAATTCATGCGAATGAATTAGAATGGATCGGAAGAATGAATTAGAATGGATCGTACGAATGAATTAGAATGGATCAAATGAATGAATTAGAATGGATCGTACGAATGAATTAGAATGCATCGTACGAAAGAATTAGAATGGATCGTGCGAATGAAATAGAATGGATCGTATGAATGAATTAGAATGGATTGTACGAATGGATTAGAATGGATCGTACGAATGCATTCTAATTCCTTCGTACGATCCATTCTAATTCCTTCGTACGATCCATTCTATTTCATTCGTATGATCCATTCTAATTCCTTCGTACGATTCATTCTAATTCCTTCGTATCCATTCTAATTCATTCATACGATCCATTCTAATCCATTTGTACGATCCATTCTAATTCATTCGCATGAATGTAACCATTCTAATTCATTCATTTGATCCATTCTAATTCATTCGTACGATCCATTCTAATTCATTCGTACGATCCATTGTAATTCATTCATACAATCCATTTAGATTCATTCGCACAAAGGTATCCATTCAAATTCAGTCGTACGATCTAGTCTAATTCATTAGCACGATCCATGCTAATTCATTCGTTCGATCAATTCTAATTCATTAGCACGATCCATTCTAATTCATTCGTACGATCCATTCTAATTCATTCGTACGATCCATTCTTACTCATTCGTATGATCCATTCTAATTCATTCGTACGATCCATTCTAATTCATTCGTACGATCGATTCTAATTCATTCGCATTATCCATTCTAATTCATTCGTACGATCCATTCTAATTCATTCGTATGATTCATTCTAATTTATTCGTTCAAATATATCCACTCTAATTCATTCGTACGATCCATTCTAATTCATTCGTACGGTCCATTCTAATTCATTCGCACAAACCATTCTATTTCATTCGTACGATCCATTCTTACTCATTCGTATGATCCATTATGGATACATTCGTGCGAATGAATTAGAATGGATCATACGAATGAGTAAGAATGGATCGTACGAATAAAATAGAATGGATTGTGCGAATGAATTAGAATGGATCGTACGAATGAATTAGAATGGATCGTGTGAAAGAATTAGAATGGATCGTGCTAATGAATTAGAATGGATCGTATGAATGGATTAGAATGGATACATTCGAGCGAATGAATTAGAATGGATCGTACGAATGAATTAGAATGGATCATACGAATGAGTAAGAATGGATCGTACGAATGAATTAGAATGGATCGTACGAATGAATTAGAATGGATCGTACGAATAAATTAGAATGGATACATTCGTCCGAATGAATTAGAATGGATCATACGAATGAGTAAGAATGGATCGTACGAATGAAATAGAATAGATCGTACGAATGAATTAGAATGGAATATACGAATGAATTAGAATGGATCGTAAGAATGAATTAGAATAGATCATATGAATGAATTAGAAAGGATCGTATGAATGAATTAGAATGGATCATGCGAATGAATTCGAATGGATCGTACGATCCATTCTAATTCATTCATACAATTCATTCTAATTCATTCGCACGAATGTATCCATTCTAATCCATTCGTACGATCCATTCTAATTCATTCGCACAAATATATCCATTCTAATTCATTCGTACGATCCATTCTAATTCATTCGTGCGATCCATTCTAATTCATTCGTACGATCCATTCTAATTAATTCGTATGATCCATTCTAATTCATTCGTACGATCCATTTTAATTCATTCGTACGATCCATTCTAATTCATTCATATGATCTATTCTAATTAATTCGTATGATCCATTCTAATTCATTCGTACGATCCATTCTAATTCATTCGTACGATCCATTCTAATTCATTCGCACAATCCATTCTATTTCATTCGTACGATCCATTCTTACTTATTGGTATGATCCATTCTAATTCATTCGCACGAATGTATCCATTCTAATTCATTCATACGAATCCATTCTAATTCATTCGTACAATCCATTCTATTTCATTCGTACGATCCATTCTTACTCATTCGTATGATCCATTCTAATTCATTCGCACGAATGTATCCATTCTAAATCATTCGTACGATCCATTCTAAATCATTCGTACAATCCATTCTATTTTATTCGTATGATCAATTCTAATTCATTCTAATTCATTCTATTTCATTCGTACGATCCGTTCTAATTCACTCATACGATCCATTCTAATTCATTCATACGATCCATTCTAATTCAGTTGCACGAATATATCCATTCTAATTCATTCGTACGATCCATTCTAATTCCTTTGTACGATCCATTCTAATTCCTTCGTACGATGCATTCTAATTCCTTCGTACGATCCATTCTATTTCATTCGTATGATCCATTCTAATTCCTTCGTACGATCCATTCTAATTCCTTCGTACGATCCATTCTAATTCCTTCGTATCCATTCTAATTCACTCATACGATCCATTCTAATTCATTCATACGATCTATTCTAATTCATTCATACAATCCATTCTAATTCTTTCACACGATCCATTCTAATTCATTCGTACGATCCATTCTAATTCATTCGCACAATCCATTCTATTTCATTCGTACGATCCATTCTTACTCATTGGTACGATCCATTCTAATTCATTCGCACGAATGTATGCATTCTAATTCATTCGTACAATCCATTCTAATTCTTTCACACGGTCCATTCTAATTCATTCGTACGATCCATTCTAAATCATTCGGGCAATCCATTCTATTTCAATCGTACGATTAATTCTAATTCATTAGAATGGATCGTACGAATGAATTAGAATGGATCATATTAATGAATTAGAATGGATCGTACGAATGAATTAGAATGGATCGTACGAACGAATTAGAATGGATCGTACGAAGGAATTAGAATGGATCGTACGAATGAATTAGAATGGATATATTCGTGCAAATGAATTAGAATGGATCGTATTAATGAATTAGAATGGATCGTACGAATGAATTAGAATGGATATATTCGTGCAAATGAATTAGAATGGATCATATGAATGTATTAGAATGGATCGTATGAGTGAATTAGAATGGATCGTACTAATGAATTAGAATGGATCGTACGAATGAATTAGAATGGATCGTGTGAAAGAATTAGACTGGATTGTATGAATGAATTATAATAGATCGTATGAATGAATTAGAATGGATCGTATGAATGAATTAGAATGGATCGTACGAATGAATTTGAATGGATACATTTGTGCGAATGAATCTAAATGGATTGTATGAATGAATTACAATGGATCGTACGAATGAATTAGAATGGCTCGTACGAATGAATTAGAATTGCTCATACGAATGAATTAGAATGAATCGTATGAATGAATTAGAATGGTTACATTCGTGCGAATGAATTAGAATAGATCGTACGAATGAATTAGAATGGATTGTACGAATGAGTTAGAATGGATTGTGCGAATAAATTAGAATGGATTGTATGAATGAATAAGAATGGATCGTACGAATGAATTAGAATGGATCGTGCTAATGAATTAGCATGAATCGTCCGAATGTATTAGACTGGATCGTACGAATGAATTTGAATGAATCGTACGATCCATTCTATTTCAATCGTCCGATCCATTCTAATTCATTCGCATGAATGTATCCATTCTAACTCATTCGTACAATCCATTCTATTTCATTCGTACGATCCATTCTTACTCATTCGTATGATCCATTCTAATTCATTCGTATGATCCATTCTAATTCATTCGTACGATCCATTCTAATTCATTCGCACGATCCATTCTAATTCATTCGCACGATCCATTCTAATTCATTCATACGATCCATTCTAATTCATTCATCCGATCCATTCTAATTCATTCGCACGAATGTATCCATTCTAATTCATTCGCACGAATGTATCCATTCTAATTCATTCGTAAGATCCATTCTATTTCATTCGTACGATCCATTCTTACTCATTCGTATGATCCATTCAAATTCATTCGCACGATCCATTCTAATTCATTCGTACGATCCATTCTAATTCATTCGTACGATCCATTCTAATTCATTCGTCCGATCCATTCTAATTCATTCGCACGAATGTATCCATTCTAATTCATTCGTACGATCCATTCTAATTCATTCGTACGATCCATTCTAATTCATTCGTAAGATCCATTCTAATTCATTCGTACGATCCATTCTAATTCATTCGTACGATCCATTCTAATTCATTCGCACGAATGTATCCATTCTAGTTCATTCGTACGATCCATTCTATTTCAATCGTACGATCCATTCTTACTCATTCGTATGATCCATTCTAATTCATTCGGACGAATGTATCCATTCTAATTTATTCGTACGATCCATTCTAATTCATTCGTACGATCCATTCTAATTCATTCGTCCGATCCATTCTAATTCATTCGCACGAATGTATCCATTCTAATTCATTCGTACGATCCATTCTAATTCATTCGTACGATCCATTCTAATTCATTCGTAAGATCCATTCTAATTCATTCGTACGATCCATTCTTATTCATTCGTACGATCCATTCTAATTCATTCGCACGAATGTATCCATTCTAGTTCATTCGTACGATCCATTCTAATTCATTCGTACGATCCATTCTAATTCATTCGCACGATCCATTCTAATTCATTCGCATCGTGCGAATGAATTAGAATGGATCATACGAATGAGTAAGAATGGATCGTACGAATGAAATAGAATGGATTGTGTGAATGAATTAGAATGGATCGTACGAATGAATTAGAATGGGTCGTGTGAAAGAATTAGAATGGATTGTATGAATGAATTAGAATAGATCGTGCGAATGAACTAGAATGGATACATTCGTGCGAATGAATTAAAATGGATCGTACGAATGAATTAGAATGGATCGTACGAATGAATTAGAATGGATCTTACGAATGAATTAGAATGGATTGTACGAATGAATTAGAATGGATCGTACGAATGAATTAGAATGGATACATTCGTGCGAATGAATTAGAATGGATTGGACGAATGAATTAGATTGGATCGTACGAATGAATTAGAATGGAACAAATGAATGAATTAGAATGGATCGTACGAATAAATTAGAATGGATATATTCGTCCGAATGAATTAGAATGGATCGTATGAATGAATTAGAATGGATCGTATGAATGAATTAGAATGGATCGTACGAATGAATTAGAATGGATACATTCGTACGAATGAATTAGAATGGATCGTACGAATGAATTAGAATGGATATATTTGAACGAATAAATTAGAATGGATCATACGAATGAATTAGAATGGATCGTACGAATAAATTAGAATGGATAGTGCGAATGAATTTGAATCGATCGTACGAATGAATTAGAATGGATCGTACGAATGAATTAGAATGGATCATACGAATGAGTAAGAATGGATCGTACGAATGAATTAGAATGGATCGTACGAATGAATTAGAATGGATCGTACGAATAAATTAGAATGGATACATTCGTCCGAATGAATTAGAATGGATCATACGAAAGGATTAGAATGGATCGTGTGAAAGAATTAGAATGGATTGTATGAATGAATCAGAATGGATCGTACGAATGAATTACAATGGATCGTACGAATGAACTAGAAAGGATACATTCGTGCGAATGAATTAGAATGGATCGTACGAATGAATTAGAATAGATCGTACGAATGTATTAGAATTGATCGTACGAATGAATTAGAATGGATCGTATGAATGAATTAGAATGGTTACATTCATACGAATGAATTAGAATGGATCCTACGAATGAATTAGAATGGATCGTGTGAAAGAATTAGAATGGATTGTATGAATGAATTAGAATGGATCGTACGAATGAATTAGAATGGATCGTACGAATGAACTAGAATGGATACATTCGTGCGAATGAATTAGAATGGATCGTACGAATGAATTAGAATGGATCATACTAATGAATTAGAATGGATCATACGATCCATTCTAATCCATTCGTACGATCCATTCTAATTCATTCGTACGATCCATTCTAATTCATTCGTAAGATCCATTCTAATTCATTCGTACGATCCATTCTAATTTATTCGTACGATCTATTATAATTCCTTCGTACGAATGAATCAGAATGGATACATTTGTGCGAATGAATTAGAATGGATCATACGAATGAATTAGAATGGATCGTATGAATGAATTAGAATGGATCGTACGAATGAATTAGAATGGATCGTACGAAGGAATTAGAATGGATCGTACGAATGAATTAGAATGGATCGTACGAATAAATTAAAATGGATATATTTGTCCGAATGAATTAGAATCGATCATACGAATGAGTAAGAATGGATCGTACGAATGAAATAGAATAAATTGTACGAATGTATTATAATGGATCCTACGAATGAATTAGAATGGATCGTGTGAAAGAATTAGAATGGATTGTATGAATGAATTAGAATGAATTCGTACGATCCATTCAAATTCATTCGCACGATCCATTCTAATTCATTCATACGATCCATTCTAATTCATTCATACAAGCCATTCTAATTCTTTCACACGATCCATTCTAATTCATTCGTCTAATCCATTCTAATTCATTCGTACAATCTATTCTAATATATTCGTACGATCCATTCTTACTCATTCGTATGATCCATTCTAATTCATTCAGACGAATGTATCCAATCTAATTTATTCGTATGATCCATTCTAATTCATTCGTACGATCCATTCTAATTCATTCGTACGATCCATTGTAATTCATTCGTCCGATCCATTCTAATTCATTCGCACAAATGTATCCATTCTAATTCATTCGTACGATCCATTCTAATTCATTCGGACAAATGTATCCAATCTAATTTATTCGTATGATCCATTCTAATTCATTCGTACGATCCATTCTAATTCATTCGTACGATCCATTGTAATTCATTCGTCCGATCCATTCTAATTCATTCGCACAAATGTATCCATTCTAATTCATTCGTACGATCCATTCTAATTCATTCGTACGATCCATTCGAATTCATTCGTACGATCCATTCTAATTCATTCGCACGAATGTATCCATTCTAGTTCATTCGTACGATCCATTCTAATTCATTCGTACGATCCATCGTACGATCCATTGTAATTCATTCATACAATCCATTTAGATTCATTCGCACAAATGTATCCATTAGAATGGATCGTACGTACGATCCTTTCTAATTCTTTCGTACGATCCATTCTAATTCATTGGCACGAATGTATCCCTTCTAGTTCATTCGTACGATCCATTCTAATTCATTCGTACGATCCATTCTAATTCATTTGCACGATCCATTCTAATTCATTCGCACGATCCATTCTAATACATTCATACGATCCATTCTAATTCATTTGCACGTGTGAATGAATTAGAATGGATCGTACGAATGAATTAGAATGGATACATTCGTGCGAATGAATTAGAATGGATCGTATGAATGAATTAGAATGGATCGTACGAATGAATTAGAATGGATCGTGCAAATGAATTAGAATGGATCGTATGAATGAATTAGAATGGATCGTACGAATGAATTAGAATGGATCGTACGAATGAATTAGAATGGATCGTACGAAGGAATTAGAATGGATCGTACGAATGAATTAGAATGGATCGTACGATTGAATTAGAATGGATCATACGAATGAGTAAGAATGGATCGTATGAATGAATTAGATTGGATCGTACGATCCATTCTAATTCATTAGCATGGATCGTGCTAATGAATTAGAATTGAATATACGAATGAATTAGAATGGATCGTAGAATGGATCGTACGAATGAATTAGAATGGATCGTGCGAATGAATTAGAATGGATCGTACGAATGAATTAGAATGGATCATACGAATGAACAAGAATGGATACATTCGTGCGAATGAATTAGAATAGATCGTACGAATGAATTAGAATGGATCCTACGAATGAATCGTACGAATGAATTAGAATGGATCGTGTGAAAGAATTAGAATGGATTGTAGGAATGACTTAGAATAGATCATATGAATGAATGAGAATGGATCGTACGAATGAATTAGAATGGATCGTACGAATGAACTAGAATGGATACATTCATGATCATACAAATGAATTAGAATGGATATATTCGTGCAAATGAATTAGAATGGATCGTATGAATGTATTAGAATGGATCGTATGAGTGAATTAGAATGGATCGTACGAATGAATTTGAATGGATCATATTAATGAATTAGAATGGATCTTACGAATGAATTAGAATGGATACATTCGTGCGAATAAATTAGAATGGATTGTATGAATGAATTAGAATGGATCGTACGAATGAATTAGAATGGATCGTATGAATGAATTAGAATAGATTGCCGAATGAATTAGAATGGATCGTACGAATGAATTAGAATGGATCGTACGAATGAATTAGAATGGATCGTACGAATGAATTAGAATGGATCGTACGTTCTAATTCATTCATACAATACATTCTAATTCTTTCACACGATCCAATCTAATTCATTCGAAAAATCCATTCTAATTCATTCGTGCAATCCATTCTAATTCTTTCACACGATCCATTCTAATTCATTCGTACGATCCATTCTAATTCATTCGCATGATCCATTCTAATTCATTCATAGGATCCATTCTAATTCATTCAAACGATCTATTTTAATTCTTTCGCACGAATGTATCTATTCTAATTCATTCGCACGAATGTATCCATTCTAATTCATTCGTACGATCCATTCTAATTCATTCGTAGGATCCATTCTAATTCCTTCGTACGATCTATTCTAATTCATTCGTACAATCTATTCTATTCCATTCTAATTCATTAGCACGATCCATTCGAATTCATTCGCACGATCCATTCTAATTCATTCGTACGATCCATTCTAATTTATTCATACGATCCATTCTAATTCATTCGTACGATCCATTCTAATTCATTCGTATATTCCATTCTAATTCATTCGTACGATCTATTCTATTTCATTCGTACGATCCATTCTTACTCATTCGTATGATCCATTCTAATTCATTCGGACGAATGTATCCATTCTAATTTATTCGTACGATCCATTTTACTCATTCGTACGATCCATTCTAATTCATTCGTACGATCCATTCTAATTCATTCGTACGATCCATTCTAATTCATTCGTACGATCCATTCTAATTCATTCGCACAATCTATTCTAATTCATTCGTACGATCCATTCTAATTCATTCGTACGATCGTACGAATGAATTAAAATGGATTGTACGAAATGAATTAGAATGGATTGTATGAATGAATTAGAATGGATACATTCGTGCGAATGAATTAGAATGGATCATACGAATGAGTAAGAATGGATCGTACGAATGAAATAGAATGGATTGTACGAATGAATTAGAATGGATCGTACAAATGAATTAGAATGGATCGTACGAATGAATTAGAATGGATCATACGAATGAGTAAGAATGGATCGTACAAATGAAATAGAATGGATTATACGAATGAATTAGAATGGATCGTACGAATGAATTAGAATGGATCGTGTGAAAGAATTAGAATGCATTGTATGAATGAATTAGAATGGATCGTATGAATGAATTAGAATGGATCGTGCGAATGAATTCTAAAGGATCGCATGATCCATTCGAATAGAATGGATCGTATGAATGAATTAGAATGGATCGGGCGAATGAATTAGAATGGATTGTAGGAATGAATTAGAATGGATCGTATGAATGAATTAGAATGGATCGTATGAATGAATTAGAATGGATCGTGCGAATGAATTAGAATGGATCGTACAAATGAATTAGAATGGATCATACGAATGAATTAGAATGGATTGTACGAATGAATTAGAATGGATTGTGTGAATGAATTACAATGGATCGTATGAATGAATAAGAATGGATCGTACGAATGAATTAGAATGGATCGTGCGAATGAATTAGCATGAATCATACGAATGTATTAGAATGGATCGTACGAATGAATTAGAATGGATCATACGAATGAATTAGAATGGATCTTACGAATGAATTAGAATGGATCGTACGAATGCACGATCCATGCTAATTCATTCGTTCGATCAATTCTAATTCATTAGCACGATCCATTCTAATTCATTCGTACGATCCATTCTAATTAATTCGCACGATCCATTCTAATTCATTCGTACGATCCATTCTAATTCTTTCACACGATCCATTCTAATTCATTCGTACGATCCATTCTAATTCATTCGTACGATCTATTCTAATTCATTCGTACGATCCATTCTAATTCATTCGTACGATCCATTCTTATTCCTTCGTACGATCCATTCTAATTCATTCATACAATCCATTCTAATTCTTTCACACGATCCATTCTAATTCATTCGTACGATCCATTCTAATTCATTCGTGCAATCCATTCTATTTCATTCGTACGATCCATTCTTACTCATTCGTACGATCCATTCTAATTCATTCACACGAATGTATCCATTCGTATGAATGAATTAGAATAGATTGCACGAATGAATTAGAATGGATCGTATGAATGAATTAGAATGGATCGTATGAATGAATTAGAATGGATCGTACGAATGAATTAGAATGGATCGTGCGAATGAATTAGATTGGATCGTACGAATGAATTAGAATGGATCGTACGAATGAACTAGAATGGATACATTCGTGCGAATGAATTAGAATGGATCGTACGAATGAATTAGAATGGATCGTACGAATGAATTAGAATGGATCATACGAATGAATTAGAATGGATGATACGAATGAGTAAGAATGGATCGTACGAATGAAATATAATGGATTGTACGAATGAATTAGAATGGATCGTACGAATGAATTAGAATGGATCGTGTGAAAGAATTAGAATGGATTGTATGAATGAATTAGAATGGATCATATGAATGAATTAGAATGGATCGTGTGAATGAATTCGAATGGATCGTACGAATGAATTAGAATGGATCGTACGAATGAATTAGAATGGATACATTCGTGCGAATGAATTAGAATGGATACATTCGTGCGAATGAATTAGAATAGATCGTATGAATGAATTAGAATGGATCCTATGAATGAATTAGAATGGATCGTGCGAATGAATTAGAATGGATCGTACGAATGAATTAGAATGGATCGAGCTAATGAATTAGAATTGATCGAATGATTGAATTAGCATGGATCGTGCTAATGAATTAGAATGGAACGTACGAATGAATTAGAATGGATCGTGTGGGATACATTCGTGCGAATGAATTAGAATTGATCGTACGAATGAATTAGAATGGATCGTGCGAATGAATTAGAATGGATCGTACGAATGAATTAGAATGGATCATACGAATGAACTAGAATGGATACATTCGTGCGAATGAATTAGAATGGATCGTACGAATGAATTAGAATGGATCGTACGTACGATCCATTCTAATGGATACATTTGTGCGAATGAATCTAAATGGATTGTATGAATGAATTACAATGGATCGTACGAATGAATTAGAATGGATCGTACGAATGAATTAGAATGGATCAAATGAATGAATTAGAATGGTTACATTCATGCGAATGAATTAGAATGGATCGTACGAATGGATTAGAATGGATCGTACGAATGGATTAGAATGGATACATTCGTGCGAATGAATTAGAATGGATCATACGAATGAGTAAGAATGGATCGTACGAATGAAATAGAATGGATTGTACGAATGAATTAGAATGGATCGTGCGAATGAATTTGAATGGATCGTACGAATGAATTAGAATGGATCGTGCTAATGAATTAGAATTGATCGTACGAATGAAATAGAATGGATTGTACGAATGATTTACAATGGATCGTATGAATGAATTAGAATGGATCGTACGAATGATTTAGAATGGATACATTCGTGCGAATGAATTAGAATGGATCATAAGAATGAGTAAGAATGGATCGTACTAATAAAATAGAATGGATTGTACGAATGAATTAGAATGGATTCGTATGAATGAATTAGAATGGATACATTCGTGCGAATGAATTAGAATGGATCGTACCAATGAGTAAGAATGGATCGTACGAATGAAATAGAATGGATTGTGCGAATGAATTAGAATGGATCGTACGAATGAATTAGAATGGATCGTACGAATGAATTAGAATGGATCATACGAATTAATTAGAATGGATCATACGAATGAATTAGAATGGATCGTATGAATGAATTAGAATGGATCGTGCGAATGAATTAGAATGGATCGTACGGATAAATTAGAATGGATACATTTGTGCGAATGAATTAGAATGGATCGTACGAATGGATTAGAATGGATACATGAATGTATTAGAATGGATCGTATGAGTGAATTAGAATGGATCATACGAATTAATTAGAATGGATCATACGAATGAATTAGAATGGATCGTACGAATGAATTAGAATGGATCGTACGAATGAATTAGAATGGATACATTCGTGTGAATGAATTAGAATGGATTGTGCGGATGAATAAGAACATATCGTGCGAATGAATTAGAATGGATCGTGTGAATGAATTAGAATGGATCGTACGAATGAATTAGAATGGATCGTGTGAAAGAATTAGAATAGATCTTACGAATGAATTAGAATGGATCGTACGAATGAATTAGAATGGATCGTACGAATGAATTAGACTGGATCGTAGGAATGAATTAGAATAGATCGTACGAATGAATTAGAATGGATCGTACGAAGGAATTAGAATGGATCGTACGAATGAATTAGAATGGATATATTCGTGCAAATGAATTAGAATGGATCGTATGAATGTATTAGAATGAATCGTATGAGTGAATTAGAATGGATCGTACGAATGAATTAGAATTGATCGTATGAATGAATTAGAACTGATCGTACGAATGAATTAGAATGGATCGTACGAATGAATTAGAATGGATACATTTGTGCGAATGAATTAGAATGGATCGTACGAATCAATTAGAATGGAACGTATGAATGAATTAGAATGGATACATTCGTGCGAATGAATTAGAATGGATCGTGCGAATCCATTAGACTGGATCGTGCGAATGAATAAGAATGGATCATACGAATGAATTAGAATGGATCGTACGAATGAATTAGAATGGATACATTCGTGCGAATAAATTAGAATGGATCGTACCAATGAGTAAGAATGGATCGTACGAATGAATAGAATGGAATGAATTAGAATGGATCGTGCGAATGAATTAGAATGGATCGTACGAAGGAATTAGAATGGATCGTGCGAATGAATTAGAATGGATCGTACGAATGAATTAGAATGGATCATACCAATGAGTAAGAATGGATCGTACGAATGAATTAGAATGGATCGTATGAATGAATTAGAATGGATCGTACGAATGAATTAGAATGGATCGTGCGAATGAATTAGAATGGATCGTACGAATGAATTAGAATGGATCGTACGAATGAACTAGAATGGATACATTCGTGTGAATGAATTAGAATGGATCGTACGAATGAATTAGAATGGATACATTCGTGCGAATGAATTAAAATGGATTGTGCGAATGAATAAGAACAGATCGTGCGAATAAATTAGAATGGATCGTACGAATGAATTAGAATGGATCGTACGAATGAATTAGAATGGATCGTACGAATGAATTAGAATGGATACATTCATGCGAATGAATTAGAATGGATCGGACGAATGAATTAGAATGGATCGTACGAATGAATTAGAATGGATCAAATGAATGAATTAGAATGGTTACATTCATGCGAATGAATTAGAATGGATCGTACGAATGGATTAGAATGGATCGTACGAATGGATTAGAATGGATCGTACGAATGGATTAGAATGGATACATTCGAGCGAATGAATTAGAACGGATCGTATGAATGAATTAGAATGGATCGTACGAATGGATTAGAATGGATCCTACGAATGGATTAGAATGGATACCTTTGTGATCGGACGAATGAATTAGAATGGAACGTACGAATGAATTGGAATGGATCGTACGAATGAATTAGAATGGATTGTATGAATGAATTAGAATGGATCGTACGAATGAATTAGAATGGATCGTACGAATGAACTAGAATGGATCGTACGAATGAATTAGAATGAATCGTACGAATAAATTAGAATGGATACATTCGTCCGAATGAATTTGAATGGATCATACGAATGAGTAAGAATGGATCGTACAAATGAAATAGAATAGATTGTACGAATGAATTAGAATGGATCCTACGAATGAATTAGAATAGATCGTGTGAAAGAATTAGAATGGATCGTACGAATGAATTAGAATGGATCGTGCGAATGAATTAGAATGGATCGTACGAATGAATTAAAATGGATACATTTGTGCGAATGAATTAGAATGGATCGTGCGAATGAATTAGAATGGATCGTATGAATGAATTAGAATGGATCGTACGAATGAATTAGAATGGATCGTGCGAATGAATTAGAATGGATCGTACAAATGAATTAGAATGAATCGTGTGAAAGAATTAGAATAGATCATACGAATGAATTAGGAGTCCGTCCACTCGGGCTCCGAGTCCAAGCCTGCCTCCTCCAGCGCTTTTCGCTGCAGCTCTGTCTGGGCATTCGAAGGCGTGGGCCTCGCGCGCTTGGCTTTCTTCTTCCCGCGGGCCTCCATCTCCGGCGTCAGCACTGCTACACGGAGAGGGATGGTCAGATCGCCGGGGAAGTTGCCCATTAAAATCTAAGCCATCCCGGATTCGACTTCCGCCATGGTTAGCGGGAGGTCGACGTTAGGGTCGTCGGGCTCGACCATTTGAATCTTGTGGTGAACAATGGGAAGTGGGGCAGGTGGCTGACCTGGGCCGGCGTCCGGGCGAGGAGGTGGTGGAGGCGCGGAGTCCGCTTCCTGGCGTAGCATCTCGATCGTGTCGGTGTCGTTGAGGCGGATGGGCTAAGCCCGCCTCCGGATCGTCTTCTTGCGGGGGTTGCCTCCCGAACTCCCCGCCCCCTTGCTGGCCCCTTTGGAGGGAGGAGGGACGTTCTGCATCGGCGGAATAGCGCCGATCTCCTCCTCCTTCTTTCGGACGATCTTCTGCTTCAGCAGAATAGCGCCGGTCTTCCCGTCCTTCAGCTGGAAGGTGAAGTCGGGAGCAGTGATCTTCTCCGGAGTCCGCCCCCCGAGGTAGTGAATTAGAATGGATCGTACGAAGGAATTAGAATGGATCGTACGAAGGAATTAGAATGGATCGTACGAATGAATTAGAATGGATATATTCGTGCAAATGAATTAGAATGGATCGTATGAATGAATTAGAATGGATCGTATGAGTGAATTAGAACGGATAGTACGAATGAAGTAGAATGGATCGTATGAATGAATTAGAATGGATACATTCGTGCGAATGAATTAGAATGGATCGTATGAATGAATTAGAATAGATTATGTGAATGAATTAGAATGGATCGTACGAATGAATTAGAATGGATACATTTGTGCGAATAAATTAGAATGGATTGTATGAATGAATTAGAATGGATCGTACGAATTAATTAGAATGGATCGTACGAATGAATTAGAATAGATTGCGCGAATGAATTAGAATGGATCGTATAAATGAATTAGAATGGATCGTACGAAGGAATTAGAATGGATCATACGAATGAATTAGAATGGATCGTACGAATGAATTAGAATGGATCGTACGAATGAATTAGAATGGATCGTACGATTGAATTAGAAAGGATCATATGAATGAGTAAGAATGGATCATATGAATGAATTAGATTGGATCGTACGATCCATTCTAATTCATTAGCATGGATCGTGCTAATGAATTAGAATGGAATATACGAATGAATTAGAATGGATCGTAGAATGGATCGTACGAATGAATTAGAATGGATCGTACGAATGAATTAGAATAGATCATAGGAATGAATTAGAATGGATCGTGCGAATGAATTAGAATGGAAACATTCGTGCGAATGAATTAGAATGGATAGTGCGAATGAATTAGAATGGATCGTACGAATGAACTAGAATGGATATATTTGAACGAATAAATTAGAATGGATCATACGAATGAATTAGAATGGATCGTACGAATGAATTAGAATGGATAGTGCGAATGAATTAGAATCGATCGTACGAATGAATTAGAATGGATCGTACGAATGAATTAGAATGGATCATACGAATGAGTAAGAATGGATCGTACGAATGAATTAGAATGGATCGTACGAATAAATTAGAATGGATACATTCGTGCGAATGAATTAGAATGGATCGTGCGAATCCATTTGACTGGATCGTGCGAATGAATAAGAATGGATCATATGAATGAATTAGAATGGATCGTACGAATTAATTAGAATGGATACATTCGTGCGAATGAATTAGAATGGATTGTATGAATGAATTAGAATGGATCGTACGAATGAATTAGAATGGATCATACGAATTAATTAGAATGGATCATACGAATGAATTAGAATGGATCATACGAATGAACTGGAATGGATCGTACGAATAAACTAGAATGGATACATTCATGCGAATGAATTAGAATGGATCATACGAATGAATTAGAATGGATCGTACGAATGAATTAGAATGGATCTTACGAATGAATTAGAATGGATCGTACGAATGAATTAGAATGGATCGTATGAATGAATTAGAATGGATACATTCGTGCGAATGAATTAGAATGGATCGGACGAATAAATTAGAATGGATCGTACGAATGAATTAGAATGGATCAAATGAATGAATTAGAATGGTTACATTCATGCGAATGAATTAGAATGGATCGTATG
This sequence comes from Chamaelirium japonicum, assembly GCA_947650365.1. NCBI lineage: Eukaryota > Viridiplantae > Streptophyta > Magnoliopsida > Liliales > Melanthiaceae > Chamaelirium > Chamaelirium japonicum. The sequence continues at coordinate 90,104 of CANTAL010000193.1, forward strand.
AATGGATTAGAATGGATACATTCGTGCGAATGAATTAGAATGGATTGTATGAATGAATTAGAATGGATCGTACGAATGAATTAGAATGGATCGTATGAGTGAATTAGAATAGATACGAAGGAATTAGAATGGATCGTACGAAGGAATTAGAATGGATCGTACGAAGTAATAAGAATGGATCGTACGAATGAATTAGAATGGATATATTCGTGCAAATGAATTAGAATGGATCGTATGAATGAATTAGAATGGATCGTATGAGTGAATTAGAATGGATCTTATGAGTGAATTAGAATGGATCGTATGAATGAATTAGAATGGATACATTCGTGCGAATGAATTAGAATGGATCGTATGAATGATATAGAATGGATCCTATGAATGAATTAGAATGGATCGTGCGAATGAATTAGAATGGATCGTACGAATGAATTAGAATGGATCGTGCTAATGAATTAGAATTGATCGAACGAATGAATTAGAATGGATACATTCGTGCGAATGAATTAGAATGGATCGGACGAATGAATTAGAATGGATCGTACGAATGAGTAAGAATGGATCGTACGAATGAAATAGAATAGATCGTACGAATGAATTAGAATGGATTGTACGAAGGAATTAGAATGGATCGTACGAATGAATTAGAATGGATATATTCGTGCAAATGAATTAGAATGGATCGTATGAATGTATTAGAATGGATCGTATGAGTGAATTAGAATGGATCGTACGAATGAATTAGAATGGATCGTATGAATGAATTAGAATGGATACATTCGTGTGAATGAATTAGAATGGATCGTATGAATGAATTAGAATAGATTTTGTGAATGAATTAGAACTGATCGTACGAATGAATTAGAATGGATACATTCGTACGAATGAATTAGAATGGATTGTATGAATGAATTAGAATGGATCCTATGAATGAATTAGAAAGGATCGTACGAATGAATTAGAATGGATACATTCGTGCGAATGAATTAGAATTGATCATACGAATGAATTAGAATGGATCGTGCGAATGAATTAGAATGGATCGTACGAATGAATTAGAATGGATACATTCGTGCGAATGAATTAGAATGGATACATTCGTGCGAAAGAATTAGAATAGATCGTATGAATGAATTAGAATGGATCCTATGAATGAATTAAAATGGATCGTGCGAATGAATTAGAATGGATCGTACAAATGAATTAGAATGGATCGTGCTAATGAATTAGAATTGATCGAATGAATGAATTAGCATGGATCGTGCTAATGAATTAGAATGGAACGTACGAATGAATTAGAATGGATCGTGTGAAAGAATTAGAATGGATTGTATGAATGAATTAGAATGAATTCGTACGATCCATTCGAATTCATTCGCACGATCCATTCTAATTCAATCATACGATCCATTCTAATTCATTCATACAATCCATTCTAATTCTTTCACACGATCCATTCTAATTCATTCGTAGGATCCATTCTAATTCATTAGTACAATCTATTCTATTTCATTCGTACGATCCATTCTTACTCATTCGTATGATCCATTCTAATTCATTCGGACGAATGTATCCATTCTAATTTATTCGTACGATCCATTCTAATTCATTCGTACGATCCATTCTAATTCATTCGTACAATCTATTCTAATTCATTCGTACGAATGGATACATTCGTGTGAATGAATTAGAATGGATCGTACGAATGAGTAAGAATGGATCGTACGAATGAAATAGAATGGATTGCACGAATGAATTAGAATTGATCGTACGAATGAATTAGAATGGATCGTACGAAGGAATTACAATGGATCGTACGAATGAATTAGAATGGATCGTATGAATGAATTAGAATAGATCGTATGAATGAATTAGAATGGATCGTACGAAGGAATTAAAATGGATCGTACGAATGAATTTGAATGGATCGTGCTAATGAATTAGAATTGATCGAACGAATGAATTAGTATGGATCGTGCTAATGAATTAGAATGGAACGTACGAATGAATTAGAATGGATCGTGTGAAAGAATTAGAATGGATTGTATGAATGAATTAGAATGAATTCGTACGATCCATTCGAATTCATTCGCACGATCCATTCTAATTCATTCATACGATCCATTCTAATTCATTCATACAATCCATTCTAATTCTTTCACACGATCCATTCTAATTCATTCGTAGGATCCATTCTAATTCATTCGTACAATCTATTTTATTTCATTCGTACGATCCATTCTTACTCATTCGTATGATCCATTCTAATTCATTCGGACGAATGTATTCATTCTAATTTATTCGTACGATCCATTCTAATTCATTCGTAGGATCCATTCTAATTCATTCGTATGATCTATTCTAGTTCATTCGTATGATCCATTCTAATTTCATTCGTACGATCCATTCTAATTCATTCGCTCGAATGTATCCATTCTAATCCATTCGTACGATCCATTCTAATCCATTCGAATGATCCATTCTAATTCATTCGCATGAATGTAACCATTCTAATTCATTCATTTGATCCATTCTAATTCATTCGTACGATCCATTCTAATTCATTCGTCCGATCCATTCTAATTCATTCGCACGAATGTATCCATTCTAATTCATTCGTACGATCCATTCTAATTCATTCGTAAGATCCATTCTAATTCATTCGTACGATCCATTCTAATTTATTCGTACGATCCATTCTAATTCATTCGCACGAATGTATCCATTCTAGTTCATTCGTATGATCCATTCTAATTCATTCGTACGATCCATTCTAATTCATTCGCACGATCCATTCTAATTCATTCGTACGATCAATTCTAATTCATTCGCACGAATGTAACCATTCTAATTCTTTCGTATGATCCTGAATTAGAATGGATCGTACGAATGAATTAGAATGGATACCTTTGTGCATATGAATTAGAATGGATCGTACGAATGAATTAGAATGGATCATATTAATGAATTAGAATGGATCGTACGAATGAATTAGAATGGATCGTACGAATGAATTAGAATGGATCTTATGAATGGATTAGAATGGATACATTCGTGCGAATGAATTAGAATGGATCGGACGAATGAATTAGAATGGATCGTACAAATGAATTAGAATGGATCAAATGAATGAATTAGAATGGTTACATTCATGCGAATGAATTAGAATGGATCGTACGAATGGATTAGAATGGATCGTACAAATGGATTAGAATGGATACATTCGAGCGAATGAATTAGAATGGATCGTACGAATGAAATTAGAATGGATCGTACGAATGAATTAGAATAGATCGTACGAATGAATTAGAATGGATCGTACGAATGAATTCGAATGGATCGTGTGAAAGAATTAGAATGGATCGTACGAATGAATTAGAATGGATCGTGCGAATGAATTAGAATGGATTGTACGAATGAATTAGAATGGATCGTGCTAATGAATTAGAATTGATCGAACGAATGAATTAGCATGGATCGTGCATTCGTACGATCCATTCTAATTCATTCGTAAGATCCATTCCAATTCATTCGTACGATCCATTCTAATTCAGTCGTACGATCCATTCTAATTCATTCGCACGAATGTATCTATTCTAGTTCATTCGTATGATCCATTCTAATTCATTCGTACGATCCATTCTAATTCATTTATACGATCTATTCTAATTCATTCATACAATCCATTCTAATTCTTTCACATGATCCATTCTAATTCATTTGTACGATCCATTCTAATTCATTCGCACAATCCATTCTATTTCATTTGTATGATCCATTCTTACTCATTCGTATGATCCATTCTAATTCATTCGCACGAATGTATCCATAATGGATCATATGAATGAGTAAGAATGGATCGTACGAATGAAATAGAATGGATTGTGCGAATGAATTAGAATGGACTGTACGAATGAATTAGAATGGATACATTCGTTCGAATGAATTAGAATGGATCGGACGAATGAATTAGAATGGATCGTATGAATGAATTAGAATGGATCGTACGAATGAATTAGAATGGATCGTACAAATAAATTAGAATGGATACATTTGTCCGAATGAATTAGAATGGATCATACGAATGAGTAAGAATGGATCGTACGAATGAAATAGAATAGATTGTACGAATGAATTAGAATGGATCGTGCGAATGAATTAGAATGGATCGTACGAATGAATTAGAATGGATCGTACAAATGAATTAGAATGGATCGTGCGAATGAATTAGAATGGATCATATTAATGAATTAGAATGGATCGTACGAATGAATTAGAATGGATACATTCGTGCGAATGAATTAGAATGGATCGTGCGAATCCATTAGACTGGATCGTGCGAATGAATAAGAATGGATCATACGAATGAATTAGAATGGATCGTACGAATTAATTAGAATGGATCATACGATTGAATTAGAATGGATCGTACGAATGAATTAGAATGGATCGTACGAATGAACTAGAATGGATCGTACGAATGAACTAGAATGGATACATTCGTGCGAATGAATTAGAATGGATCGTACGAATGAATTAGAATGGATCGTACAATTCATTCTAATTCATTCCTACGATCCATTCTAATACATTCGTACGATTCATGCTAATTCATTCGCACGATCCATTCTAATTCACTCGTACGATTCAAAATTCATTCATACGATCCATTCTACTTCATTCGCACAATCCATTCTAATTCATTCGTACAATCCATTCTAATTCATTCGTATGATCCATTCTAACTCATTCGGTGGATCCATTCTAATTCATTTGTACGATCCATTCTAATTCATTCCCACGATCCATTCTAATTTATTCGTACGATCCATTCTAATTCATTCGTACGATCTATTCTAATTCATTCGCACGAATGTAACCATTCTAATTCATTCATACGATTCATTCTAAATCATTCGTATGAGCTATTCTAATTCATTCGTACAATCCATTCTAATTCATTCGTACGATCCATTGTAATTCATTCATACAATCTATTTAGATTCATTCGCACAAATATATCCATTCAAATTCATTTATACGATCCAGTCTAAATCATTCGTACAATCCATTCTAATTCATTCACACGAATATATCCATTCTAATTCTTTCGTACGATGCATTCTAATTCATTCGTACGATCCATTCTAATTCATTCGTACTATCCATTCTAATTCATTCGTACGATCCATTCTAATTCATTTGCACGAATGTATCCATTCTATTTCATTCGTACGATCCATTCTTACTCATTCGTATGATCCATTCTAATTCATTCGTATGATCCATTCTAATTCATTCGTACGATCCATTCTAATTCATTCGTACGATCTATTCTAATTCATTCGCACGATCCATTCTAATTCATTCATACGATCCATTCTAATTCATTCATATGATCCATTCTAATTCATTCCTATAATCCATTCTAATTCATTCGCCCGATCCATTCTAATTCATTCATACGATCCATTCTATTCGAATGGATCATGCGATCCATTCGAATTCATTCGCACGATCCATTCTAATTCATTCATACGATCCATTCTAATTCATTCATACAATGCATTCTAATTCTTTTACACGATCCATTCTAATTCATTCGTACGATCCATTCTAATTCATTCGTACAATCCATTCTATTTCATTTGTATGATCCATTCTTACTCATTCGTATGATCCATTCTAATTCATTCGTACGATCCATTCTAATTCATTTGTACGATCCATTCTAATTCATTCGTACAATCCATTCTATTTCATTCGTACGATCCATTCTTACTCATTCGTATGATCCATTCTAATTCATTCGCACGAATGTATCCATTCTAATTCATTCATACAATCCATTCTAATTCATTCCGTACGATCCATTCTAATTCATTCGTACGATCGTACGAATAAATTAGAATGGATCGTACGAATGAATTAGAATAGATTGTGCGAATGAATTAGAATGGATCGTACGAATGAATTAGAATGGATCCTACGAATGAATTAGAATGGATCATACAAATGAGTAAGAATGGATCGTACGAATGAATTAGAATGGATCATACGAATGAATTAGAATGGATCGTACGAATAAATTAGAATGGATACATTCGTCCGAATGAATTAGAATGGATCATACGAATGAGTAGGAATGGATCGTACGAATGAAATAGAATAGATTGTACGAATGAATTAGAATGGATCCTACGAATGAATTAGAATGGATCGTGTGAAAGAATTAGAATGGATTGTATGAATGAATTAGAATGGATCGTATGAATGAATTAGAATGGATCGTGCGAATGAATTCGAATGGATCGTACGATTTCATTCTAATTCATTCATACAGTCCATTCTAATTCTTTCACACGATCCATTCTAATTCATTCGTACGTTCCATTCTAATTCATTAGCACGATCCATGCTAATTCATTCGTTCAATCAATTCTAATTCATTAGGACGATCCATTCTAATTCATTCGTACGATCCATTCTAATTCATTCCCACGATCCATTCTAATTCATTCATAGGATCCATACTAATTCATTTATATGATCTATTCTAATTCTTTCGCACGAATGTATCCATTCTAATTCATTCGCACGAATGTATCCATTCTAATTCATTCGTACGATCCATTCTAATTCATTCGTACGATCCATTCGAATTCATTCGCACGATCCATTCTAATTCATTCATATGATCCATTCTAATTCATTCACACGAATGTATCCATTCTAATTCATTCGTACGATCCATTCTAATTCATTCGTACAATCCATTCTATTTCATTCGTACGATCCATTCTTACTCATTCATAAGATCCATTCTAATTCATTCGTATGATCCATTCTAATTCATTCGTACGATCCATTCTAATTCATTCGTTCGATCTATTGTAATTCATTCGTACGAATGTATCCATTCTAATTCATTTGCACGATCCATTCTAATTCATTCCTATGATCTATTCTAATTCATTCGTACGATCCGTTCTAATTCATTCTAATTCATTCGTACGATCCATTCTAATTCATTCATATGATCCATTCTAATTCATATGCACAAAGGTATCCATTCTAATCCATTCGTAGGATCCATTCTAATCCTTTCGTATGATCCATTCTAATTCATTCGTACGATCCATTCTAATTCATTCGCTCGAATATATCCATTCTAATCCATTCGTACGATCCATTCTAATCCATTCGTACGATCCATTCTAATTCATTCGCATGAATGTAACCATTCTAATGAATTCATATGATCCATTCTAATTCATTCGTACGATCCATTCTAATTCATTCGTCCGATCCATTCTAATTCATTCGCACGAATGTATCCATTATAATTCATTCGTACGATCCATTCTAATTCATTCGTACGATCCATTCTAATTCATTCGTAAGATCCATTCTAATTCATTCGTACGATCCATTCTAATTCATTCGTACGATCCATTCTAATTCATTCGCACGAATGTATCCATTCTAGTTCATTCGTACGATCCATTCTAATCCATTCTATTTCATTCGTACGATCCATTCTTACTCATTCGTACGTTCCATTCTAATTCATTCGCACGAATGTATCCATTCTAATTCATTCGTACGATCCATTCTAATTCATTCGCGCAATCTATTCTAATTCATTCGTACGATCAATTCTAATTCATTCGCACGATCCATTCTAATTCATTCATACGATCCATTGTAATTCATTCATACAATCCATTCTAATTCTTTCACACGATCCATTCTAATTCATTCGTACGATCTATTCTAATTCATTCGTACAATCCATTCTATTTCATTCGTACGATCCATTCTTACTCATTCGTACGATCCATTATAATTCATTCGCACGAATGTATCCATTCTAATTCGTTCGTACATACGATCCATTCTAATTCATTCGCACGAATGTATCCATTCTAATTCATTTGTATAATCCATTCTATTTCATTCGTACGATCCATTCTTACTCATTCGTATGATCCATTCTAATTCATTCGCATGAATGTATCCATTCTAATTCATTCGTACGATCCATTCTAATTCATTCGCACAATCCATTCTATTTCATTCGTACGATCCATTCTTACTCATTCGTACGATCCATTCTAATTCCTTCGTACGATCCATTCTATTTCATTCGTATGATCCATTCTAATTCCTTCGTACGATCCATTCTAATTCACTCGTACGATCCATTCTAATTCACTAAAACGATCCATTCTAATTCATTCGTACGATCCATTCTAATTCATTTGCACGAATATATCCATTCTAATTCATTCGCACGATCTATTCTAATTCATTCGCACGATCCATTCTAATTAATTCGTACGATCGTGCTAGTGAATTCGAATGGATCGTACGAATGAATTAGAATGGATACATTCGTGCGAATCCATTCTATTTCATTCGTACGATCCATTCTAATTCATTCGTATGATCCATTCTCACTCATTCGTACGATCCATTCGAATTCATTCATACGATCCATTCTAATTCATTCATACGATCCATTCTAATTCATTCGTACAATCCATTCTAATTCTTTCACACGATCCATTCTAATTCATTCGTACGATCCATTCTAATTCATTCGTACGATTCATTCTAATTCATTTGCACGATCCAATCTACTTCATTTCTACGATCCATTCCAAGATTCATTCCAATTCATTCGTACGATCAATTCCAATTCATTCGTACGATCCATTCTAATTCATTTGTACGATCCATCTAATTCATTCGTACGATCCATTCTAATTCCTTCGTACGATCCATTCGAATTCCTTCCATTCTAATTCATTCGTACGATCCATTCTAATTCATTCGCACGATCCATTCTAATTCATTCATACGATCCATTCTAATTTATTCGTATGATCCATTCTAATTCCTTCGTACGATCCATTCTAATTTATTCGTACGATCCATTCTACTTCCTTTGTACGATCCATTCTAATTCCTTCGTACGATCCATTCTAATTCATTCATACGATCCAATCTAATTCATTCCTACGATCCATCTTAATTCATTCGCATGATCCATTCTAATTCATTCGCACGATCTATTCTAATTCATTCGCACGATCCATTCTAATTCCTTCGTACGATCCATTCTAATTCATTCGCACGATCCATTCTAATTCATTCATACGATCCAATCTAATTCATTCATACGATCCATTCTAATTCATTCATATGATCCATTCTAATTAGAATGGATCGTGCGAATGAATTAGAATGGATCGTACGAATTAATTAGAATAGATTATGCGAATGAATTAGAATGGATCGTGCGAAAGAATTAGAATGGATAGTACGGTACGATCCATTCTAATTCATTCGCACGATCCATTCTAATTCATTCATACGATCCAATCTAATTCATTCATATGATCCATTCTTACTCATTAGTATGATCCATTCTAATTCATTCGTACAATCCATTCTTATTCATTCGTACAATCCATTCTATTTCATTCGTACGATCGATTCTAATTCATTCGTACAATCCATTCTAATTCATTCGTACGATCCATTCTACGATCCATTCTAATTCATTCGTATATTCCATTCTAATTCATTAGCACGATCCATGCTGATGAATTAGAATGGATCGTACGATCCAATCTAATTCATTCATACGATCCATTCTTACTCATTCGTATGATCCATTCTAATTCAATCGTACGATCCATTCTAATTCATTCGTACGATCCATTCTAATTTCTTCGTACGATCCATTCTAATTCATTCGTACGATCCATTCTAATTCATTCGTAGGATCCATTCTAATTCCTTCGTACGATCCATTCTAATTCATTCGTACGATCCATTCTAATTCATTCGCGCAATCTTTTCTAATTCATTCGTACGATCCATTCTAATTCATTCGTACGATCCATTCTAATTCATTCATACAATCCATTCTAATTTATTCGCACGAATGTATCCATATTAATTCATTCGTACGATCCATTCTAATTCATTCGCACAATCTATTCTAATTCATTCATACGATCCATTCTAATTCATTCGCACGAATGTATCCATTCTAATTCATTCATACGATCCATTCTACTTCATTCGTATTATCCGTTCTAATTCACTCATACGATCCATTCTAATTCATTCATACGATCCATTCTAATTCATTTGCACGAATATATCCATTCTAATTCATTCGTACGATCCATTCTAATTCCTTCGTACGATCCATTCTAATTCCTTCGTGCGATCCATTATATTTCATTCGTATGATCCATTCTAATTCCTTCGTACGATCCATTCTAATTCCTTCGTATCCATTCTAATTCACTCATACGATCTATTCTAATTCATTCGTACGATCCATTCTAATTCATTCATACAATCCATTCTAATTCATTCGCACGAATGTATCCATTCTAATTCATTCGTACGATCAGTTCTAATTCATTCACAAAATCTATTCTAATTCATTCAGACTATCCATTCTAATTCATTCACACGAATGTATCCATTCTAATTCATTCATACGATCCATTCTAATTCATTCGTACGATCCATTCTAATTCACTCATACGATCCATTCTAATACATTCATACGATCCATTCTAATTCATTCGTACGATCCATTCTAATTCCTTCGTACGATCCATTCTAATTCATTCGTACGATCTATTCTAATTCATTTGTACGATCCATTCTAATTCATTCGTACGATCCATTCTAATTCCTTCGTACGATCCATTCTAATTCATTCGTACGATCCATTCTAATTCATTCGTACAATCTATTCTAATTCATTCGTACGAATGGATACATTCGTGTGAATGAATTAGAATGGATCATACGAATGAGTAAGAAGGGATCGTACGAATGAAATAGAATGGATTGCACGAATGAATTAGAATGGATCGTACGAATGAATTAGAATGGATCGTGTGAAAGAATTAGAATGGGTTGTATGAATGAATTAGAATGGATCGTATGAATGAATTAGAATGGATCGTACGAATGAATTAGAATGGATCGTACGAATGAATTAGAATGGATACATTCGTGCGAATGAATTAGAATGTATCATACGAATGAGTAAGAATGGATCGTACGAATGAAATAGAATGGATTGTACGAATGAATTAGAATGGATAATACGAATGAATTAGAATAGATTGTATGAATGAATTGGAATGTATCCATTCTAATTGATACGTACGATCCATTCTATTTCATTCGTACGATCCATTCTAATTCATTCATACGATCCATTCTAATTCATTCATACAATCCATTCTAATTCTTTCACACGATCCATTCTAATTCATTCGTACGATCCATTCTAATTCATTCGTACAATCCTTTCTATTTCATTCGTACGATCCATTCTTACTCATTTGTACGATCCATTCTAATTCAATCCATTCTAATTCTTTCACACGATCCATTCTAATTCATTCATACGATCCATTCTAATTCATTCGTATGATCCATTCTAATTCCTTCAAACGATCCATTCTATTTCATTCATACGATGCATTCTTACTCATTCGTATGATCCATTCTAATTCATTTGCACGAATATATCCATTCTAATTTATTCGTACGAATGAAATAGAATGGATTGTACGAATGAATTAGAATGGATCGTACGAATGAATTAGAATGGATACATTCGTGCGAATGAATTAGAATGGATCGTATGAATGAATTAGAATGGATCGTACGAATGAATTAGAATGGATCGTATGAATGAATTAGAATGGATCGTACGAATGAACTAGAATGGATACATTCGTGCGAATGAATTAGAATGGATCGTACGAATGAATTAGAATGGATCTTACGAATGAATTAGAATGGATCGTACGAATGAATTAGAATGGATCGTACGAATGAATTAGAATGGATACATTCGTGCGAATGAATTAGAATGGATCGTATGAATGAATTAGAATGGATCGTACGAATGAATTAGAATGGATCGTATGAATGAATTAGAATAGATTGTGCGAATGAATTAGAATGGATCGTAAGAATGAATTAATGAATTAGAATGGATCGTACGAAGGAATAAGAATGGATTGTACGAATGAATTAGAATGGATCATATGAATGAATTAGAATGAATACATTCGTGCGAATGAATTAAAATGGATCGTATGAATGAATAAGAATAGATTGTGCGAATGAATTAGAATGGATCGTACGAATGAATTAGAATAGATACATTCGTGCGAATAAATTAGAATGGATTGTATGAATGAATTAGAATGGATCGTACGAATGAATTAGAATGGATCGTACGAATGAATTAGAATAGATTGCACGAATGAATTAGAATGGATCGTGCGAATGAAATAGAATGGATACAAATGAATTAGAATGGATCATACGAATGAATTAGAATGACGATCCATTCTTACTCATTCGTATGATCCATTCTAATTTATTCGCACGAATGTATCCATTCTAATTCATTCGCACAATCCATTCTATTTCATTCGTACGATCCATTCTAATTCATTCGTATGATCCATTCTAATTCATTCGCGCGAATGTATCCATTCTAATTCATACGATCGTACGAATAAATTAGAATGGATACATTCGTCCGAATGAATTAGAATGGATCATACGAATGAGTAAGAATGGATCGTACGAATGAAATAGAATAGATTGTACGAATGAATTAGAATGGATTCGTACGAATGAATTAAAATGGATACATTCGTGCGAATGAATTAGAATAGATCATACCAATGAGTAAGAATGGATCGTACGAATGAAATAGAATAGATTGTGCGAATGATTTAGAATGGATCGTACGAATGAATTAGAATGGATCGTGTCAAAGAATTAGAATGGATTGTATGAATGAATTAGAATAGATTGTATGAATGAATTAGAATGGATCGTACGAATGAACTAGAATGGATACCTTTGTGCATATGAATTAGAATGGATCGTACGAATGAATTAGAATGGATCGTACGAATAAATTAGAATGGATACATTCATCCGAATGAATTAGAATGGATCATAGGAATGAGTAAGAATGGATCGTACGAATGAAATAGAATAGATTGTACGAATGAATTAGAATGGATCCTACGAATGAATTAGAATGGATCGTGTGAAAGAATTAGAATGGATTGTATGAATGAATTAGAATGGCTCGTATGAATGAATTAGAATGGATCGTGCGAATGAATTCGAATGGATCGTACGAATTCATTCTAATTCATTCATACAATCCATTCTAATTCTTTCACACGATCAATTCTAATTCATTCGTGCGTTCCATTCTAATTCATTAGCATGATCCATGCTAATTCATTCGTTCGATCAATTCTAATTCATTAGCATGATCCATTCTAATTCATTCGTACGATCCATTATAATTCATTCGCACGATCCATTCTAATTCATTCAAAGGATCCATTCTAATTCATTCATACGATCTATTCTAATTCTTTCGCACGAATGTATCCATTCTAATTCATTCGCACGAATGTATCCATTCTAATTCATTCGTACGATCCATTCTAATTCATTCGTACGATCCATTCTAATTCATTCATACGATCTATTCTAATTCATTCATACAATCCATTCTAATTCTTTCACACGATCCATTCTAATTCATTCGTACGATCCATTCTAATTCATTCGCACAATCCATTCTATTTTATTCGTACGATCCATTCTTACTCATTCGTATGATCCATTCTAATTCATTCGCACGAATGTATCCATAATGTATCATACGAATGAGTAAGAATGGATCGTACGAATGAAATAGAATGGATTGTGCGAATGAATTAGAATGGATCGTACGAATGAACTAGAATGGATACATTCGTGCGAATGAATTAGAATGGATCGTACGAATGAATTAGAATGGATCGTACGAATGAATTAGAACGAATGAATTAGAATGGATACATTCGTGCGAATGAATTAGAATGGATCGGACGAATGAATTAGAATGGATCGTACAAATGAGTAAGAATGGATCGTACGAATGAAATAGAATAGATCGTACGAATGAATTAGAATGGATCGTACGAAGGAATTAGAATGGATCGTACGAATGAATTAGAATGGATATATTCATGCAAATAAATTAGAATGGATCGTATGAATGTATTACATTGGATCGTATGAGTGAATTAGAATGGATCGTACGAATGAATTAGAATGGATCGTATGAATGAATTAGAATGGATACATTCGTGTGAAAGAATTAGAATGGATCATATGAATGAATTAGAATAGATTTTGTGAATGAATTAGAACTGATCGTACGAATGAATTAGAATGGATACATTCGTGCGAATGAATTAGAATGGATTGTATGAATGAATTAGAATGGATCCTATGAATGAATTAGAATGGATCGTGCGAATGAATTAGAATGGATCATACGAATGAATTAGAATGGATCGTGCTAATGAATTAGAATTGATCGAACGAATGAATTAGCATGGATCGTGCTAATGAATTAGAATGGAACGTACGAATGAATTAGAATGGATCGTGTGAAAGAATTAGAATGGATTGTATGAATGAATTAGAATGAATTCGTACGATCCACTCGAATTCATTCGCACGATCCATTCTAATTCATTCATACTATCCATTCTAATTCATTCATACAATCCATTCTAATTCTTTCACACGATCCATTCTAATTTATTCGTAGGATCCATTCTAATTCATTCGTACAATCTATTCTATTTCATTCGTACGATCCATTCTTACTAATTCGTATGAATGAATTAGAATGGATCGGACGAATGAATTAGAATGGATCGTACAAATGAATTAGAATGGATCGTACGAATGAATTAGAATGGATCGTACGAATAAATTAGAATGGATACATTCGTCCGAATGAATTAGAATGGATCATACGAATGAGTAAGAATGGATCGAACGAATGAAATAGAATAGATTGTACGAATGAATTAGAATGGATCGTACGAATGAATTAGAATGGATCGTACGAATGAATTAGAATGGATCGTACGAATGAATTAGAATGGATCGTGCGAATGAATTAGAATGGAGCATATTAATGAATTAGAATGGATCGTACGAAAGAATTAGAATGGATACATTCGTGCGAATGATGTAGAATGGATCGTGCGAATCCATTAGACTGGATCGTGCGAATGAATAAGAATGGATCATACGAATGAATTAGAATGGATCGTACGAATTAATTAGAATGGATACATTTGTGCGAATGAATTAGAATGGATTGTATGAATGAATTAGATTGGATCGTACGAATGAATTAGAATGGATCATACGAATTAATTAGAATGGATCATACGAATGAATTAGAATAGATCGTACAAATGAATTAGAATGGATCATACGAATGAACTAGAATGGATTGTACGAATGAACTAGAATGGATACATTCGTGCGAATGAATTAGAATGGATCGTACGAATGAATTAGAATGGATCGTACGATTCATTCTAATTCATTCGTACTATCCATTCTCATACATTCATACGATTCATGCTAATTCATTCGCACGATCCATTCTATTTCATTCGTACAATCCATTCTTATTCATTCATACGATCCATTCTAATTCATTCGCACAATCCCTTCTAATTCATTCGTACAATCCATTCTAATTCATTCGTATGATCCATTCTAACTCATTCGGTGGATCCATTCTAATTCATTCGTACGATACATTCTAATTCATTCCCACGATCCATTCTAATTTATTCATACGATCCATTCTAATTCATTCGTACGATCTATTCTAATTCATTCGCACGAATGTAACCATTCTAATTCATTCATACGATTCATTCTAATTCATTCGTATGAGCTATTCTAATTCATTCATACAATCCATTCTAATTCATTCGTACGATCCATTGTAATTCATTCATACAATCCATTTAGATTCATTCGCACAAATGTATCCATTCAAATTCATTCGTACGATCCAGTCTAATTCATTCGTACGATCCATTCTAATTCATTCGCACGAATATATCCATTCTAATTCTTTCGTACGAAGCATTCTAATTTATTTGTACGATCCATTCTAATTCATTCGTACGATCCATTCTAATTCATTCGTACTATCCATTCTAATTCATTCGCACGAATGTATCCATTCTTGTGAAAGAATTAGAATGGATTGCACGAATGAATTAGAATGGATTGTACAAATGAATTAGAATGGATCGTGTGAAAGAATTAGAATGGATTGTATGAATGAATTAGAACGTACGATCCATTCTAATTCATTCGTACGATCCATTCTAATTCCTTCATATGATCCATTCTAATTCATTCGTACGATCCATTCTAATTCATTCATATGATCCATTCTAATTCATTCGTACGATCCATTCTAATTCATTCGTACGATCCATTCTAATTCATTCGCACGATCCATTCTAATTCATTCATACGATCCATTCTAATTCATTCATACGATCCATTCTAATTCATTCCTACGATCCATTCTAATTCATTCGCCCGATCCATTCTAATTCATTCATACGATCCATTCTATTCGAATGGATCATGCGATCCATTCGAATTCATTCGCACGATCCATTCTGATTCATTCATACGATCCATTCTAATTCATTCATACGATGCATTCTAAATCTTTCACACGATCCATTCTAATTCATTCGTACGATCCATTCTAATTCATTCGTACAATACATTCTATTTCATTTGTACGATCCATTCTTACTCATTCGTATGATCCATTCTAATTCATTCGTACGATCCATTCTAATTCATTTGTACAATCCATTCTAATTCATTCGTACAATCCATTCTATTTCATTCGTACGATCCATTCTTACTCATTCGTATGATCCATTCTAATTCATTCACACGAATGTATCCATTCTAATTCATTCATGCAATCCATTCTAATTCATTCCGTACGATCCATTCTAATTCATTCGTACGAACGTACGAATGAATTAGAATGGATCGTACGAATGAATTAGAATAGATTGTGCGAATGAATTAGAATGGATCGTACGAATGAATTAGAATAGATTGTGCGAATGAATTAGAATGGATCGTACGAATAAATTAGAATGGATCATACGAATGCGTAAGAATGGATCATACGAATGAATTAGAATGGATCGTATGAATAAATTAGAATGGATACATTCGTCCGAATGAATTAGAATGGATCATACGAATGAGTAAGAATGGATCGTACGAATGAAATAGAATAGATTGTACGAATGAATTAGATTGGATCCTACGAATGAATTAGAATGGATCGTGTGAAAGAATTAGAATGGATTGTATGAATGAATTAGAATGGATCGTATGAATGAATTAGAATGGATCGTGCGAATGAATTCGAATGGATCATACGAATTCATTCTAATTCATTTATATAATCCATTCTAATTCTTTCACACGATCCATTCTAATTCATTCGTACGTTCCATTCTAATTCATTAGCATGATCCATGCTAATTCATTCATTTGATCAATTCTAATTCATTAGCACGATCCATTCTAATTCATTCGTACGATCCATTCTAATTCATTCCCACGATCCATTCTAGTTTATTCGTACGATCCATTCTAATTCATTCGTACGATCTATTCTAATTCATTCGCACGAATGTAACCATTCTAATTCATTCATACGATTCATTCTAATTCATTCGTATGAGCTATTCTAATTCATTCGTACGATCCATTCTAATTCATTCGTACGATCCATTTAGATTCATTCGCACAAATGTATCCATTCAAATTCATTCGTACGATCCATTCTAATTCATTCGTCCGATCCATTCTAATTCATTCGCACGAATGTATCCATTCTAATTCATTCGTACGATCCATTCTAATTCATTCGTAAGATCCATTCTAATTCATTCGTATGATCCATTCTAATTCATTCGTACGATCCATTCTAATTCATTCGCACGAATGTATCCATTCTAGTTCATTCGTACGATCCATTCTAGTTCATTCGTACGATCCATTCTAATTTATTTGTACGATCCATTCTAATTCATTCGTATGATCCATTCTAATTAATTCGTATGATCCATTCGAAATCATTCGTACGATCCATTCTAATTCATTCGTACAATCCATTCTAATTCATTCGTACGAATGTATCCATTCTAATTCATTTGCACGATCCATTCTAATTCATTCCTATGATCTATTCTAATTCATTCGTACGATCCATTCTAATTCATTCTAGTTCATTCGTACGATCCATTCTACGATCCATTCTAATTCATTCATACGATCCATTCTAATTCATATGCACAAAGGTATCCATTCTAATCCATTCGTAGGATCCATTCTAATCCATTCGTACGATCCATTCTAATTCATTCGTACGATCCAATCTAATTCATTCGCTCGAATGTATCCATTCTAATCCATTCTTACGATCCATTCTAATCCATTCGTACGATCCATTCTAATTCATTCGCATGAATGTAACCATTCTAATGAATTCATATGATCCATTCTAATTCATTCGTACGATCCATTCTTACTCATTCGTATGATCCATTCTAATTCATTCGCACGAATGTATCCATTCTAATTCATTCATACAATCCATTCTAATTCATTCCGTACGATCCATTCTAATTCATTCGTACGATCGTACGAATGAATTAGAATGGATCGTACGAATGAATTAGAATAGATTGTGCGAATAATTAGAATGGATCGTACAAATGAATTAGAATGGATCGTACGAATGAATTAGAATGAATCATACGAATGAGTAAGAATGGATCGTACGAATGAATTAGAATGGATCGTACGAATGAATTAGAATAGATCGTACGAATAAATTAGAATAGATACATTCATCCGAATGAATTAGAATGGATCATACGAATGAGTAAGAATGGATCGTACGAATGAAATAGAATAGATTGCACGAATGAATTAGAATGGATCCTACGAATGAATTAGAATGGATCGTGTGAAAGAATTAGAATGGATTGTATGAATGAATTAGAATGGATCGTATGAATGAATTAGAATGGATCGTGCGAATGAATTCGAATGGATCGTACGAATTCATTCTAATTCATTCATACAATCCATTCTAATTCTTTCACACGATCCATTCTAATTCATTCGTCCGTTCCATTCTAATTCATTAGCACGATCCATGCTAATTCATTCGTTCGATCAATTCTAATTCATTAGCACGATCCATTCTAATTCATTCATACGATCCATTCTAATTCATTCGTACGATCCATTCTAATTCATTCGCACGATCCATTCTAATTCATTCATAGGATCCATTCTAATTCATTCATACGATCTATTCTAATTCTTTCGCACGAATGTATCCATTCTAATTCATTCGCACGAATGTATCCATTCTAATTCATTCGTACGATCTATTCTAATTCATTCGTACGATCCATTCTAATTCATTCATACGATCTATTCTAATTCATTCATACAATCCATTCTAATTCTTTCACACGATCCATTCTAATTCATTCGTACGATCCATTCTAATTCATTCGCAAAATCCATTCTATTTCATTCGTACGATCCATTCTTACTCATTGGTACGATCCATTCTAATTCATTCGCACGAATGTATCCATTCTAATTCATTCGTACGAATCCATTTTAATTCATTCGTACAATCTATTCTATTTCATTCGTACGATCCATTCTTACTCATTCGTATGATCCATTCTAATTCATTTGGACGAATGTATCCATTCTAATTTATTCGTACGATCCATTCTAATTCATTCGTACGATCCATTCTAATTCATTCGTTCGATCCATTCTAATTCATTCGCACGAATGTATCCATTCTAATTCATTCGTACGATCCATTCTAATTCATTCGTACGATCCATTCTAATTCCTTCGTAAGATCCATTCTAATTCATTCATACGATCCATTCTAATTCACTCATACGATCCATTCTAAATCATTCCGTATGATCCATTCTAATTCATTCGTACGATCGTACGAATGAATTAGAATGGATCGTATGAATGAATTAGAATAGGTTGTGCGAATGAATTAGAATGGATCGTACGAATGAATTAGAATGGATCGTACGAATGAATTAGAATGGATCATACGAATCAGTAAGAATGGATCGTACGAATGAATTAGAATGGATCGTACGAATGAATTAGAATGGATCGTACGAATAAATTAGAATGGATACATTCGTCCGAATGAATTAGAATGGATCATACGAATGAGTAAGAATGGATCGTACGAATGAAATAGAATAGATTGTACGAATGAATTAGAATGAATCCTACGAATGAATTAGAATGGATCGTGTGAAAGAATTAGAATGGATTGTATGAATGAATTAGAATGGATCGTATGAATGAATTAGAATAGATCGTGCGAATGAATTCGAATGGATCGTATGAATTCATTCTAATTCATTCATACAATCCATTCTAATTCTTTCACACGATCCATTCTATTTCATTCGTACGTTCCATTCTAATTCATTAGCACGATCCATGCTAATTCATTCATTCGATCAATTCTAATTCATTAGCACGATCCATTCTAATTCATTCGTACGATCCATTCTAATTCATTCGCACGATCCATTCTAATTCATTCTTAGGATCCATTCTAATTCATTCATACGATCTATTCTAATTCTTTCGCACGAATGTATCCATTTTAATTCATTCGCACAAATGTATCCATTCTAATTCATTCGTACGATCCATTCTAATTCATTCGTACGATCCATTCGAATTCATTCGCACGATCCATTCTAATTCATTCATATGATCCATTCTAATTCATTCATACAATCCATTCTCATTCTTTCACACGATCCATTCTAATTCATTCGTACGATCCATTCTAATTCATTCATACCATCCATTCTATTTCATTCGTACGATCCATTCTTACTCATTCGTATGATCCATTCAAATTCATTCATATGATCCATTCTAATTCATTCGTACGATCCATTCTAATTCATTCGTACGATACATTCTAATTCATTCGCACGAATGTATCCATTCTAGTTCATTCGTACGATCCATTCTAATTCATTCGTACGATCCATTCTAATTTATTCGCACGATCCATTCTAATTCATTCGTACGATCCATTCTAATTCATTCATACGATCCATTCTAATTCATTCGTACGATCCATTCTAATTCATTCGTACAATCTATTCTAATTCATTCGTACGAATGGATACATTCGTGTGAATGAATTAGAATGGATCGTACGAATGAGTAAGAATGGATCGTACGAATGAAATAGAATGGATTGCACGAATGAGTTAGAATGGATCGTACGAATGAATTAGAATGGATCGTGTGAAAGAATTAGAATGGATGGTATGAATGAATTAGAATGGATCGTACGAAGGAATTAGAATGGATCGTACGAATGAATTAGAATGGATCGTACGAATGAATTAGAAAGGATCGTGCGAATGAATTAGAATGGATCGTACGAATGAATTAGAATGGATCTTGCTAATGAATTAGAATTGATCGAACGAATGAATTAGCATGGATCGTGCATTCGTACGATCCATTCTAATTCATTCGTAAGATCCATTCTAATTCATTCGTACGATCCATTCTAATTCATTCGTACGATCTATTCTAATTCATTCGCACGAATGTATCCATTCTAGTTCATTCGTACGATCCATTCAAATTCATTCGTACGATCCATTCTAATTCATTCATACGATCTATTCTAATTCATTCATACAATCCATTCTAATTCTTTCACAGGATCCATTCTAATTCATTCGTACGATCTATTCTAATTCATTCACACAATCCATTCTATTTCATTCGTACGATCCATTCATACTCATTCGTATGATCCATTCTAATTCATTCGCACGAATGTATCCATAATGGATCATACGAATGAGTAAGAATGGATCGTACGAATGAAAAAGAATGGATTGTGCGAATTAATTAGAATGGACCGTACGAATGAATTAGAATGGATACATTCGTGCGAATGAATTAGAATGGATCGGACGAATGAATTAGAATGGATCGTACGAATGAATTAGAATGGATCGTACGAATGAATTAGAATGGATACATTCGTCCGAATGAATTAGAACGGATCATACGAATGAGTAAGAATGGATCGTACGAATGAAATAGAATAGATTGTACGAATGAATTAGAATGGATCCTACGAATGAATTAGAATAGATTGTGTGAAAGAATTAGAATGGATTGTATGAATGAATTAGAATGAATTCGTACGATCCATTCGAATTCATTCGCACGATCCATTCTAATTCATTCATACGATCCATTCTAATTCATTCATACAATCCATTCTAATTCTTTCACACGATCCATTCTAATTCATTCGTAGGATCCATTCTAATTTGTTCGTACAATCTATTCTATTTCATTCGTACGATCCATTCTTACTCATTCGTATGATCCATTCTAATTCATTCAGACGAATGTATCCATTCTAATTTATTCGTACGATCCATTCTAATTCATTCGTACGATCCATTCTAATTCATTCGTACGATCCATTCTAATTCATTCGTCCGATCCATTCTAATTCATTCGCACGAATGTATCCATTCTAATTCATTCATAGGATCCATTCTAATTCATTCGTACGATCCATTCTAATTCATTCGTAAGATCCATTCTAATTCATTCATACAATCCATTCTAATTCATTCGCAGGATCCATTCTAATTCATTCGTATGATCCATTCTAATTCATTCGTACGATCCATTCTAATTCATTCGCACGAATGTATCCATTCTAGTTCATTCGTACGATCCATTCTTATTCATTCGTACGATCCATTCTAATTCATTCGCACGATCCATTCTAATTCATTCGTACGATCCATTCTAATTCATTCGTACGATCCATTCTAATTCATTCGCACGAATGTATCCATTCTAGTTCATTCGTACGATCTGGATACATTCGTGTGAATGAATTAGAATGGATCGTATGAATGAATTAGAATAGATTTTGTGAATGAATTAGAACTGATCGTACGAATGAATTAGAATGGATACATTCGTGCGAATGAATTAGAATGGATTGTATGAATAAATTAGAATGGATCCTATGAATGATTTAGAATGGATCGTACGAATGAATTAGAATGGATACATTCGTGCGAATGAATTAGAATTGATCGTACGAATGAATTAGAATGGATCGTGCGAATGAATTAGAATGGATCGTACGAATGAATTAGAATGGATACATTCGTGCGAATGTATTAGAATGGATACATTCGTGCAAAAGAATTAGAATAGATCGTATGAATGAATTAGAATGGATCCTATGAATGAATTAGAATGGATCGTGCGAATGAATTAGAATGGATCGTACGAATGAATTAGAATGGATCGTGCTAATGAATTAGAATTGATCGAACAAATGAATTAGCATAGATTGTACGAATGAATTAGAATGGATCGGACGAATGAATTAGAATGGATCGTACGAATGAGTAAGAATGGATCGTACGAATGAAATAGAATAGATCGTATGAATGAATTAGAATGGATCGTACGAATGAATTAGAATGGATATATTCGTGCAAATGAATTAGAATGGATCGTATGAATGTATTAGAATGGATCGTATGAGTGAATTAGAATGGATCGTACGAATGAATTAGAATGGATCGTATAAATGAATTAGAATGGATATGTCGTGTGAATGAATAAGAATGGATCGTATAAATGAATTAGAATAGATTTTGTGAATGAATTAGAACTGATCGTACGAATGAATTAGAATGGATACATTCGTGCGAATGAATTAGAATGGATTGTATGAATGAATTAGAATGGATCCTATGAATGAATTAGAATGGATCGTACGAATGAATTAGAATGAATTAGAATTGATCGTATGAATGAATTAGAATGGATCGTGCGAATGAATTAGAATGCATCATACGAATGAATTAGAATGGATACATTCGTGCGAATGAATTAGAATGGATACATTCGTGCGAAAGAATTAGAATAGATCGTATGAATGAATTAGAATGGATCCTATGAATGAATTAGAATGGATCGTGCGATTGAATTAGAATGGATCGTACGAATGAATTAGAATGGATCGTGCTAATGAATTAGAATTGATCGAACGAATGAATTAGCATGGATCCTGCTAATGAATTAGAATGGAACGTACGAATGAATTAGAATGGATCGTGTGAAAGAATTAGAATGGATTGTAAGAATGAATTAGAGTGAATTCATACGATCCATTCGAATTCATTCGCACGAACCATTCTAATTCATTCATACGATCCATTCTAATTCATTCATACAATCCATTCTAATTCTTTCACACGATCCATTCTAATAAATTCGTAGGATCCATTCTAATTCATTCGTACAATCTATTCTATTTCATTCGTCCGATCCATTCTTACTCATTCGTATGATCCATTCTAATTCATTCGGACGAATGTATCTATTCTAATTTATTCGTACGATCCATTCTAATTCATTCGTACGACCCATTCTAATTCATTCGTACCATCCATTCTTACTCATTCGTATGATCCATTCTAATTCATTCGTACGATCCATTCTAATTCATTCGTACGATCCATTCTAATTCATTCGCATAATCTATTCTAATTCATTCGTACGATCCATTCTAATTCATTCGTACGATCGTACGAATGAATTAGAATGGATCGTATGGAATGAATTCGAATGAATTGTATGAATGAATTAGAATGGATACATTCGTGCGAATGAATTAGAATGGATCATACGAATGAGTAAGAATGGATTGTACGAATGAATTAGAATGGATTGTACGAATGAATTAGAATGGATCGTACAAATGAATTAGAATGGATCGTACGAATGAATTAGAATGGATCATACGAATGAGTAAGAATGGATCGTACAAATGAAATAGAATGGATTGTACGAATGAATTAGAATGGATCGTACGAATGAATTAGAATGGATCGTGTGAAAGAATTAGAATGCATTGTATGAATGAATTAGAATGAATCGTATGAATGAATTAGAATGGATCGTGCGAATGAATTCGAATGGATCGCATGATCCATTCGAATAGAATGGATCGTATGAATGAATTAGAATGGATCGGGCGAATGAATTAGAATGGATCGTATGAATGAATTAGAATGGATCGTATGAATGAATTAGAATGGATCGTGCGAATGAATTAGAATGGATCGTACAAATGAATTAGAATGGATCATATGAATGAATTAGAATGGATCATACGAATGAGTAAGAATGGATCGTACGAATGAAATAGAATGGATTGTACGAATGAATTAGAATGGATACATTCATGCGAATGAATTAGAATGGATCGGACGATTGAATTAGAATGGATCGTACGATTCATTCTAATTCATTCGTACGATCCATTCTAATACATTCGTACGATTCATGCTAATTCATTCGCACGATCCATTCTAATTCATTCGTACGATCCATTCTTATTCATTCATACGATCCATTCTCATTCATTCGCACAATCCATTCTAATTCATTCGTACAATCCATTCTAATTCATTCGTATGATCCATTCTAACTCATTCGAAGGATCCATTATAATTCATTCGTACGATCCATTCGAATTCATTCGCACGATCCATTCTTATTCATTCATATGATCCATTCTAATTCATTCATACAATCCATTCTAATTCTTTCACACGATCCATTCTAATTCATTCGTACGATCCATTCTAATTCATTCGTACAATCCATTCTATTTCATTCGTACGATCCATTCTTACTCATTCGTATGATCCATTCAAATTCATTCATATGATCCATTCTAATTCATTCGTACGATCCATTCTAATTCATTCGTACGATCCATTCTAATTCATTCGTACGATCCATTCTAATTCATTCGCACGAATGTATCCATTCTAGTTCATTAGTACGATCCATTCTAATTCATTCGTACGATCCATTCTAATTTATTCGCACGATCCATTCTAATTCATTCGTACGATCCATTCTATTTCATTCATACGATCCATTCTAATTTATTCGTACGATCCATTCTAATTCATTCATACAATCTATTCTAATTCATTCGTACGAATGGATACATTCGTGTGAATGAATTAGAATGGATCGTACGAATGAGTAAGAATGGATCGTATGAATGAAATAGAATGGATTGCACAAATGAATTAGAATGGATCGTACGAATGAATTAGAATGGATCGTGTGAAAGAATTAGAATGGATTGTATGAATGAATTAGAATGGATCGTACGAAGGAATTAGAATGGATCGTACGAATGAATTAGAATAGATCGTACGAATGAATTAGAATGGATCGTACGAATGAAATAGAATGGATCGTGTGAAAGAATTAGAATGGATCGTACGAATGAATTAGAAAGGATCGTGCGAATGAATTAGAATGGATCGTACGTATGAATTAGAATGGATCTTGCTAATGAATTAGAATTGATCGAACGAATGAATTAGCATAGATCGTGCATTCGTACGATCCATTCTAATTCATTCGTAAGATCCATTCTAATTCATTCGTACGATCCATTCTAATTCATTCGTACGATCCATTCTAATTCATTCGCACGAATGTATCCATTCTAGTTCATTCGTACGATCCATTCTAATTCATTCGTACGATCCATTCTAATTCATTCATACGATCTATTCTAATTCATTCATACAATCCATTCTAATTCTTTCACAGGATCCATTCTAATTCATTGTACGATCCATTCTAATTCATTCGCACAATCCATTCTATTTCATTCGTACGATCCATTCTTACTTATTCGTATGATCCATTCTAATTCATTCGCACGAATGTATCCATAATGGATCATACGAATGAGTAAGAATGGATCGTACGAATGAAAAAGAATGGATTGTGCGAATTAATTAGAATGGACCGTACGAATGAATTAGAATGGATACATTCGTGCGAATGAATTAGAATGGATCGGACGAATGAATTAGAATGGATCGTACGAATGAGTAAGAATGGATCGTACGAATGAATTAGAATGGATACATTCGTCCGAATGAATTAGAATGGATCATACGAATGAGTAAGAATGGATCGTACGAATGAAATAGAATAGATTGTACGAATGAATTAGAATGGATTCTACGAATGAATTAGAATAGATCGTGTGAAAGAATTAGAATGGATTGTATGAATGAATTAGAATGAATTCGTACGATCCATTCGAATTCATTCGCACGATCCATTCTAATTCATTCATACGATCCATTCTAATTCATTCATACAATCCATTCTAATTCTTTCACACGATCCATTCTAATTCATTCGTAGGATCCATTCTAATTCGTTCGTACAATCTATTCTATTTCATTCGTACGATCCATTCTTACTCATTCGTATGATCCATTCTAATTCATTCAGACGAATGTATCCATTCTAATTTATTCGTACGATCCATTCTAATTCATTCGTACGATCCATTATAATTCATTCGTATTCTAATTCATTCGTCCGATCCATTCTAATTCATTTGCACGAATGTATCCATTCTAATTCATTCATAGGATCCATTCTAATTCATTCGTACGATCCATTCTAATTCATTCGTAAGATCCATTCTAATTCATTCATACAATCCATTCTAATTCATTCGCATGATCCATTCTAATTCATTCGTATGATCCATTCTAATTCATTCGTACGATCCATTCTAATTCATTCGCACGAATGTATCCATTCTAGTTCATTCGTACGATCGATTCTTATTCATTCGTACGATCCATTCTAATTCATTCGCACGATCCATTCTAATTCATTCGTACGATCCATTCTAATTCATTCATACGATCCATTCTAATTCATTCGTACGATCCATTCTAATTCATTCGCACGAATGTATCCATTCTAGTTCATTCGTACGATCTGGATACATTCGTGTGAATGAATTAGAATGGATCGTATGAATGAATTAGAATAGATTTTGTGAATGAATTAGAACTGATCGTACGAATGAATTAGAATGGATACATTCGTGCGAATGAATTAGAATGGATTGTATGAATAAATTAGAATGGATCCTATGAATGAATTAGAATGGATCGTACGAATGAATTAGAATGGATACATTCGTGCGAATGAATTAGAATTGATCGTACGAATGAATTAGAATGGATCATGGGAATGAATTAGAATGGATCGTACGAATGAATTAGAATGGATACATTCGTGCGAATGAATTAGAATGGATACATTCGTGCGAAAGAATTAGAATAGATCGTATGAATGAATTAGAATGGATCCTATGAATGAATTAGAATGGATCGTGCGAATGAATTAGAATGGATCGTACGAATGAATTAGAATGGATCGTGCTAATGAATTAGAATTGATCGAACAAATGAATTAGCATAGATTGTACGAATGAATTAGAATGGATCGGACGAATGAATTAGAATGGATCGTACGAATGAGTAAGAATGGATCGTACGAATGAAATAGAATAGATCGTACGAATGAATTAGAATGGATCGTACGAATGAATTAGAATGGATATATTCGTGCAAATGAATTAGAATGGATCGTATGAATGTATTAGAATGGATCGTATGAGTGAATTAGAATGGATCGTACGAATGAATTAGAATGGATCGTATGAATGAATTAGAATGGATACATTCGTGTGAATGAATAAGAATGGATCGTATGAATGAATTAGAATAGATTTTGTGAATGAATTAGAACTGATCGTACGAATGAATTAGAATGGATACATTCGTGCGAATGAATTAGAATGGATTGTATGAATGAATTAGAATGGATCCTATGAATGAATTAGAATGGATCGTACGAATGAATTAGAATGGATTCATTCATGCGAATGAATTAGAATTGATCTTACGAATGAATTAGAATGGATCGTGCGAATGAATTAGAATGGATCATACGAATGAATTAGAATGGATACATTCGTGCGAATGAATTAGAATGGATACATTCGTGTGAAAGAATTAGAATAGATCGTATGAATGAATTAGAATGGATCCTATGAATGAATTAGAATGGATCGTGCGAATGAATTAGAATGGATCGTACGAATGAATTAGAATGGATCGTGCTAATGAATTAGAATTGATCTAACGAATGAATTAGCATGGATCCTGCTAATGAATTAGAATGGAACGTACGAATGAATTAGAATGTATCGTGTGAAAGAATTAGAATGGATTGTATGAATGAATTAGAATGAATTCGTACGATCCATTCGAATTCATTCGCACGAACCATTCTAATTCATTCATACGATCCATTCTAATTCATTCATACAATCCATTCTAATTCTTTCACACGATCCATTCTAATTCATTCGTAGGATCCATTCTAATTCATTCGTACAATCTATTCTATTTCATTCGTACGATCCATTCTTACTCATTCGTATGATCCATTCTAATTCATTCGGATGAATGTATCTATTCTAATTTATTCGTACGATCCATTCTAATTCATTCGTACGATCCATTCTAATTCATTCGTACCATCCATTCTTACTCATTCGTATGATCCATTCTAATTCATTCGTACGATCCATTCTAATTCATTCGTACGATCCATTCTAATTCATTCGCACAATCTATTCTAATTCATTCGTACGATCCATTCTAATTCATTCGTACGATCGTACGAATGAATTAGAATTGATCGTACGGAATGAATTCGAATGGATTGTATGAATGAATTAGATTGGATACATTCGTGCGAATGAATTAGAATGGATTATACGAATGAGTAAGAATGGATCGTATGAATGAAATAGAATGGATTGTACGAATGAATTAGAATGAATCGTACAAATGAATTAGAATGGATCGTACGAATGAATTAGAATGGATCATACGAATGAGTAAGAATGGATCGTACAAATGAAATAGAATGGATTGTACGAATGAATTAGAATGGATCGTACGAATGAATTAGAATGGATCGTGTGATAGAATTAGAATGCATTGTATGAATGAATTAGAATGAATCGTATGAATGAATTAGAATGGATCGTGCGAATGAATTCGAATGGATCGCATGATCCATTCGAATAGAATGGATCGTATGAATGAATTAGAATGGATCGGGCGAATGAATTAGAATGGATTGTAGGAATGAATTAGAATGGATCGTATGAATGAATTAGAATGGATCATATGAATGAATTAGAATGGATCGTGCGAATGAATTAGAATGGATCGTACAAATGAATTAGAATGGATCATGTGAATGAATTAGAATGGATCATACGAATGAGTAAGAATGGATCATACGAATGAAATAGAATGGATTGTACGAATGAATTAGAATAGATACATTCATGCGAATGAATTAGAATGGATCGGACGATTGAATTAGAATGGATCGTACGATTCATTCTAATTCATTCGTACGATCCATTCTAATACATTCGTACGATTCATGCTAATTCATTCACACGATCCATTCTAATTCATTCGTACGATCCATTCTTATTCATTCATACGATCCATTCTAATTCATTCGTACAATCCATTCTAATTCATTCGTACAATCCATTCTAATTCATTCGTATGATCCATTCTAACTCATTCGGTGGATCCATTCTAATTCATTCGTACGCTCCATTCTAATTCATTCCCTCGATCCATTCTAATTTATTCGTACGATCCATTCTAATTCATTCGTACGATCTATTCTAATTAATTCGCACGAATGTAACCATTCTAATTCATTCATACGATTCATTCTAATTCATTCGTATGAGCTATTCTAATTCATTCGTACGATCCATTCTAATTCATTCGTACGATCCATTGTAATTCATTCATACAATCCATTTAGATTCTTTCGCACAAATGTATCCATTCAAATTCATTTGTACGATCCAGTCTAATTCATTCGTACGATCCATTCTAATTCCTTCTAATGATCCATTCTAATTCATTCCTACGATCTATTCTAATTCATTCGTACGATCCATTCTAATTCATTCGTACGATCCATTCTAATTCCTTCGTACGATCCATTCTAATTCATTCGTACGATCTATTCTAATTCATTCGTACAATCTATTCTAATTCATTCGTACGAATGGATACATTCGTGTGAATGAATTAGAATGGATCGTACGATTGAGTAAGAATGGATCGTGCGAATGAAATAGAATGGATTGCACGAATGAATTAGAATAGATCGTACGAATGAATTAGAATGGATCGTGTGAAAGAATTAGAATGGATTGTATGAATGAATTAGAATGGATCATACGAATGAATTAGAATGGATCGTACGAAGGAATTAGAATGGATCATACGAATGAATTAGAATGGATCGTACGAATGAATTATAATAGATCGTACGAATGAAATAGAATGGATCATACGAATGAGTAAGAATGGATCATATGAATGAATTAGATTGGATACATTTGTGCGAATGAATTAATTAGAATAGATTTTGTGAATGAATTAGAACTGATCGTACGAATGAATTAGAATGGATCGTACGAATGAATTAGAATGGATACATTTGTGCGAATGAATTAGAATGGATCGTACGAATGAATTTGAATGGATCGTATGAATGAATTAGAATGGATACATTTGTGCGAATGAATTAGAATGGATCGTGCGAATCCATTAGACTGGATCGTGCGAATGAATAAGAATGGATCATACGAATGAATTAGAATGGATCGTACGAATTAATTAGAATGGATACATTCGTGCGAATGAATTAGAATGGATTGTATGAATGAATTAGAATGGATCGTACGAATTAATTAGAATGGATCATACGAATTAATTAGAATGGATCATACGAATGAATTAGAATGGATCGTACGAATGAATTAGAATGGATCGTACGAATGAACTAGAATGGATCGTACGAATGAAATAGAATAGATTATACGAATGAATTAGAATGGATTCGTACGAATGAATTAGAATGGATACATTCGTGCGAATGACTTAGAATGGATACATTCGTGTGAAAGAATTAGAATAGATCGTATGAATGAATTAGAATGGATCCTATGAATGAATTAGAATGGATCGTGCGAATGAATTAGAATGGATCATACGAATGAATTAGAATGGATCGTGCTAATGAATTAGAATTGATCGAACGAATGAATTAGCATGGATCGTGCTAATGAATTAGAATGGATCGTACGAATGAATTAGAATGGATCAAATTAATGAATTAGAATTGTTACATTCATGTGAATGAATTAGAATGGATCGTACGAATGGATTAGAATGGATCGTACGAATTGATTAGAATGGATACATTCGAGCGAATGAATTAGAATGGATCGTACGGAATGAATTAGAATTGATTGTATGAATGAATTAGAATGGATCGTGCGAATGAATTAGAATGGATCGTACGAATGAATTAGAATGGATCTTACGAATGAATTAGAATGGATCGTACGAATGAGTAAGAATGGATCGTACGAATGAAATAGAATGGATTGAACGAATGAATTAGAATGGATTCGTACGAATGAATTAGAATGGATACATTCGTGCGAATGAATTAGAATGGATCATACGAATGAGTAAGAATGGATCGTACAAATAAAATAGAATAGATTGTATGAATGAATTAGAATGGATCCCACGAATGAATTAGAATGGGTCGTGTGAAAGAATTAGAATGGATTATATGAATGAATTAGAATGGATCGTACGAATGAATAAGAATGGATCGTACGAATGAATTAGAATGGATACATTCGTGCGAATGAATTAGAATTCATCGTACGAATGAATTAGAATGGATCGTACGAATGAATTAGAATGGATCGTACGAATGAACTAGAATGGATACATTCGTGCGAATGAATTAGAATGAATCGTATGAATGAATTAGAATGGATCGTACGAATGAATTAGAATGGATCTTACGAATGAATTAGAATGGATCGTACGAATGAATTAGAATGGATATATTCGTGCGAATGAATTAGAATGGATCAAACGAATGAATTAGAATGGATCGTACGAATGAATTAGAATGGATCGTACGAATGAATTAGAATGGATCGTACGAATAAATTAGAATAGATACATTCGTCCGAATGAATTAGAATGGATCATACGAATGAGTAAGAATGGATCATACGAATGAAATATAATGGATCGTACGAATGAACTAGAATGGATACATTCGTGCGAATGAATTAGAATGGATCGGACGAATGAATTAGAATGGATCGTACGAATGAATTAGAATGGATCTAACGAATGAATTAGAATGGATCGTATGAATGAATTAGAATGGATACATTCGTGCGAATGAATTAGAATTGATCATACGAATGAATTAGAATGGATCGTGCGAATGAATTAGAATGGATCGTACGAATGAATTAGAATGGATCGTACGAATGAACAAGAATGGATAAATTCGTGCGAATGAATTAGAATGGATCGTACGAATGAATTAGAATGGATCTTACGAATGAATTAGAATGGATCGTACGAATGAATTAGAATGGATCGTACGAATGAATTAGAATGGATATATTCGTGCGAATAAATTAGAATGGATCGGACGAATGAATTAGAATGGATCATACGAATGAATTAGAATGGATCAAATGAATGAATTAGAATGGTTACATTCATGCGAATGAATTAGAATGGATCGTACGAATGGATTAGAATGGATCATACGAATGGATTAGAATGGATACATTCGAGCGAATGAATTAGAATGGATCGTACGAATGAATTAGAATGGATCGTACGAATGGATCCTACGAATGGATTAGAATGGATACCTTTGTGCATATGAATTAGAATGGATCGTACGAATGAATTAGAATGGATCATATTAATGAATTAGAATGGATCGTAAGAATGAATTAGAATGGATACATTCGTGCACGATCTATTCTAATTCATTCGCACGAATGTATCCATTCTAATTCATTTGTACGATCCATTCTAATTCATTAATATGATCCATTCTAATTCATTCGTACGATCCATTCTAATTCATTCGCACAATCCATTCTAATTCATTCGTACGATCCATTCTGATTCATTCGTACGATCCATTCTAATTCATTCGTACGATCCATTCTAATTCATTCGTATGATCCATTCTAATTAATTCGTATGATCCATTCTAATTCATTCGTACGATCCATTCTAATTCATTCATACAATCTATTCTAATTCATTCGTACGATCTATTCTAATTCATTCGTACGCACGAATGTACCCATTCTAATTCATTCGTACGAATCCATTCTAATTCATTCGTACGATCCATTCTAATTCATTCGCACGATCCATTCTAATTCATTCGTACGATCCATTCTAATTCATTCGCACGAATGTATCCATTCTAATTCATTCGTACGATCCATTCTAATTCATTCGCACGAATGTATCCATTCTAGTTCATTCGTACGATCCATTCTAATTCATTCGTACGATCCATTCTAATTCATTCGCACGATCCATTCTAATTCATTAGCACGATCTATGCTAATTCATTCATTCGATCAATTCTAATTCATTAGCACGATCCATTCTAATTCATTCGTACGATCCATTCTAATTCATTCGCACGATCCATTCTAATTCATTCATAGGATCCATTCTAATACATTCGTACGATCCATTCTAATTCCTTCATACGATCCATTCTAATTCATTCGTACGATCCATTCTAATTCATTCGTACGATCCATTCTAATTCTTTCACACGATCCATTCTAATTCATTCGTACGATCCATTCTAAATCATTCGTGCAATCCATTCTATTTTATTCGTACGATCAATTCTAATTCATTCATAGGATCCATTCTAATTCATTCATATGATCTATTCTAATTCTTTCGCACGAATGTATCCATTCTAATTCATTCGCACGAATGTATCCATTCTAATTCATTCGTACGATCCATTCTAATTCTTTCACACGATCCATTCTAATTCATTCGTAGGATCCATTCTAATTCATTCGCACAATGAGTAAGAATGGATCGTACGAATAAAATATAATGGATTGTACGAATGATTTAGAATGGATACATTCGTGCGAATGATTTAGAATGGATTGTGCGAATGAATTAGAATGGATGTACGAATGAATTAGAATGGATCGTGTGAAAGAATTAGAATGGATTGTATGAATGAATTAGAATAGATCGTATGAATGAATTAGAATGGATCGTATGAGTGAATTAGAATGGATACGAAGGAATTAGAAAGGATCGTACGAAGGAATCAGAATTGATCATAGGAATGAATTAGAATGGATCGTGCTAATGAATTAGAATGGATACATTCATTCAAATGAATTAGAATGGATCGTATGAATGAATTAGAATGGATCGTACGAATGAATTAGAATGGATCGTGCGAATGAATTAGAATGGATATATTCGTGCTAATGAATTAGAATGGATCGTGCGAATGAATTAGAATGGATCGTACGAATGGATTAGAATGGATCGTATGAGTGAATTAGAATGGATACGAAGGAATTAGAATGGATCGTACGAAGGAATTAGAATGGATCATACGAATGAATTAGAATGGATCGTGCGAATGAATTAGAATGGATCGTAGGAATGAATTAGAATGGATCGTGTGAAAGAATTAGAATGGATCGTACGAATGAATTAGAATAGATCGTGCGAATGAATTAGAATGGATCATACAAATGAATTAGAATGGATACATTTGTGCGAATGAATTAGAATGGATCGTACGAATGAATTAGAATGGATCGTTTGAAAGAATTAGAATGGATTGTACGAATGAATTAGAATGGATCCTACGAATGAATTAGAATGGATCGTACGAATGAATTAGAATGGATCGTACGAATAAATTAGAATGGATACATTCGTGCGAATGAATTAGAATGGATCGGACGAATGAATTAGAATGGATCGTACGAATGAATTAGAATGGATCAAATGAATGAATTAGAATGGATCGTACGAATAAATTAGAATGTATACATTCATCCGAATGAATTTGAATGGATCATACGAATGAATTAGAATGGATTGTACGAATGAATTAGAATGGATCGTACGAATGAATTAGAATGGATCGTACGAATGAATTTGAATGGATCAAATGAATGAATTAGAATGGATCGTACGAATGAATTAGAATGCATCGTACGAAAGAATTAGAATGGATCGTGCGAATGAAATAGAATGGATCGTATGAATGAATTAGAATGGATTGTATGAATGGATTAGAATAGATCGTACGAATGCATTCTAATTCCTTCATACGATCCATTCTAATTCCTTCGAACGATCCATTCTATTTCATTCGTATGATCCATTCTAATTCCTTTGTATTCTAATTCTTTCACACGATCCATTCTAATTCATTCGTACGATCCATTCTAATTCATTCGTACGATCTATTCTAATTCATTCGTACGATCCATTCTAATTCCTTCGTACGATCCATTCTAATTCATTCATACAATCCATTCTAATTCTTTCACACGATCCATTCTAATTCATTCGTACGTTCCATTCTAATTCATTAGCACGATCCATGCTAATTCATTCGTACGATCCATTCTAATTCATTCGTACGATCTATTCTAATTCATTCTAATTCATTCGTACGATCCATTCTACGATCCATTCTAATTCATTCATATATTCCATTCTAATTCATTAGCACGATCCATGCTAATGAATTAGAATGGATCGTACGAATGAATTAGAATGGATTGTGTGAAAGAGAATGGATCGTACGAATGAATTAGAATGGATCGTACGATTGAATTAGAATGGATCATACGAATGAGTAAGAATGGATCGTATGAATGAATTAGATTGGATCGTACGATCAATTCTAATTCATTAGCATGGATCGTGCTAATGAATTAGAATGGAATATACGAATGAATTAGTATGGATCGTAGAATGGATCGTACGAATGAATTAGAATGAATTAGCATGGATCGTACGAATGAATTAGAATAGATCATAGGAATGAATTAGGATGGATCGTGCAAATGATTTAGAATGGATACATTCGTGCGAATAAATTAGAATGGATTGTATGAATGAATTAGAATGGATCGTACGAATGAATTAGAATGGATCGTACGAATGAATTAGAATAGATTGCGCGAATGAATTAGAATGGATCGTGCGAATGAAATAGAATGGATACAAATGAATTAGAATGGATCATACGAATGAATTAGAATGACGATCCATTCTTACTCATTCGTATGATCCATTCTATTTCATTCGCACGAATGTATCCATTCTAATTCATTCGTACGATCCATTCTAATTCATTCATAGGATCCATTCTAATCCATTCATACAATCCATTCTAATTCATTCGCACGAATGTATCCATTCTAATTCATTCGTACGATCAGTTCTAATTCATTCACAAAATCTATTCTAATTCATTCATACGATCCATTCTAATTCAATCACACGAATGTATCCATTCTAATTCATTCATACGATCCATTCTAATTCATTCATTCTAATTCCTTCGTACGATCCATTCTAATTCATTCGTACGATCTATTCTATTTCATTCGTATGATCCATTCTAATTCATTCGTACGATCCATTCTAATTCCTTCGTACGATCCATTCTAATTCATTCATACAATCCATTCTAATTCTTTCACACGATACATTCTAATTCATTCGTACGTTCCATTCTAATTCATTAGCAGGATCCATGCTAATTCATTCGTTAGATCAATTCTAATTCATTAGCACGATCCATTCTAATTCATTCGTACGATCCATTCTAATTCATTCGCACGATCCATTCTAATTCATTCATAGGATCCATTCTAATTCATTCATACGATCTATTCTAATTCTTTCACACGAATGTATCCATTCTAATTCATTCGCACGAATGTATCCATTCTAATTCATTCGTATGATCCATTCTAATTCATTCGCACGATCCATTCTAATTCATTCGTAAGATCAATTCTAATTCATTCGCATGAATGTATCCATTCTAATTCATTCGTACGATCCATTCTAATTCATTCATAGGATCCATTCTAATTCATTCATACAATCCATTCTAATTCATTCGCACGAATGTATCCATTCTAATTCATTCGTACGATCAGTTCTAATTCATTCACAAAATCTATTCTAATTCATTCATACGATCCATTCTTATTCATTCACACGAATGTATCCATTCTAATTCATTCATACGATCCATTCTAATTCATTCGTACGATCTATTCTAATTCATTAATATGATCCATTCTAATTCATTCGTACGATCCATTCTAATTCATTCGTACGATCCATTCCAATTCATTCGTACAATCTATTCTAATTCATCCGTACGAATCGATACATTCGTGTGAATGAATTAGAATGGATCGTACGAATGAGTAAGAATGGATCGTACGAATGAAATAGAATGGATTGCACGAATGAATTAGAATGGATCGTACGAATGAATTAGAATGGATCGTGTGAAAGAATTAGAATGGATTGTATGAATGAATTAGAATGGATCGTACGAAGGAATTAGAATGGATCGTACGAATGAATTAGAATGGATCATACGAATGAAATAGAATAGATCGTACGAATGAATTAGAATGGATCGTACGAAGGAATTAGAATGAATGAATTAGAATGGATCGTATGAATGAATTAGAATGGATACATTCGTGTGATTGAATTAGAATGGATCGTATGAATGAATTAGAATAGATTTTGTGAATGAATTAGAACTGATCGTACGAATGAATTAGAATGGATACATTCGTGCGAATGAATTAGAATGGATTGTATGAATGAATTAGAATGGATCCTATGAATGAATTAGAATGGATCGTACGAATAAATTAGAATGGATACATTCGTGCGAATGAATTAGAATTGATCGTACGAATGAATTAGAATGGATCGTGCGAATGAATTAGAATGGATCGTACAAATGAATTAGAATGGATACATTCCTGCGAATGAATTAGAATGGATACATTCGTGCGAAAGAATTAGAATAGATCGTATGAATGAATTAGAATGGATCCTATGAATGAATTAGAATGGATCGTGCGAATGAATTAGAATGGATCGTACGAATGAATTAGAACGGATCGTGCTAATGAATTAGAATTGATCGAACGAATGAATTAGCATGGATCGTGCTAATGAATTAGAATGGATCGTACGAATGAATTAGAATGGATCAAATGAATGAGTTAGAATGGTTACATTCATGCGAATGAATTAGAATGGATCGTACGAATGGATTAGAATGGTTCGTACGAATGGATTAGAATGGATACATTCGAGCGAATGAATTAGAATGGATCGTACGAATGAATTAGAATGGATCGTACGAATAAATTAGAATGGATACATTCGTCCGAATGAATTAGAATGGATCATACGAATGAGTAAGAATGGATCGTACGAATAAAATAGAATAGATTGTACGAATGAATTAGAATGGATCCTACGAATGAATTAGAATGGATCGTGTGAAAGAATTAGAATGGATTGTATGAATGAATTAGAATGGATCGTATGAATGAATTAGAATGGATCGTGCGAATGAAATCGAATGGATCGTACGAATTCATTCTAATTCATTCATACAATCCATTCTAATTCTTTCACACGATCCATTCTAATTCATTTGTATGTTCCATTCTAATTCAATAGCACGATCCATGCTAATTCATTCGTTCGATCAATTCTAATTCATTAGCACGATCCATTCTAATTCATTCGTACGATCCATTCTAATTCATTCGCACGATCCATTCTTATTCATTCATAGGATCCATTCTAATTCATTCATACGATCTATTCTAATTCTTTCGCACGAATGTATCCATTTTAATTCATTCGCACGAATGTATCCATTCTAATTCATTCGTACGATCCATTCTAATTCATTCGCACGATCCATTCTAATTCATTCGTACGATCAATTCTAATTCATTCGCACGAATGTATCCATTCTAATTCATTCGTACGATCCATTCTAATTCATTCATAGGATCCATTCTAATTCATTCATACAATCCATTCTAATTCATTCGCACGAATGTATCCATTCTAATTCATTCGTACGATCAGTTCTAATTCATTCACAATATCTATTCTAATTCATTCATACGATCCATTCTAATTCATTCACACGAATGTA
This sequence comes from Chamaelirium japonicum, assembly GCA_947650365.1. Lineage (NCBI taxonomy): Eukaryota > Viridiplantae > Streptophyta > Magnoliopsida > Liliales > Melanthiaceae > Chamaelirium > Chamaelirium japonicum. The sequence goes on from CANTAL010000193.1 coordinate 130,361, forward strand.
TCCATTCTAATTCATTCATACGATCCATTCTAATTCATTCGTACGATCCATTCTAATTCACTCATACGATCCATTCTAATACATTCATATGATCCATTCTAATTCATTTACACGAATATATCCATTCTAATTCATTCGTACGATCCACTCTAATTCTTTCATACGATCCATTCTAATTCATTCGTACGATCTATTCTAATTCATTCGTACGATCCATTCTAATTCATTCGTACGATCCATTCTAATTCATTCGTACGATCCATTCCAATTCATTCGTACAATCTATTCTAATTCATTCGTACGAATAGATACATTCGTGTGAATGAATTAGAATGGATCGTACGAATGGGTAAGAATGGATCGTACGAATGAAATAGAATGGATTGCACGAATGAATTAGAATGGATCGTACGAATGAATTAGAATGGATCGTGTGAAAGAATTAGAATGGATTGTATGAATGAATTAGAATGGATCGTACGAAGGAATTAGAATGGATCGTACGAATGAATTAGAATGGATCGTACGAATGAAATAGAATAGATCGTACGAATGAATTAGAATGGATCGTACGAAGGAATTAGAATGGATCTTACGAATGAATTAGAATGGATCGTATGAATGAATTAGAATGGATACATTCGAGTGAATGAATTAGAATGGATCGTATGAATGAATTAGAATAGATTTTGTGAATGAATTAGAACTGATCGTACGAATGAATTAGAATGGATACATTTGTGCGAATGAATTAGAATGGATTGTATGAATGAATTAGAATGGATCCTATGAATGAATTAGAATGGATCGTACGAATAAATTAGAATGGATACATTCGTGCGAATGAATTAGAATTGATCGTACAAATGAATTAGAATGGATCGTGCGAATGAATTAGAATGGATCGTACAAATGAATTAGAATGGATACATTCGTGCGAATGAATTAGAATGGATATATTCGTGCGAAAGAATTAGAATAGATCGTATGAATGAATTAGAATGGATCCTATGAACGAATTAGAATGGATCGTGCGAATGAATTAGAATGGATCGTACGAATGAATTAGAATGGATCATGCTAATGAATTATAATTGATCGAACGAATGAATTAGCATGGATCGTGCTAATGAGCTAGAATGGATCGTACGAATGAATTAGAATGGATCAAATGAATGAATTAGAATGGTTACATTCATGCGAATGAATTAGAATGGATTGTACGAATGGATTAGAATGGATCGTACGAATGGATTAGAATGGATACATTCGAGCGAATGAATTAGAATGGATCGTACGAATGAATTAGAATGGATCGTACGAATAAATTAGAATGGATACATTCGTCCGAATGAATTAGAATGGATCATACGAATGAGTAAGAATGGATCGTACGAATAAAATAGAATAGATTGTACGAATGAATTAGAATGGATCCTACGAATGAATTAGAATGGATCGTGTGAAAGAATTAGAATGGATTGTATGAATGAATAAGAATGGATCGTATGAATGAATTAGAATGGATCGTGCGAATGAAATCGAATGGATCGTACGAATTCATTCTAATTCATTCATACAATCCATTCTAATTCTTTCACACGATCCAATCTAATTCATTCGTATGTTCCATTCTAATTCAATAGCACGATCCATGCTAATTCATTCGTTCGATCAATTCTAATTCATTAGCACGATCCATTCTAATTCATTTGAACGATCTATTCTAATTCATTCGCACGATCCATTCTTATTCATTCATATGATCCATTCTAATTCATTCATACGATCTATTCTAATTCTTTCGCACGAATGTATCCATTCTAATTCATTCGCACGAATATATCCATTCTAATTCATTCGTACGATCCATTCTGATTCATTCGCACGATCCATTCTAATTCATTCGTACGATCAATTCTAATTCATTCGCACGAATGTATCCATTCTAATTCATTCGTACGATCCATTCTAATTCATTCATAGGATCCATTCTAATTCATTCATACAATCCATTCTAATTCATTCGCACGAATGTATCCATTCTAATTCATTCGTACGATCAGTTCTAATTTATTCACAAAATCTATTCTAATTCATTCATACGATCCATTCTAGTTCATTCACACGAATGTATCCATTCTAATTCATTCATACGATCCATTCTAATTCATTCGTACGATCCATTCTAATTCCTTCGTACGGTCCATTGTAATTCATTCGTACGATCCATTCTAATTCATTCGTACGATCCATTCTAATTCCTTCATACGATCGATTCTAATTCATTCGTACGATCCATTCTAATTCATTCATACAATCCATTCTAATTCTTTCACACGATCCATTCTAATTCATTTGTACGATCCATTCTAATTCATTAGCACGATCCATGCTAATTCATTCGTTCGATCAATTCTAATTCATTAGCACGATCCATTCTAATTCATTCATACTATCCATTCTAATTCATTCGCACGATCCATTCTAATTCATTTATAGGATCCATTCTAATTCATTCAAACGATCTATTCTAATTCTTTCACACGAATGTATCCATTCTAATTCATTCGCACGAATGTATCCATTCTAATTCATTCGTACGAATGAATTAGAATGGATCGTACGAATGAATTAGAATAGATTGTACGAATAAATTAGAATGGATCGTACGAAGGAATTAGAATGGATCGTACGAATGAATTAGAATGGATATATTCGTGCAAATGAATTAGAATGGATCTTATGAATGTATTAGAATGGATCGTATGAGTGAATTAGAATGGATCGTACGAATGAATTAGAATGGATTGTATGAATGAATTAGAATGGATCGTACGAATGAATTAGAATGGATCATACGAATTAATTAGAATGGATCGTACGAATGAATTAGAATGGATCGTACGAATGAATTAGAATGGATACATTCGTGCGAATGAATTAGAATGGATTGTGCGAACGAATTAGAATGGATCGTACGAATGAATTAGAATGGATCATATTAATGAATTAGAATGGATCGTACGAATGAATTAGAATGGTTACATTCGTGCGAAAGAATTAGAATAGATCGTATGAAAGAATTAGAATGGATCCTATGAATGAATTGGAATGGATCGTGCGAATGAATTAGAATGGATCGTATGAATGAATTAGAATGCATTCGTACGATCCATTCTAATTCATTCGCACGAATGTATCCATTCTAGTTCATTCGTACGATCTATTCTAATTCATTCGCATGGATCGTGCATTCGTACGATCCATTCTAATTCATTCGTACGATCCATTCTAATTCATTCGTACGATCCATTCTAATTCATTCGTATGATCCATTCTAATTCATTCGCACAAATGTATCCATTCTAGTTCATTCGTACGATCCATTCTAATTCATTCGTACGATCCATTCTAATTAATTCATACGATCTATTCTAATTCATTCATACAATCCATTCTAATTCTTTCACACAATCCATTCTAATTCATTCGTACGATCCATTCTAATTCATTCGCACAATCCATTCTATTTCATTCGTACGATCCATTCTTACTCATTCGTATGATCCATTGTAATTCATTCGCACGAATGTATCCATAATGGATCATACGAATGAGTAAGAATGGATCGTACGAATGAAATAGAATGGATTGTGCGAATGAATTAGAATGGACCGTACGAATGAATTAGAATGGATACATTCGTGCGAATGAATTAGAATGGATCGGACGAATGAATTAGAATGGATCGTACGAATGAATTAGAATGGATCGTACAAATAAATTAGAATGGATACATTCGTCCGAATGAATTAGAATGGATCATACGAATGAGTAAGAATGGATCGTACGAATGAAATAGAATAGATTGTACGAATGAATTAGAATGGATCCTACGAATGAATTAGAATAGATCGTGTGAAAGAATTAGAATGGATTGTATGAATGAATTAGAATGAATTCGTACGATCCATTCGAATTCATTCACACGATCCATTCTAATTCATTCATACGATCCATTCTAATTCATTCATACAATCCATTCTAATTCTTTCACACGATCCATTCTAATTTATTCGTAGGATCCATTCTAATTCATTCGTACAATCTATTCTATTTCATTCGTACGATCCATTCTTACTCATTCGTATGATCCATTCTAATTCATTCGGACGGATGTATCCATTCTAATTTATTCGTACGATCCATTCTAATTCATTCGTACGATCCATTCTAATTCTTTCGTACGATCCATTCTAATTCATTCGTCCGATCCATTCTAATTCATTCGCACGAATGTATCCATTCTAGTTCATTCGTACGATCCATTCTAATTCATTCGTACGATCCATTCTAATTCATTCGTAAGATCCTTTCTAATTCATTCGTACGATCCATTCTAATTCATTCGCATGAATGTATCCATTCTAGTTCATTCGTACGATCCATTCTAATTCATTCGTACGATCCATTCTAATTCATTAACACGATCCATTCTAATTCATTCGTACGATCCATTCTAATTCATTCATACGATCCATTCTAATTCATTCGTACGATCCATTCTAATTCATTCGCACAAATGTATCCATTCTAATTCATTCGTACGATCCATTCTAATTCATTCGCACGATCCATTCTAATTCATTCGTACGATCCATTCTAATTCATTCGCACGATCTGTTCTTATTCATTCGCACAATCCATTCTAATTCATTCGCACGAATGTATCCATTCTAATTCATTCGTACGATCCATTCTAATTCATTCGTATGATCCATTCTAATTAATTCGTATGATCCATTCTAATTCATTCGTACGATCCATTCTAATTCATTCATACAATCCATTCTAATTCATTCGCACGAATGTATCCATTCTAATTAATTCGTACGATCCATTCTAATTCATTCGTATGATCTTTTCTTATTCATTCGCATGATCCAGTCTAATTGATTCGCACGATCCATTCTAATTCATTCGCACGAATGTATCCATTCTAATTCATTCGTACGATCCATTCTAATTCATTAATATGATCCATTCTAATTCATTCGTTCGATCCATTCTAATTCATATGCACAAAGGTATCCATTCTAATCCATTCGTAGGATCCATTCTAATCCATTCGTACGATCCATTCTAATTCATTCGTACGATCCATTCTAATTCATTCGCTCGAATGTATCCATTCTAATCCATTCGTACGATCCATTCTAATCCATTCGTACGATCCATTCTTATTCATTCGGATGAATGTAACCTTTCTAATTCATTCATTTGATCTGTGGGGGAAAATCTTCGTGCCGACCCGAAGACCTCGCCTCACCAGTCAATTGAGGTTTCGAGTTGAAGAGATCGTTGTTCGATCTGTTGATTGAAATAGCTGCTTTTGATATGCAAACCGAGAGGGAGATACAATCAGAGAGTTGACACAATAGATGTGATCTCGGAGTTCAGCCGAAGCCTACGTCTCCGTGCTATAGGGAGCAACCCGAATTCACTAACACTTATATCGAAATGATCTCGACAGGCCGAGTATCACTGTAAACACTCTGATCTCTTCAGAGGAGAGAAGAAGATCAAAGAGGTGGAAGATGGAAAGCTAAGAGATTCCAGAGCTCTGGGTTCTGAAAATCAGATCTCAGAATAGAAATCAGAAATTTCGGATCCTATTACATTCGAAGGCTCTGATATTTATAGGATTCTCTGGTGGTAAATGGCGGTTTCTGCTGCAGCATCGGGGGATCCTCTAGGTAAGGCTGGTGGGCTCCGCTGATGTCTTAGGGGGCCCACCAGGCAGGGCCGGTGGGTCCTGTTGTAGTACTCGGGGGCCCGTTGTCTTCGGGGGCCCACCAGGCAGGGCCGGTGGATCCCGCTGTAGTCTCCGGGGGCCCACCAGGCAGGGCCGGTGGGTTCCGCTGTTGTCTTCGGGGGCCCACCAGGTAGGGCCGGCGGGTCTCGCTGTAGTCTCCGGGGGCCCACCAGGCAGGGTCGGTGGGTCCCGCTGTTGTCTTCGGGGGTTCTTCAGGTAGGGCCGGTGGGTCCCGCTGCTTGCAGATTTCTTACCAAAATTTGCACCCACAGTTACCCCCTCCAAGTTAGCTAAGAGGCCACCTTGGCTGGCTTGGATTCGTGGTGCAAAGCTAGCGACCCCCTGTCACACACGTAAGGAAGCTTTGTCAAGAGTTAGCGAAAACATAGACTGATCGGTCAAATTTGACCGATCGATCAAATTTGACTGATCGGTCAAATTTGACCGATCGGTCGAATTCAACCGGTCAAGGTTAGAGTGATCGGTTAAAAAACAGAGTTTTTTGACCGATCTAGTAGAAAATTGATCGATCGGTTGATTTTGACTGATCGGTCAAACTTGACTGATCGGTCAATTTTGACTGATCGGTCAAATTTGACCGATCGGTCGAATTCAACCGGTCAAGGTTGGAGTGATCGGTTAAAAAATAGATTTTTTTGACTGATCTAGTAGAAAATTGACCGATCGGTAGATTTTGATTGATCGGTCAAACTTGACTGATCGGTCAAATTTGATCGATCGGTCAAACTTGACTGATCGGTCAAATTTGACTGATCGGTCGAATTCAACCGGTCAAGGTTGGAATGATCGGTCAAAAAACAGAGTTTTTTGACCGATCTAGTAGAAAATCGACCGATCGGTTGATTTTGACCGATCGGTCAAGTTTGACCGATCGGCTAAAATCAGCCGGTCAAGGTTTGGGCGATCGGCAAAAACACAAGTTTTTTGCCCGATCCAATAGAAAATCGACCGATCGATTGATTTTGACTGATCGGTCAAGTTTGACCGATCGGCTAAAATCAGCCGGTCAAGGTTTGTGTGATCGGCAAAAAACACAAGTTTTTTGCCTGATCCAGTAGAAAATCGACCGATCGGTTGATTTTGACCGATCGGTCGAGTTTGACCGATCGGCTAAAATCAGCCGGTCAAGGTTTGGGTGATCGGCAAAAAACACTAGTTTTTTGCCTGATCTAGTAGAAAATCGACCGATCGGTTGATTTTGACCGATCGGTCGAGTTTGACCGATCGGCTAAAATCAGCCGGTCAAGGTTTGGGTGATCGGCAAAAAACACAAGTTTTTTGCTTGATCTAGTAGGAAATCAATCGATCGGTTGATTTTGACCGATCGGTCAAGTTTGACCGATCGGCTAAAATCAGCCGGTCAAGGTTTGGGTGATCGGCAAAAAACACAAGTTTTTTGCGTGATCCAGTAGAAAATTGACTGATCGGTTGATTTTGACCGATCGATCAAGTTTGATCGATCAGCTAAAATCAGCCGGTCAAGGTTTGGGTGATCGGCAGAAAACACAAGTTTTTTGCCTGATCCAGTAGAAAATCGACCGATCGGTTGATTTTGACCGATCGGTCAAGTTTGACCGATCGACTAAAATCAGCCGGTCAAGGTTTGGGTGATCGGCAGAAAACACAAGTTTTTTGCCTGATCCAGTAGAAAATCGACCGATCGGTTGATTTTGACCGATCGGTCAAGTTTGACCGATCGGCTAAAATCAGCCGGTCAAGGTTTGGGTGATCGGCAAAAAACACAAGTTTTTTGCCTGATCCAGTAGAAAATCGACCGATCAGTTGATTTTGACCGATCGGTCAAGTTTGACCGATCGGCTAAAATTAGCCGGTCAAGGTTTGGGTGATCGACAAAAAACACAAGTTTTTTGCCTGATCCAATAGAAAATCGACCGATCGAATGAATTTAACCGATCGATCAAGTTTGACTGATCGGTTATATTCAGCCGATCAGGTCTAAGTCTTGAACCTGTACTTTTTGAGGAAGTGGTATAGCTCTTTCTCCTCCTTTGATCTTCGGTAGAGTCTTGAATATTGATGGAGTTCGATTTTTTCTGCTTCGAATCTTCGGTTTGCCTGAATGCGGTTTTGAACCGGCGGTCCGGTTCACTCGGATCGGTGGTTTGCTTGGACCGGTGGCTTGTCTGGACCGGTGGTCTGACGCTTCATCTGGTCCCGACTGTTCGCCTGGTTTTGCGCTTGCTACGGATGGATGCCACATGTATCTGCAAAAACACGCGATTTGATATGGTGATGACACGTGTTATCTCGATTTGTGTGTCTAATTTCCTCAGGATACTTAAGCTTTCTCTGACTGTCATTTTTGCCTCACGCTTTCAAAATTTTTCGAAGTCCAGACTCTTTGCTTCCAATCTCTCGTTCTTCGTCTCCTTTCGATCGGTCGAATGGCATCCTCCTGCAGTTCGAAGAAGATCGCGGTTCCATCCAAGAGAAAGGGGAAGGAAATTGCTGAAGAAACGTCTATCTCGAAGGGCCGTGGCAAAGGCAGGGCCGAGTTGATCGAGCTTGGCCAACTGGGCAAGAGGCACCAAGGAGTGGGGTTCGCTTCTGCACCCTCCCATCCGGAGCATATCCCTAAAACGAGATTTGTTCTCTGCCCGCAGCTACCTCTGTCGGTGGAACCGGAGTTTGGATATAACATCGGTGGCAAACTTACAAACGTGAAGAGGGAGAAGCTGCAGAAGTTGCTGGCATGTTTCACAGAGGGAAAGGCTCGCCCAGCGCTTCCGGGAGTTCTATCCGCTTTTGGCATCGATAGGCGGACAATCTTCGTCTCGTACGCGAGCAAGGAGCAAGTGATGGGAACCATCGTCACGATTGGCCAGCTCAACTGTGGACTGCGCCTTCCATTGCCGTCTTTTGCCGCGAGGTTGCTGAACACCTCTGGTCTTTGTCCCGGGCAGGTTACTGGAAACGCCTGGAGGATCATCTACGCTTTTTGTCGCGTGGAGTCTGACTTCCAGAAGGAACTCAGGGAATGTTATTCCAGCCTCCCTGAAGGTGAAGAAGCCCGGATCGAGCTAGGGTATTTCTTCTATCACTATCGATGGGCTTGGAGAAAAGACAGCCCATTCTACAATCTGACTGGTGTCTCCGCCCTTCGTCCGATCGTTGACACCATCGGCTCTGACAAACTTTATACCGACTGGCCGCTATCGGTGTCTGGTGCCGGACTCCTCTGTCGGTACCTGAGGTTCCCCGATACAAGGTGCACGAAGAGGTAGATATGTACAGTGCAGGAGGAGCTCTCGCGTGGCCTTCGGAACGAGTGGGGGCTGTTGACAATCTCTTTTTGGAACTGACATGCGGGACTCGATCTTGGAAGCAATTCTCGAATTGCCCGGTTCGACACGGCAAGGCCAACCTCCTCCACCGATCGAAGACCCGCTATGAAGATAACGAGGTCATCTACTCTGATTATGAGGAGGACCCTCAATCCGGCAAAAATGTTAGAAAAATTCGGATTGAGAAGAAGGCTTACGGAGCCAGGCACAGCTTGCCCACGGAGGAGAAATTGGTGATACATCGCCAAGTCCAGGCAAAGAAGAAAAGGAAAGTTCTAGTTGAGGAGGAGGAGAAGAAAAAGGAAGAGGAAAAGGGGGAATAAGAAGAAGAGGAAGTAGAGAGAGAGAAGGAAGGCGGAGATGATAGTGATGATGATTCCGATGACAGCAGTGGCAGCGACGGAGGAAACGGAGATGATGGGAATGACGAAGATGACGAAGAAGATGGGGGTAAAGGACATGGGGGTGGCGAGGAAGAAATTCCTCCCATCCCCACTGGTGGTGCTGAAGGACATGGGGGTGGTGAGGAAGAAATTCCTCCCACCCCCACTGGTGGTGCTGACGAGGACTCACAACCAATCCTCATCGACGAGGCTAAAGCCCGTAAGATGGAGGGGGTTATGGACACAGAGGGTGATGGCAAGAAGGCACAGCCCGTCTATCATTTCGAGGAGTTGAGGAAGCCGATGCGCTTCAAAATAAAGTTGTCGAAGAGCGGTGGGGTTGGAAGCAACCCTACGCCCCTTGACCAGATACCCCTTGAGGTGCCTCGTCTTGAGGGCACAACTGAAAGTGGTGGTTAGAGGTTGAGCAGCCTCCTTCTCCGTCGTGATCTTTGGCAGATGAGACGGCGGCGCTCTTGGCCGAGATGCAGCAGTTGCCTGGACGACAAGAAGAAGGGGGTACCTCACCTCCCCAGGATGCTCCCTCTCCTATTCACTTGGAGAGAGGAAGTCGAGTGGGGGATAGAACTCCCTCACCTCAGCCGAAGCCAACCCCCGCTAGGGAGAAAACTACCTCCAAGGGTAAGAGCTCCGACCAAGGGAAGGGAAAAGCTCCTAGGGTAGATGCCTCAGGTATTCAGACTATCTTGCCACCTTGATTACCTTATCTACGAAGTTTGAACTTATTCTAACTTTCTGAACCCTTGTGTTGATTGAAGGTACACCTGCTGGATCTACCCAGAAGATAAAGAATTTGGGTGATGTTGACATCAACCACCCCATGGCTGTAATCCGGAAGCTCTGCAAGCTTCCAAGGGCTACTCTGGATGAAGCCTTCGACAGGCTCGAGCTGGTGGTAGGTGCATCTGCTTGATCGATCATTTGAGTTGTATCTTCAAAATAATTCTAACTCTTTTGTTCTTTTGCAGAACTCAGCAGTTTTGAAAGTCGTAAGCAAGCTCTCCAAGAAGGCGGGAGAAAAGGAAGCTTCAGCTGAAGTATCCCATTTGACAGCTGAACTGAAGGCTGCCCGTGAGGAGAGGGACAAGCTGAGGGAGGTGCTGTCCTCAAAGAAGGAATTTCTCAAGGCCAAGATCGAGGACCTTCGCAAGGAGAAACTGGAAAGTAAGAAGTGGCAGGAAGGTTATGAGGCTGGGGGTCACGAGCTTGAGTCTTTGAGGAATCGTCTTGCCAAGGTAGAGACCTCGTCCTGTGACCGTGCAGCTGAAAATAAGGAGCTGAAGGAGCAGCTTGCTGCTCAGAGTAAGGCCTCTGCTGCCAAAGAAGAGGCTTTCAAGAAAGAGTTAGAGCACATGCGAAGTGAATGCGCTAGGTACAGAGAGACGACTGAGAAGGCGGTGGAAGCACTTAGGGCCCATGCTAGTAGTGTACGATCCTCCAAGGCTTCTGCGGTGAGCAAAGCTCGAGGCGGATCTGAAGGGGAGAAGTCGCGCGCTCCCAGTGTGGCTAAACCCTGATGTATTTCTCTACCTTCTTTCTTTGTTGTACTTTGTAAACTTGTGATATGAAAAGGCTCACTCCTGTACTTGGCAATTTTTTGATAATAGAAATCTTTTTGGTGTTTGAAAGTCGGATGTCTCTTGAATTGAATGTCTTTGAATATCATGTTCTGGATAGCATTGGAATAGATACAATCTTTTGAATGTAAGGGGTCGAGTCGCAACTCAATTGCCCAAACTTGTAACTTTGAAAATTGAATTTGAATTGGTGTAACACTTGTATGTGAGGGGTTGAGTCGCAACTCAAGCACCCAAACCTGTTAGACGATATCAAAATTGATTGAAATTGAATATTGAAATTGAGGGTCAGTTTAACATTTGCTAGTAAGGGGTTGAGTCGCAACTCTAACACCCAAACTTGTTAAAAGACCTGGTAACTTGAATATGGATAATTTGAACTGCTTCATAACTTGAATCGAAAAGCTGAACACTTGCATATTTGAAAATTTGAAAGAGAAATTTATTCATCATGGAATTTACATCATGGATAGAACAGCTTGAGGTGTCTAGAATTCCAAGCTCGTGGCAATCTATCTCCTTCTGGTGAGATCAATCGATAAGAGCCTTTGCCTCCAGCTGATTCGACAATATATAGACCTTCCCAGTTGGGAGCAAGCTTCCCACTGTTGTGTTCCTTTGTGTTGTAGAAGACTGCTCTAAGGACCAGACTGCCGATTGGGAATTGCCGTTTGTAAACTTTCTCATCATAGGCTCGTTTGATCTTCTGCTGATACTTGGCTATACGAAGGGAGGCTTGGTCTCGTAGTTCTTCAGAGAAGTCTAGATCATTGATCCGAAGCTCTTCGTTGATTCCTTCTTCAACTGCTCTGGTCTTTAGAGTACTTGATATGTTTTCTGTTGGGAGTACTGCTTCCGATCCATATGTTAGACGAAAGGGTGAGAACCCTGTTGATCTTCTCGGAGTTGTGCGATATCCCCAAAGGACTTCAGGTAGGACCTATTCCCACAATCCTTTCTTGTCGTTGAGTTTCTTCTTGAGTATACCAAGAATAGCTCTATTGGAGGCTTCAGCTTGACCATTGCATTGAGGGTATCTTGGAGTTGAATAAAAAAGCTTGATTCCGTTGTTCAGACAGAACTCACGGAACTTGACGGAGTCAAATTGAGCTCCATTGTCAGCAACAAGAACTTGAGGTGTACCGAACCTTGAGAAGATGTTGTGCCGAATGAATTTGATCACTTCATCGTCAGTCTCTCGGAAGAGGGGCACAGCTTCAACCCATTTGGTGAAGTAATCCGTGGCTAGCAGTAGATACTTCGTTTTGCTTGGGGTTGGTGGAAAAGGCCCCAAGAAGTCCAACCCCCATTGATGGAAGGGCCATGGACTCGACAATTGGTGAAGCTCATCTGTAGGGAGATGGATAGTTCGAGCGTGTCGTTGGCATGGCTCGCATCTTTGAACAACTTGGCGAGCATCTTTTGCCATTGTAGGCCAGTAGTAACCTTGTAGCTTCGTCTTGGCTTCAAGAGATCTTCCTCCCGAATGATTTCCACAAGCTCCGGAGTGGATATCAATCAGGATTGCCTTTGCTTGTTCTGGACCAATACACTTGAACATCATCCCATTGTGAGATTTGAAGTATAGATCTTCTCCTTGCATGATAAAGCATGGGAGCTTCCTTTGGAGTCTTCGGGCTTGATTGGGATCTTCTGGTACTTTACCATATTGGAAGAAGTCAAAAATTGATTGTCTCCAATCTCCAAATCCATTTGCAGTAGTAAGATTCAACATTAATTGATCTCCACTCCCAGATCTCTTTGTAATAGCAAGGATCTGTTGATCGGGGATGGTCTTGGGCACTTCTTGATAGTCGATCTGCATTTGCCTTCCTCCGAGTGAGTCTCCAAGAACTGAGGCAGCATTGGCTAAGGCATCTGCTTCTCGGTTCTCTGCTCTCGGGATTTGAATGAATTCAGCATTAGTAAAACGTTGTTGAAGACGTCGTACTAAGGCCAAATAGAGTCGCATTCTTTCTTCTCGAGCTGTATACTCTCCATTGATTTGCCTTATGATCAACTGGGAGTCACTGTAAACGATGATTCGATCTATCCCCAGGGATTCCACCATTTCGAGTCCAGAAATGAGTGCTTCATATTCAGCTTCGTTGTTGGTGGCATTGAATCCGAGGAGAGTGGCCTTCTGTAGATGATCAAGTTCGGGGGATACCAAGACTATCCCAGTTCCCGAACCGATCGCACTTGAAGCTCCATCAGTGTAAAGCTTCCATGGAGGAGTTGCAGCAATAGCCTCGAGACTTGGATCAATTTTTGTTGCAAGATTGATTGGAGGATTATCCTTATCTTCCAAGCGCATGTCGACATCTTCTTCCCAAGTGCTGGGGTCTTCAACTGGAAAGTCAGCTAGAAAATCAACAACAGCTTGACCTTTGATAGAAGTGCGGGATTCGAACTGAATCCCCAGAGCACTCATTTCGATCACCCATTTGGTCATTCGACCAGCTCGACCAGCTTTGTCGATGATATCTTTGAGCGGGTGTTCTGAAATGACAGTGATCTGGTGGGAGACGAACTAAGGTTGGAGACGACGCGATGCAGTGAGTAAGGCTAGGATGACCTTCTCAGTTTTTGAATAGCGGGTTTCAGCCGGAAGAAGAGTGTGGCTGATATAATAGACTGGATGCTCGACGCCTTCTCTTCTGCTAACTAGAACCGCACTGATTGCTTGATCGGTCACAGCGAGATAAAGCCACAAATCTTCTTTTGGAAGTGGAGCAGTCAGGATAGGAGCTTGCACCAGATATTTCTTGATGCCTTGAAAAGCTTCTTCGCAAACAGGACTCCATCCCGATGTATCTGTCTTTCGCAGTTTGTCGAAAAGAGGCTTACACTTGTCGGAGGACTTTGAGATGAATCTATTGAGGGCAGCGAGTCTTCCAGTGAGACGCTGTACTTCCTTCCGATTGGTAGGCGATGGTATGTCGAGGATGGCTCGAATTTGATCGGGATTGGCTTCAATGCCCCTCCTGGTCACAAGATGACCCAGGAATTTGCCCGATTGAACTCTAAAGGCACACTTGGCCGGATTGAGCTTCATGCGATACTTTCGAAGGACTTGAAAGGTTTCTACCAGATCGGATAGATATTTTCCTCGAGTGGAACTCTTGGTGAGGAGATCATCGACGTAGACTTCGACGTTGCGACCGATCTGATCTTCGAACATCTTTGTGACTAACCTTTGATAGGTTGATCCAGCATTTTTGAGGCCGAATGGTATTACATTGTAGCAGTAGAGACCTCGACTAGTCACAAAATATGTCTTCTCTTGATCATCCGGATGAAGTGGAATTTGATTGTATCCAGAGTACCCATCCATGAAAGACAATAGCTCGTGGCCAGCAGTGGCATCGACGAGTCTATCAATCCTTGGCATGGGGAATGGGTCTTTGGGACACGCTTTGTTGAGATTGGTGAAGTCGATGCAGACTCTGACCTTCCCATTCTTCTTAGGAACAACTACTATGTTAGAGATCCAAGTAGGATACTCTACTACATGGATGAAGCCTACTGCGAGTAGCTTGGTGATCTCTTCTTGAACGGCAATTTGTAGCTCTAGTCGGATGGTGCGTGGCTTTTGCTTGACAGGCTTCACCTCTTCCTTGATCGCGAGCCGGTGACAGGCGTCATCTGGATTGATCCCAGGCATGTCTTCGAAACACCAGGCGAAGACATCGATATTGGACTGAAGGAAGGATACCATGTCTTGCGCTTCTGCGTCGCTAAGACCAGTACCAATGAAAGTTTGTTGATGGAGATCTCCGCTGCTGATATTGATAGGGATGATTTCTTCAATTGAAGGTGAGGCTTCCCATTCGATTGGTGGGGGTTCGGTCAGCGGAATCTCCTTTGATTGCTATTTGGAAGAGGGACCAGCTTTATCTCGTGGCCGCTTTGGAGGAGCAATATTGATCTTTCGATCTGTTTTAGCCGCAGCAGCCTCACAAGACCTCCCAGCTTGTTGATCGCCTTGAATGCAGACGATGCCTTCTCCCGTTGCAAACTTGAGTAGTTGGTGATAAGAGGAGGAGATGGCATTGATCTGGTGGAGGAATGGGCGCCCGAGAATGGCATTGTAGCTGGACACTCCTTCGACAATTGCAAACCTCACCGAGACTCGAGTCTCTCGGCTGAGGTCGAGAGTGAATCTCGATTCGCCCACCGTGATGCTTTGTTCGCCGTTGAAGCCAGTGATCACAGTCGGGACGACGTCGAGGCTAGAGTATTTATGTCCCAGACGTTTGAAACAATCTGAGAACATAATATCGATGGAGCTCCCGGTGTCGATGAGGATTCGATTGATGGTGCTTCCGTCAATGAGGAGTTTCAAGACCAGGGGGTCTCGGTGTGGAGTATGAACTCCTTGGAGGTCGGAGTCGTTGAAAACAATGGACGGCCAAGCCAAACCTTCGATAGGCTTCTCGATCCAGGTATCCTCCTTGTTCGCAGCAGAACGAACGTGGAAGATGCGTTGAACTTGCTGATCCACTTCCTTCCCGATCAAATTTTGATTGTGCAATGTTCCATGAATACCAAAGACATTGGCATTCACAGAGATAGGTTGCCGGTTGGAGGAGATTTGATGTACCCAACACACTTCTTTCCCCTTTGCAGAGGCTCGACGCTGATCTTTTCCGCCTTTGACAAACTCTTGAAGATGGCCTTCTCGCAATAAGTCTTCAAGATGGAACTTCAGTCGATAGCACCGGTCGGTGGAGTGGCCATGGCTTCGATGGAATTCGCAGTAGACTGTTTTGTCTGCTGTGAATTTGGAGTTTGGCTGAAGAGGATTGGGCCTTCGAAGGTACTCATCGTGTTGAATGCGGTCGAGTATCTGCTCGACTGGTAAATTCCACTCAGTGAAAGTGGTCTTCGTTGGAGATCGACGTCCGTCATTCTTTGATCGCTTATTGGCTGGAGGGGCTGCTGCCTCAGCATTGTGGGCTTTGGCAGCATACTTGGGAGCTTCTCTCTCTACTGGTCTTCGCTTCGTTTCTCGCCCTTTTCGAGCGACTTGATCATCTTCAACTTCGATCTCTCTCTGAATTCGATCGAACATAGCTCCCAGAGAAGGAGGGGGATTGCGGATGAAGTCGTTGTAGATGTGTAGATCGAAGCAGAGGGCGTTCTGGAAAGCCAACATGATGGCTTCATCATCCAGATGTTTTCCAGAGAAGGCAGCATGCTCGTTGCGAAATCTCCTCATGAAGCTGCGGAGAGTCTCGTCGGCACCCATCCTTAGTCGATAGAGAGAGTCGAGCTTCTTCTCTGGCTTCAGATTGAGCTGGTAATGCTGCACAAAAAGGTTTGCCAAAATACTGAACTGGGTGATGGACCCAGCTCAGAGATTGTGATACCAGTCGAGTGACGGCTCATCGAGACTTCCTGCGAAGGTGCGGCAGAGCACGTTGTTTTCTTCTTCGTGTGGCGTTAGAGCTTGCTTGAATGCGAGGATATGGAGAGTAGGATCTCCTCTGATGCAATTAAATTTGGGGAGAGTGGGAGTTCTGCATCCCCTTGGAAATGTTGATTCGAATAGACTCCGGTGGAGAGGCCCGGCAGAGGAGTACCCATCTTTACGACCATGTCCTCGGACTGGATATAGATCAAGAGGCAGAATTGAGAGGTCTGGTTCAGGCCTCTGAATATCAGCAGGCTGGAGTCGATGGCGAAGGTCCGATCCGAGTCCACGTTGGAGTGGAATGGAAGGGGAGACTCTACTCTTTGAAGGAGCGCCTTTCATTTGGTGATTCCTTGGTATGTTGAGCTTTGAAGGTGCCCTCTTGTCGCAGTTGCGGCCAGAAGATGATTGGGAGGACTCGTCGTCGAGGCGGTCCCAAACACTTTGCTTCCTGGGGGCAGCAGAGGGAGTTGGGTCGCGTCGAATCCTCTCGAGGGCAGCAGTGCCCATTGACCTCCGTTGCTCGGAGTGGATTGAATGTCGAGAAAGATCGACCCTCTCACTTGCAGAGGGGATAGGTAGAGCGATCCCAGCCTCGGAAGCTGCTTTCTTAAGAGCATCCCTCTCAGCAGTGAGGGTGGCGTTTTGCTTCGCCAATTGGAGCAGTTGGAAGTCGACCGCAGAGATCTGGTAGGTCGATGGAAGGTCATCAGCAGGAGCGGGGGCCGTTTGCCCAATCGACTGTCGTGCGGGATGGGCGATAGGTCGATCGACAGATCTCCCATTCCCTGAGCGAACCCCCATCTCAGGAACAGCTAGGGGCTATCCGAAGTTGAGCCTTTGACTCATTGATCGAGTCTCAGGACGAGCTTGTTGTTGAGTGTTACTTCCTTCTGGTTGACCCTGGTGTTTAGTTTTCGCCATTTCAGAGAGCGAAGGGTGCAACGAGAGTGCCAACGTCCGATCAGTTGTCTGATCAACCGAGGGAGCGAGGAAGTTTGG
Source organism: Chamaelirium japonicum (assembly GCA_947650365.1). Classification (NCBI taxonomy): domain Eukaryota; kingdom Viridiplantae; phylum Streptophyta; class Magnoliopsida; order Liliales; family Melanthiaceae; genus Chamaelirium; species Chamaelirium japonicum. Next base: position 147,907 of record CANTAL010000193.1, read on the forward strand.
CTATCAAAGATCGGTTGTAGATTCAGCTGATCTAGTAGTAGCGGAGAGAGCTTGACTTTTCGCTCGGATCCTACAGACGGCGCCAAACTGTGGGGGAAAATCTTCGTGCCGACCCGAAGACCTCGCCTCACCAGTCAATTGAGGTTTCGAGTTAAAGAGATCGTTGTTCGATTTGTTGATTGAAATAGCTGCTTTTGATATGCAAACAGAGAGGGAGATACAATCAGAGAGTTGACACAATAGATGTGATCTCGGAGTTCAGCCGAAGCCTACGTCTCCGCGCTATAGGGAGCAACCCGAATTCACTAACACTTATATCGAAATGATCTCGACAGGCCGAGTATCACTGTAAACACTCTGATCTCTTCAGAGGAGAGAAGAAGATCAAAGAGGTGGAAGATGGAAAGCTGAGAGATTCCAGAGCTCTGGGTTCTGAAAATCAGATCTCAGAATAGAAATCAAAAATTTCGGATCCTATTACATTCGAAGGCTCTGCTATTTATAGAATTCTCTGGTGGTAAATGGCGGTTTCTGCTGCAGCATCGGGGGATCCTCCAGGTAAGGCTGGTGGGCTCCGCTGCTGTCTTAGGGGGCCCACCAGGCAGGGCCGGTGGGTCTCGTTGTGGTACTCGGGGGCCCGTTGTCTTCGGGGGCCCACCAGGCAGGGCCGGTGGGTCCCGCTGTAGTCTCCGGGGGCCCACCAGGCAGGGCCGGTGGGTCCCGCTGTTGTCTTCGGGGGCCAACCAGGCAGGTCCGGCGGGTCTCGCTGTAGTCTCCGGGGGCCCACCAGGTAGGGCCGGTGGGTCCCGCTGTTGTCTTCGGGGGTTCTCCAGGCAGGGCCGGTGGGTCCCGCTGCTTGCAGATTTCTTACCAAAATTTGCACCCACATGATCCATTCTAATTCATTCGTCCGATCCATTCTAATTCATTCGCATGAATGTATCCATTCTAATTCATTCGTACGATCCATTCTAATTCATTCGTACGATCCATTCTAATTCATTCATAAGATCCATTCTAATTCATTCGTACGATCCATTCTAATTCATTCGTACGATCCATTCTAATTCATTCGTAAGATCCATTCTAATTCATTCGTACGATCCATTCTAATTCATTCGTACGATCCATTCTAATTCATTCGCACGAATGTATCCATTCTAGTTCATTCGTACGATCCATTCTAATTCATTCGTACGATCCATTCTAATTCATTCGCACGATCCATTCTAATTCATTCGTACGATAAATTCTAATTCATTCGCACGAATGTATCCATTCTAATTCATTCGTATGATCCAGAATTAGAATGGATCGTACGAATGAATTAGAATGGACCGTACGAATGAATTAGAATGGATCGTACGAAGGAATTAGAATGGATCGTATGAATGAATTAGAATGGATATATTCGTGCAAATGAATTAGAATGGATCGTATGAATGTATTAGAATGGATCGTATGAGTGAATTAGAATGGATCGTACGAATGAATTAGAATGGATCGTATGAATGAATTAGAATGGATCATACGAATGAATTAGAATGGATCGTGAGAATGAATAAGAATGGATCGTACGAATGAATTAGAATGGATCGTACGAATGAACTAGAATGGATACATTCGTGCGAATGAATTAGAATGGATCGTACGAATGAATTAGAATGGATCGTACGAATGAATTAGAATGGATCTTACGAATGAATTAGAATGGATCGTACGAATGAATTAGAATGGATACATTCGTGCGAATGAATTAGAATGGATACATTCGTGCGAAAGAATTATAATAGATCGTATGAATGAATTAGAATGGATCCTATGAATGAATTAGAATGGATCGTGCGAATGAATTAGAATGGATCGTGCTAATGAATTAGAATTGATCGAACGAATGAATTAGCATGGATCGTGCTAATGAATTAGAATGGAACGTACGAATGAATTAGAATGGATCGTGTGAAAGAATTAGAATGGATTGTATGAATGAATTAGAATGGATCGTACGAAGGAATTAGAATGGATCGTGCGAATAAATTAGAATGGATCGTACGAATGAATTAGAATGGATACATTCGTGCGAATGAATTAGAATGGATCGAACGAATGAATTAGAATGGATCATAGGAATGAATTAGAATGGATCAAATGAATGAATTAGAATGGATCGTACGAATGAATTAGAATACATCGTACGAAAGAATTAGAATGGATCGTGCGAATGAAATAGAATAGATCGTATGAATGAATTAGAATGGATTGTACGAATGGATTGGAATGGATCATACGAATGCATTCTAATTCCTTCGTACGATCCATTCTAATTCCTTCGTACGATCCATTCTATTTCATTCGTATGATCCATTCTAATTCCTTCGTACGATCCATTCTAATTCCTTCGTATCCATTCTAATTCACTCATACGATCCATTCTAATCCATTCGTACGATCCATTCTAATTCATTCGCATGAATGTAACCATTCTAATTCATTCATTTGATCCATTATAATTCATTCGTACGATCCATTCTAATTCATTCGTATGATCCATTGTAATTCATTCATACAATCCATTTAGATTCATTCGCATAAATGTATCCATTAGAATGGATCGTACGTACGATCCATTCTAATTCATTCGTACGATCCATTCTAATTCATTCGCACGAATGTATCCATTCTAGTTCATTCGTACGATCCATTCTAATTCATTCGTACGATCCATTCTAATTCATTTGCACGATCCATTCTAATTCATTCGTACGATCCATTCTAATTCATTCGCACGAATATATCCATTCTAATTCATTCGTACATACGATCCATTCTAATTCATTCGCACGAATGTATCCATTCTAATTCATTTGTATAATCCATTCTATTTCATTCGTACGATCCATTCTTACTCATTCGTATGATCCATTCTAATTCATTCGCACGAATGTATCCATTCTAATTCATTCGTACGATCCATTCTAATTCATTCGCGCGATCCATTCTAATTCATTCATACGATCCATTCTATTTCATTCATACAATCCATTCTAATTCTTTCACACGATCCATTCTAATTCATTCGTAGGATCCATTCTAATTCATTCGTACAATCTATTTTATTTCATTCGTACGATCCATTCTTACTCATTCGTATGATCCATTCTAATTCATTCGGACGAATGTATCCATTCTAATTTATTCGTACGATCTATTCTAATTCATTCGTACGATCCATTCTAATTCTTTCGTACGATCCATTCGAATTCATTCGTCCGATCCATTCTAATTCATTCGCACGAATGTATCCATTCTAATTCATTCGTACAGTCCATTCTAATTCATTCGCACAATCCATTCTATTTCATTCGTACGATCCATTCTTACTCATTCGTATGATCCATTCTAATTCATTCGGACGAATGTATCCATTCTAATTTATTCGTACGATCCATTCTAATTCATTCGTACGATCGATTCAAATTCATTCATACAATCCATTCTAATTCTTTCATACAATCCATTCTAATTCTTTCATGCGAATGAATTAGAATGGATACCTTTGTGCATATGAATTAGAATGGATCGTACGAATGAATTAGAATGGATCATATTAATGAATTAGAATGGATCGTACGAATGAATTAGAATGGATACATTAGTGTGAATGAATTAGAATGGATCGTGCGAATCAATTAGACTGGATCGGGCGAATGAATAAGAATAGATCATACGAATGAATTTGAATGGATCGTACGAATTAATTAGAATGGATACATTCGTACGAATGAATTAGAATGGATCGTACGAATTAATTAGATTGGATCATACGAATTAATTAGATTGGATCGTACGAATGAATTAGAATGGATCGTACGAATGAATTAGAATGGATCGTGCGAATGAATTAGAATGGATCGTGCGAATGAATTAGAATGGATCGTACGAATGAATTAGAATGGATACATTTGTGCGAATGAATTAGAATGGATCGTATAAATGAATTAGAATGGATCGTACGAATGAATTAGAATGGATCGTGCGAATGAATTAGAATGGATCGTAGGAATGAATTAGAATGGATCGTGTGAAAGAATTAGAATGGATCGTACGAATGAATTAGAATGGATCGTGCGAATGAATTAGAATGGATCGTATGAATGAATTAGAATAGATTTTGTGAATGAATTAGAACGGATCGTACGAATGAATTAGAATGGATCGTACGAATGAATTAGAATGGATACATTTGTGCGAATGAATTAGAATGGATCGTACGAATGAATTAGAATGGATCGTATGAATGAATTAGAATGGATACATTCGTGCGAATGAATTAGAATGGATCGTGCGAATCCATTAGACTGGATCGTGCGAATGAATAAGAATGGATCATACGAATGAATTAGAATGGATCATTCGAATTAATTAGAATGGATACATTCGTGCGAATGAATTAGAATGGATTGTATGAATGAATTAGAATGGATCGTACGAATGAATTAGAATGGATCATACGAATTAATTAGAATGGATCATACGAATAAATTAGAATGGATCGTACGAATGAATTAGAATGGATCGCACGAATGAAATAGAATAGATTGTACGAATGAATTAGAATGGATTCGTACGAATGAATTAAAATGGATACATTCGTGCGAATGAATTAGAATGGATACATTCATGCGAAAGAATTAGAATAGATCGTATGAATGAATTAGATTGGATCCTATGAATGAAATAGAATGGATCGTGCGAATAAATTTGAATGGATCGTACGAATGAATTAGAATGGATCGTGCTAATGAATTAGAATTGATCGAACGAATCAATTAGCATGGATCGTGCTAATGAATTAGAATGGATCGTACGAATGAATTAGAATGGATCAAATGAATGAATTAGAATGGTTACATTCATGCGAATGAATTAGAATGGATCGTATGAATGGATTAGAATGGATCGTACGACTGGATTAGAAAGGATACATTCGAGCGAATGATTTAGAATGGATCGTACGGAATGAATTAGAATGGATTGTATGAATGAATTAGAATGGATCGTGCGAATGAATTAGAATGGATCGTACAAATGAATTAGAATGGATCTTACGAATGAATTAGAATGGATCGTACGAATGAGTAAGAATGGATCGTACGAAAGAAATAGAATGGATTGTACGAATGAATTAGAATGGATTCGTACGAATGAATTAGAATGGATAAATTCGTGTGAATGAATTAGAATGGATCATAAGAATGAGTAAGAATGGATCGTACGAATGAAAAAGAATAGATTGTACGAATGAATTAGAATGGATCCTACGAATGAATTAGAATGGATCGTGTGAAAGAATTAGAATGGATTGTATGAATGAATTAGAATGGATCGTACGAATGAATTATAATGGATCGTACGAATGAATTAGAATGGATACATTCGTGTGAATGAATTAGAATTGATCGTACGAACGAATTAGAATGGATCGTGCGAATGAATTAGAATGGATCGTACGAATGAATTAGAATGGATCGTACGAATGAACTAGAATGGATACATTCGTGCGAATGAATTAGAATGGATCGTACGAATGAATTAGAATGTATTGTACGAATGAATTAGAATGGATCTTACGAATGAATTTGAATGGATCGTACGAATGAATTAGAATGGATCGTACGAATGAATTAGAATGGATACATTCGTGCGAATGAATTAGAATGGATCGGACGAATCAATTAGAATGGATCGTACGAATGAATTAGAATGGATCGCACGAATGAATTAGAATGGATCGTATGAATAAATTAGAATGGATACATTCGTCCGAATGAATTAGAATGGATCATACGAATGAGTAAGAATGGATCGTATGAATGAAATAGAATGGATCATAGGAATGAACTAGAATGGATACATTCGTGCGAATGAATTAGAATGGATCGTACGAATGAATTAGAATGGATCGTACGAATGAATTAGAATGGATCGTACGAATGAATTAGAATGGATCGTAGGAATGAATTAGAATGGATACATTCGTGCGAATGAATTAGAATTGATCGTACGAATGAATTAGAATGGATCGTGCGAATGAATTAGAATGGATCGTACGAATGAATTAGAATGGATCGTACGAATGGACTAGAATGGATACATTCGTGCGAATGAATTAGAATGGATCGTACGAATGAATTAGAATGGATCGTACGAATGAATTAGAATGGATCTTACGAATGAATTAGAATGGATCGTACGAATGAATTAGAATGGATCGTACGAATAAATTAGAATGGATACATTCGTGCGAATGAATTAGAATTGATCAGACGAATGAATTAGAATGGATCGTACGAATGAATTAGAATGGATCAAATGAATGAATTAGAATGGTTACATTCATGCGAATGAATTAGAATGGATCGTACGAATGGATTAGAATGGATCGTACGAATGGATTAGAATGGATACATTCGAGCGAATGAATTAGAATGGATCGTACGAATGAATTAGAATGGATCGTACGAATGGATTAGAATGGATCCTACGAATGGATTAGAATGGATACCTTTGTGCATATGAATTAGAATGAATCTTACGAATGAATTAGAATGGATCATATTAATGAATTAGAATGGATCGTACGAATGAATTAGAATGGATACATTCGTGAACGATCCATTCTAATTCATTCACACGAATGTATCCATTCTAATTCATTCATACGATCCATTCTAATTCATTAATATGATCCATTCTAATTCATTCATACGATCCATTCTAATTCATTCGTACAATCTATTCTATTTCATTCGTACGATCCATTCTTACATATTTGTACGATCCATTCTAATTCATTCACACGAATGTATCCATTCGTACGAATGAATTAGAATAGATTGTACGAATGAATTAGATCGGATCGTACGAATGAATTAGAATGGATCGTACGAAGGAATTAGAATGGATCGTACGAATGAATTAGAATGGATCGTACGAATGAATTAGAATAGATCGTACGAATGAATTACAATGGATCGTACGAAGGAATTAGAATGGATCGTACGAAGGAATTAGAATGGATCGTACGATTGAATTAGAATGGATATATTCGTGCAAATGAATTAGAATGGATCGTATGAATGTATTAGAATGGATCGTATGAGTGAATTAGAATGGATCGTACGAATGAATTAGAATGGATTGTATGAATGAATTAGAATGGATCGTACGAATGAATTAGAATGGATCATATGAAAGAATTAGAATGGATTGTACGAATGAATTAGAATGGATCCTATGAATGAATTAGAATGGATCGTGCGAATGAATTAGAATGGATCGTACGAATGAATTAGAATGGATCAAATGAATGAATTAGAATGGTTACATTCATGCGAATGAATTAGAATGGATCGTACGAATGGATTAGAATGGATCGTACGAATGGATTAGAATGGATACATTCGAGCGAATGAATTAGAATGGATCGTACGAATGGATTAGAATGGATCCTACGAATGGGTTAGAATGGATACCTTTGTGCATATGAATTAGAATGGATCGTACGAATGAATTAGAATGGATCATATTAATGAATTAGAATGGATCGTACGAATGAATTAGAATGGATCGTGTGAAAGAATTCGAATGCATTGTATGAATGAATTAGAATGGATCGTATGAATGAATTAGAATGGATCGTGCGAATGAATTCGAATGGATCGCATGATCCATTCGAATAGAATGGATCGTATGAATGAATTAGAATGGATCGTACGAATGAGTTAGAATGGATCGTGTGAAAGAATTAGAATGGATCGTACGAATGAATTAGAATGATCCATTCTAATTCATTCATACAATCCATTCTAATTTATTCGCACGAATGTATCCATTCTAATTCATTTGCACGATCCATTCTAATTCATTCCTATGATCTATTCTAATTCATTCGTACGATCCATTCTAATTCATTCTAATTCATTCGTACGATCCATTCGTATATTCCATTCTAATTCATTAGCACGATCCATGCCAATGAATTAGAATGGATCGTACGATCCAATCTAATTCATTCAAAAGATCCATTCTTACACATTCGTATGATCCATTCTAATTCAATCGTACGATCCATTCTAATTCATTCGTACGATCCATTCTAATTCCTTCGAACGATCCATTCAAATTCATTCGTACGATCCATTCTAATTCATTCATACGATCCATTCTAATTCCTTCGTACGATCCATTCTAATTCATTCGTACGATCCATTCTAATTCATTCGCGCAATCTATTCTAATTCATTCGTACGATCCATTCTAATTCATTCTTACGATCCATTCTAATTCATTCATACAATCCATTCTAATTTATTAGCACGAATGTATCCATTCTAATTCATTCGTACGATCCATTCTAATTCATTAATATGATCCATTCTAATTCATTCGTACGATCCATTCTAATTCATTCGTAGGATCCATTCTAATTCATTCGTACGATCCATTCTATTTCATTCGTCCGATCCATTCTAATTCATTCGCACGAATGTATCCATTCTAATTCATTCGTACGGTCCATTCTAATTCATTCGCACAATCCATTCTATTTCATTCGTACGATCCATTCTTACTCATTCGTATGATCCATTATGGATACATTCGTGCGAATGAATTAGAATGGATCATACGAATGAGTAAGAATGGATCGTACGAATAAAATAGAATGGATTGTGCGAATGAATTAGAATGGATCGTACGAATGAATTAGAATGGATCGTGTGAAAGAATTAAAATGGATTGTATGAATGAATTAGAATAGATCGTATGAATGAATTAGAATGGATCGTACGAATGAATTAGAATGGATCGTACGAATGAACTAGAATGGATACATTCGTGCGAATGAATTAGAATGGATCGTACGAATGAATTAGAGTGGATCGTACGAATGAATTAGAATGTATCTTATGAATGTACTAGAATGGATCGTACGAATGCACGATCCATGCTAATTCATTCGTTCGATCAATTCTAATTCATTAGCATGATCCATTCTAATTCATTCGTACGATCCATTCTAATTCATTCGCACGATCCATTCTAATTCATTCGTACGATCCATTCTAATTCTTTCACACGATCCATTCTAATTCATTCGTACGATCCATTCTAATTCATTCGTACGATCTATTCTAATTCATTCGTACGATCCATTCTAATTCCTTCGTACGATCCATTCTAATTCATTCATACAATCCATTCTAATTCTCACACGATCCATTCTAATTCATTCGTACGATCCATTCTAATTCATTCGTGCAATCCATTCTATTTCATTCGTACGATCCATTCTTACTCATTCGTACGATCCATTCTAATTCATTCACACGAATGTATCCATTTGTACGAATGAATTAGAATAGATTGTACGAATGAATTAGAATGGATCGTACAAATGAATTAGAATAGATCGTAAGAATGAATTAGAATGGATCGTACGAATGAATTAGAATGGATCGTGCGAATGAATTAGAATGGATCGTACGAATGAATTAGAATGGATCGTACGAATGAACTAGAATGGATACATTCGTGCAAATGATTTAGAATGGATCGTACGAATGAATTTGAATGGATCGTACGAATGAATTAGAATGGATCGTACGAATGAATTAGAATGGATCATACGAATGAATTAGAATGGATCATACGAATGAGTAAGAATGGATCGTACGAATAAAATAGAATGGATTGTACGAATGAATTAGAATGGATCGTACGAATGAATTAGAATGGATCATGTGAAAGAATTATAATGGATTGTATGAATGAATTAGAATGGATCATATAAATGAATTAGAATGGATCGTGCGAATGAATTCGAATGGATCGTACGAATGAATTAGAATGGATCGTATGAATGAATTAGAATGGATACATTCGTGCGAATGAATTAGAATGGATACATTCGTGCGAAAGAATTAGAATAGATCGTATGAATGAATTAGAATGGATCCTATGAATGAATTAGAATGGATCGTGCGAATGAATTAGAATGGATCGTATGAATGAATTAGAATGGATCGTGCTAATGAATTAGAATTGATCGAACAAATGAATTAGCATAGATTGTACGAATGAATTAGAATGGATCTTACGAATGAATTAGAATGGATCGTACGAATGAATTAGAATGGATCGTGCTAATGAATTAGAATTGATCGAACGAATGAATTAGCATGGATCGTGCTAATGAATTAGAATTGAACGTACGAATGAATTAGAATGGATCGTGTGCAAGAATTAGAATGGATTGCATGAATGAATTAGAATGAATTTGTACGATCCATTCGAATTCATTCGCACGATCCATTCTAATTCATTCATACGATCCATTCTAATTCATTCATACAATCCATTCTAGTTCTTTCACACGATCCATTCTAATTCATTAGTTGGATCCATTATAATTCATTCGTACAATCTATTCTATTTCATTCGTACGATCCATTCTTACTCATTCGTATGATCCATTCTAATTCATTCGGACGAATGTATCCATTTTAATTTATTCGTACGATCCATTCTAATTCATTCGTACGATCCATTCTAATTCATTCGTACGATCCATTCTTACTCATTCGTATGATCCATTCTAATTCATTCGTACGATCCATTCTAATTCATTTGTACGATCCATTCTAATTCATTCGCAGAATCTATTCTAATTCATTCGCACGATCCATTCTAATTCATTCATACGATCCTATCTAATTCATTCATACAATCCATTCTAATTCTTTCAAACGATCCATTCTAATTCATTCGTAGGATCCATTCTAATTCATTCGTATAATCTATTCTATTTCATTTGTACGATCCATTCTTACTCATTCGTATGATCCATTCTAATTCATTCGGACGAATGTATCCATTCTAATTCATTCGTACGATCCATTCTAATTCATTCGTACGATCCATTCTAATTCATTCGTCCGATCCATTCTAATTCATTCGCACGAATGTATCCGTACGATCTATTCTAATTCATTCGCACGAATGTAACCATTCTAATTCATTCATACGATTCATTCTAATTCATTCGTATGAGCTATTTTAATTCATTCGTACGATCCATTCTAATTCATTCGTACGATCCATTGTAATTCATTCATACAATCCATTTAGATTTATTCGCACGAATGTATCCCGAATGAGTAAGAATGGATCGCATGAATGAAATAGAATCGATTTTACGAATGAATTAGAATGGATTCGTACGAATGAATTAGAAGGGATACATTCGTGCGAATGAATTAGAATGGATCGTACCAATGAGTAAGAATGGATCGTACGAATGAAATAGAATGGATTGTGCGAATAAATTAGAATGGATCATACAAATGAATTAGAATGGATCGTACGAATTAATTAGAATGGATACATTCGTGCGAATGAATTAGAATGGATTGTTTGAATGAATTAGAATGGATCGTACGAATGAATTAGAATGGATCATACAAATTAATTAGAATAGATCATACGAATGAATTAGAATGGATCGTACGAATGAATTAGAATGGATCGTACGAATGAATTAGAATGGATACATTCGTGCGAATGAATTAGAATGGATTATGCGAATGAATAAGAACAGATCGTGCGAATGAATTAGAATGGATCGTACGAATGAATTAGAATGGATCGTGCGAATGAATTAGAATGGATCGTACGAATGAATTAGAATGGATACATTTGTGCGAATGAATTAGAATGGATCGTACGAATGAATTAGAATGGATCGTATGAATGAATTAGAATGGATCGTACGAATGAATTAGAATGGATCGTGCGAATGAATTAGAATGGATCGTACGAATAAATTAGAATGGATCGTACAAATGAACTAGAATGGATACATTCGTGCGAATGAATTAGAATTGATCGTATGAATGAATTAGAATGGATCGTACGAATGAATTAGAATGGATCATACGAATGAATTAGAATGGATCGTACGAATGAATTAGAATGGATCGTACGAATGAATTAGAATGGATACATTCGTGCTAATGAATTAGAATGGATCGGACGAATGAATTAGAATGGATCGTACGAATGAATTAGAATGGTTCGTACGAATGAATTAGAATGGATCGTACGAATAAATTAGAATGGATACATTCGTCCGAATGAATTAGAATGGATCATACGAATGAGTAAGAATGGATCGTACGAATGAAATAGAATAGATTGTACGAATGAATTAGAATGGATCCTACGAATGAATTAGAATGGATCGTGTGAAAGAATTAGAATGGATTGTATGAATGAATTAGAATGGATCGTATGAGTGAATTAGAATGGATCGTGCGAATGAATTCGAATGGATCGTACGAATTCATTCTAATTCATTCATACAATCCATTCTAATTCTTTCACACGATCTATTCTAATTCATTCGTAGGATCCATTCTAATTCATTCGTACAATCTATTCAATTTCATTCGTATGATCCATTCTTACTCATTCGTATGATCCATTCTAATTCATTCGGACGAATGTATCCATTCTAATTTATTCGTACGATCCATTCTAATTCATTCGTACGATCCATTCTAATTCATTCGCACGATCCATTCTAATTCATTCGTACGATCCATTCTAATTCATTCGCACGAATGTATCGATTCTAATTCATTTGTAAGGTCCATTCTAATTCATTCGCACAATCCATTCTATTTCATTCGTACGATCCATTCTATTTCATTCGTACGAATGAATTAGAATGGATCCTAAGAATGAATTAGAATGGATCGTGTGAAAGAATTAGAATGGATCGTACAAATGAATTAGAATGGATCATACGAATGAGTAAGAATGGATAGTACGAATGAAATAGAATGGATCGTGCGAATGAATTAGAATGGATTGTACGAATGAATTAGAATAGATCATGTGAAAGAATTAGAATGGATTGTATAAATGAATTAGAATAGATCATATGAATGAATTAGAATGGATCATACGAATGAATTAGAATGGATCGTACGAATGAACTAGAATGGATACATTCGTGCGAATGAATTAGAATGGATCGTACGAATAAATTAGAATGGATCGTACGAATGAATTAGAATGGATCTTACAAATAAATTAGAATGGGTCGTACGAATGCACGATCCATGCGAATGAATTAGAATAGATCGTACGAATGAACTAGAATGGATACATTCGTGCGAATGAATTAGAATGGATCGTACGAATGAATTAGAATGGATCGTATGAATGAATTAGAATGGATCGTACGAATGAATTAGAATGGATCGTACAAATGAATTAGAATGGATCGTACGAATGAATTAGAATGGATACATTCGTGCGAATGAATTAGAATGGATACATTCGTGCGAAAGAATTAGAATAGATCGTATGAATGAATTAGATTGGATCCTATGAATGAATTTGAATGGATCATCCGAATGAATTAGAATGGATCGTACGAATGAATTAGAATGGATCATGCTAATGAATTAGAATTGATCGAACGAATGAATTAGAATGGATACATTCGTGCGAATGAATTAGAATGGATAGGACAAATGAATTAGAATGGATCGTACGAATGAGTAAGAATGGATCGTACGAATGAAATAGAATAGATCGTTCGAATGAATTAGAATGGATCGTACGAAGAAATTAGAATGGATCGTACGAAAGAATTAGAATGGATATATTCGTGCAAATGAATTAGAATGGATCGTATGAATGTATTAGAATGGATCGTATGAGTGAATTAGAATGGATCGTACGAATGAATTAGAATGGATCGTATGAATGAATTAGAATGGATACATTCGTGTGAATAAATTAGAATGGATCGTATGAATGAATTAGAATAAATTTTGTGAATGAATTAGAACTGATCGTACGAATGAATTAGAATGGATACATTCGTGCGAATGAATTAGAATGGATTGTATGAATGAATTAGAATGGATCGTACGAATGAATTAGAATGGATTGTGTGAGTTAATTAGAATAGACAGTGCGAATGAATTAGAATAGATCGTACGAATGAATTAGAATGGATCGTACGAATGAATTAGAATGGATCATACGAATGAGTAAGAATGGATCGTACGAATGAATTAGAATGGATCGTACGAATGAATTAGAATGGATCGTATGAATAAATTAGAATGGATACATTCGTCCGAATGAATTAGAATGGATCATACGAATGAGTAAGAATGGATCGTACGAATGAAATAGAATAGATTGTACGAATGAATTAGAATGGATCCTAGTACGATCCATTCTAATTCATTCGTACGATCCATTCTTATTCATTCATACAATCCATTCTAATTCTTTCACACGATCCATTCTAATTCATTCGTACGATCCATTCTAATTCATTCGTGCAATCCATTCTATTTCATTCGTACGATCCATTCTTACTCATTCGTACGATCCATTCTAATTCATTCACACGAATGTATCCATTCGTACGAATGAATTAGAATAGATTGTACGAATAAATTAGAATGGATCGTACGAATGAATTAGAATGGATCGTACGAAGGAATTAGAATGGATCGTACGAATGAATTTGAATGGATCGTACGAATGAATTAGAATAGATCGTACGAATGAATTAGAATGGATACATTCGTGCGAATGAATTAGAATGGATACATTCGTGCGAAAGAATTAGAATAGATCGTAATAATGAATTAGAATGGATCCTATGAATGAATTACAATGGATCATGAGAATGAATTACAATGGATCGTACGAATGAATTAGAATGGATCGTGCTAATGAATTAGAATGGATCGTACGAAGGAAATAGAATGGATCGTACGAAGGAAATAGAATGGATCGTACGAATGAATTAGAATGGATCGTGTGAAAGAATTAGAATGGATTGTATGAATGAATTAGAATAGATCGTATGAATGAATTAGAATGAATCGTACGAATGAATTAGAATGGATCGTACGAATGAATTAGAATGGATCGTACGAATGAATTAGAATGGATACATTCGTGCGAATGAATTAGAATGGATACATTCGTGCGAAAGAATTAGAATAGATCGTAATAATGAATTAGAATGGATCCTATGAATGAATTAGAATGGATCATGCGAATGAATTACAATGGATCGTACGAATGAATTAAAATGGATCGTGCTAATGAATTAGAATTGATCGAACGAATGAATTAGCATGGATCATGCTAATAAATTAGAATTGAACGTATGAATGAATTAGAATGGATCGTGTGAAAGAATTAGAATGGATTGTATGAATGAATTAGAATGAATTCGTACGATCCATTCGAATTCATTCGCACGATCCATTCTAATTCATTCATACGATCCATTCTAATTCATTCGTACAATCCATTCTAATTCATTCGCACAAATGTATCCATTCTAATTCATTCATACGATCCATTCTAATTCATTCGCACGATCCATTCTAATTCATTCGTACGATCCATTCTAATTCATTAGCACGATCCATGCTAATTCATTCGTTCGATCAATTCTAATTCATTAGCACGATCCATGCTAATTCATTCGTACGATCCATTCTAATTCATTCGCACAAATGTATCCATTCTAATTCATTCGTATGATCCATTCTAATTCATTCGCACGATCCATTCTAATTCATTCGTACGATCCATTCTAATTCTTTCACACGATCCATTCTAATTCATTCGTACGATCCATTCTAATTCATTCATTCGAGCGAATGAATTAGAATGGATACATTCGAGCGAATGAATTAGAATGGATCGTACGAATGAATTAGAATGGATCGTACGAATAAATTAGAATGGATGCATTCGTCCGAATGAATTAGAATGGATCATACGAATGAGTAAGAATGGATCGTACGAATGAAATAGAATAGATTGTACGAATGAATTAGAATGGATCCTACGAATGAATTAGAATGGATCGTGTGAAAGAATTAGAATGGATTGTATGAATGAATTAGAATGGATCGTATGAATGAATTAGAATGGATCGTGCGAATGAATTCGAATGGATCGTACGAATTCATTCAAATTCATTTATACAATCCATTCTAATTCTTTCACACGATCCATTCTAATTCATTCGTACGTTCCATTCTAATTTATTAGCACGATCCATGCTAATTCATTCGTTCGATGAATTCTAATTCATTAGCACGATCCATTCTAATTAATTCGTACGATCCATTCTAATTCATTCGCACAATCCATTCTAATTCATTCATAGGATCCATTCTAATTCATTCATACGATCTATTCTAATTCTTTCGCACGAATGTATCCATTCTAATTCATTCGCACGAATGTATCCATTCTAATTCATTCGTACAATCCATTCTAATTCATTCGTACGATCCATTCTAATTCATTCATACGATCTATTCTAATTCATTCATACAATCCATTCTAATTCTTTCACACGATCCATTCTAATTCATTCGTACGATCCATTCTAATTCATTCGTACGGTCCATTCTAATTCATTCGTACGATCCATTCTAATTCATTCGCTCGAATGTATCCATTCTAATCCATTCGTACGATCCATTCTAATTCATTCGTACGGTCCATTCTAATTCATTCGTACGATCCATTCTAATTCATTCGTCCGATCCATTCTAATTCATTCGCACGAATGTATCCATTCTAATTCATTCGTACGATCCATTCTAATTCATTCGCACGATCCATTCTAATTCATTCATAGGATCCATTCTAATTCATTCATACGATCTATTCTAATTCTTTCACACGAATGTATCCATTCTAATTCATTCGCACGAATATTTCCATTCTAATTCTAATTCATTCTTACGATCCATTCTAATTCATTCATATGATCCATTCTAATTAATTCGTATGATCCATTCTAATTTATTCATACGATCCATTCTAATTCATTCATACAAACCATTCTAATTCATTCGCACGATCCATTCTAATTCACTCATACGATCCATTCTAATACATTCATACGATCCATTCTAATTCATTTGCACGAATATATCCATTCTAATTCATTCGTACGATCCATTCTAATTCCTTCGTACGATCCATTCTAATTCATTCGTACGATCCATTCTAATTCATTCATACGATCCATTCTAATTCATTCGTACGATCCATTCTAATTCATTCGCACAAATGTATCCATTCTAATTCATTCGTACGATCCATTCTAATTCATTCGTACGATCCATTCTAATTCATTTGTAAGATCCATTCTAATTAATTCGTACGATCCATTCTAATTCATTCGTACGATCCATTCTAATTCATTCGCGAATGTATCCATTCTAATTCATTCGTACGATCCATTCTAATTTATTCGTACGATCCATTCTAATTCATTCATACGATCTATTCTAATTCATTCATACAATCCATTATAATTCTTTCACACGATCCATTCTAATTCATTCGTACGATCCATTCTAATTCATTCGCACAATCCATTCTATTTCATTCGTACTATCCATTCTTACTCATTCGTATGATCCATTCTAATTCATTCGCACGAATGTATCCATAATGGATCATACGAATGAGTAAGAATGGATCGTACGAATAAAATAGAATGGATTTTGCGAATGAATTAGAATGGACCGTATGAATGAATTAGACGTATGAATGAATTAGAATGGATACATTCGTGCGAATAAATTAGAATGGATCATACGAATGAGTAAGAATGGATCGTCATTCTAATTCATTCGTATGATCCATTCTAATTCATTTGTATCCATTCTATTTCATTCGCACGATCTATTCTAATTCATTCGCGCAATCTATTCTAATTCATTCGTACAATCCATTCTTACTCATTCGTACGATCCATTCTAATTCATTCATAGGATCCATTCTAATTTATTCATACAATCCATTCTAATTCATTCGCATGAATGTATCCATTCTAATTCATTCGTACGATCAGTTCTAATTCATTCACAAAATCTATTCTAATTCATTCATACGATCCATTCTAATTCATTCGCACGAATGTATCCATTCTAATTCATTCGTACGATCCATTCTAATTCATTAATATGATCCATTCTAATTCATTCGTATGATCCATTCTAATTCATATGCACAAAGGTATCCATTCTAATTCATTCGTACGATCCATTCTAATTCAGGATCGTACGAATGAATTAGAATGGATATATTCGTGCAAATGAATTAGAATGGATCGTATGAATGAATTAGAATGGATCGTATGAGTGAATTAGAACGGATAGTACGAATGAATTAGAATGGATCGTATGAATGAATTAGAATAGATTGTGCGAATGAATTAGAATGGATCGTACGAATGAATTAGACTGGATACATTCGTGCGAATAAATTAGAATGGATTGTATGAATGAATTAGAATGGATCGTACGAATGAATTATAATGGATCGTACGAATGAATTAGAATAGATTGCGTGAATGAATTAGAATGGATCGTGCGAATGAAATAGAATGGATACAAATGAATTAGAATGTATCATACGAATGAATTAGAATAACGATCCATTCTTACTCATTCGTATGATCCATTCTAATTTATTCGCACGAATGTATCCGTTCTAATTCATTCGTACGTCTAATTCATTCGTACGGTCCATTCTAATTCATTCGCACAATCCATTCTATTTCATTTGTACGATCCATTCTTACTCATTCGTATGATCCATTATGGATACATTCGTGCGAATGAATTAGAATGGATCATACGAATGAGTAAGAATGGATCGTACGAATGAAATAGAATGGATTGTGCGAATGAATTAGAATGGATCGTACGAATGAATTAGAATGGATCGTGTGAAAGAATTAGAATGGATTGTATGAATGAATTAGAATAGATTGTATGAAAGAATTAGAATGGATTGTACGAATGAATTAGAATGGATCGTACGAATGAATTAGAATGGATCGTACGAATGAATTAGAATGGATACATTCGTGCGAATGAATTAGAATGGATACATTCGTGCGAAAGAATTAGAATAGATCGTATGAATGAATTAGATTGGATCCTATAAATGAATTAGAATGGATCGTGCGAATAAATTAGAATGGATCGTACAAATGAATTAGAATGGATCGTGCTAATGAATTAGAATTGATCGAACGAATGAATTAGCATGGATCGTGCTAATGAATTAGAATGGAACGTACGAATGAATTAGAATGGATCATGTGAAATAATTAGAATGGATTGTATGAATGAATTAGAATGAATTCGTACGATCCATTCGAATTCATTCGCACGATCCATTCTAATTCATTCATACAATCCATTCTAATTCATTCATACAATCCATTCTAATTCTTTCACACGATCCATTCTAATTCATTCGTAGGATCCATTCTAATTCATTCGTACAATCTATTCTATTTCATTCGTACGATCCATTCTTACTCATTCGTATGATCCATTCTAATTCATTCGGACGAATGTATCCATTCTAATTTATTCGTACGATCCATTCTAATTCATTCGTACGATCCATTCTAATTCATTCGCTCGAATGTATCCATTATAATCCATTCGTACGATCCATTCTAATCCATTCGTACGATCTATTCGAATTCATTCGTACGATCCATTCTAATTCATTCGCACGATCTATTCTAATTCATTCATAGGATCCATTCTAATTCATTCATACGATCTATTCTAATTCTTTCACACGAATGTATCCATTCTAATTTATTCGCACGAATGTATCCATTCTAATTCATTCGTACGATCCATTCTAATTCATTTGTACGATCCATTCTAATTCATTCGTACGATCCATTCTAATTCATTCATACGATCTATTCTAATTCATTCATACAATCCATTCTAATTCTTTCACACGATCCATTCTAATTCATTCATATGAGCCATTCTAATTCATTCGTACGATCTATTCTAATTCATATGCACAAAGGTATCCATTCTAATCCATTCGTAGGATCCATTCTAATCCATTCGTATGATCCATTCTAATTCATTCGTACGATACATTCTAATTCATTCGCTCGAATGTATCCATTCTAATCCATTCGTACGATCCATTCTAATCCATTCGTACGATCCATTCTAATTCATTCGCATGAATGTAACCATTCTAATTCATTCATACGATCCATTCTAATTCATTCGTACGATCCATTCTAATTCATTCGTACGATCCATTCTAATTCATTCGCACGAATGTATCCATTCTAATTCATTCATATGATCCATTCTCATTCATTCATACAATCCATTCTAATTCTTTCGCACGATCTATTCTAATTCATTCGTACGATCCATTCTAATTCATTCGTACAATCCATTCTAATTTATTCGCACGAATGTATCCATTCTAATTCATTTATACGATCCATTCTAATTCATTCGTACGATCCATTCTAATTCCTTCGTACGATCCATTCTAATTCATTCGTACGATCTATTCTAATTCATTCGTACGATCCATTCTAATTCATTCGTATGATCCATTCTAATTCATTCGTAAGATCCATTCTAATTCATTCGTACGATCCATTCTAATTCATTCGTACGATCCATTCTAATTCATTCGCACGAATGTATCCATTCTAGTTCATTTGTACGATCCATTTTAATTCATTCGTACGATCCATTCTAATCCATTCGTATGATCCATTCTAATTCAATCATACGATCCATTCTAATTCATTCATACAATCCATTCTAATTCTTTCACACGATCCATTCTAATTCATTCGTAGGATCCATTCTAATTCATTCGTACAATCTATTCTATTTCATTCGTACGATCCATTCTTACTCATTCGTATGATCCATTCTAATTCATTCGGACGAATGTATCCATTCTAATTTATTCGTACGATCCATTCTAATTCATACGTACGATCTATTCTAATTCATTCGTACGATCCATTCTTACTCATTCGTATGATCCATTCTAATTCATTCGTACGATCCATTCTAATTCATTCGTACGATTGATTCTAATTCATTCGCACTATCCATTCTAACTCATTCGTACGATCCATTCTAATTCATTCGTATGATCCATTCTAATTTATACGTTCAAATATATCCATTCTAATTCATTCCGTACGAACCATTCTAATTCATTCGTACGATCCATTCTAATTCATTCGTACGAATGTATCCATTCTAATTCATTCGTACGATCCATTCTAATTCATTCGTATGATCCATTCTAATTCATTCGGACGAATATATCCATTCTAATTTATTCGTACGATCTATTCTAATTCATTTATTTGATCCATTCTAATTCATTCGTACGATCCATTCTAATTCATTCGTCCGATCCATTCTAATTCATTCGCACGAATGTATCCATTCTAATTCATTCGTACGATCCATTCTAATTCATTCGTACGATCCATTCTAATTCATTCGTAAGATCCATTCTAATTCATTCGTACGATCCATTCTAATTCATTCGTACGATCCATTCTAATTCATTCGCACGAATGTATCCATTGTAGTTCATTCGTACGATCCATTCTAATTCATTCGTACGATCCATTCTAATTCATTCGCACGATCCATTCTAATTCATTCGTACGATCCATTCTAATTTATTCAGACGATCCATTCTAATTCATTCGTACGATCCATTCTAATTCATTCGCACAAATGTATCCAGACGATCCATTCTAATTCATTCGTACGAATGTATCCATTCTAATTCATTCGCACGAATATATCCATTCTAATTCTTTCGTACGATGCATTCTAATTCATTCGTACGATCCATTCTAATTCATTCGTACGATCCATTCTAATTCATTCGCACGAATGTATCCATTCTAATTCATTCGTACAATCCATTCTATTTCATTCGTACGATCCATTCTTACTCATTCGTATGATCCATTCTAATTCATTCGTATGATCCATTCTATTTCATTCGTACGATCCATTCTTACTCATTCGTATGATCCATTCTAATTTATTCGTATGATCCATTCTAATTCATTCATACGATCCATTCTAATTCATTCATACGATCCATTCTAATTCATTCGCACAAATGTATCCATTCTAATTCATTCGTACGATCCATTCTAATTCATTCGCACGATCCATTCTAATTCATTCATATGATCCATTCTAATTCATTCATACGATCCATTCTAATTCATTCGTACGATCCATTCTAATTCATTCGCACGAATGTATCCATTCTAATTCATTCGTACAATCCATTCTATTTCATTCGTACGATCCATTCTTACTCATTCGTATGATCAATTCTAATTCATTCATATGATCCATTCTATTTCATTCGTACGATCCATTCTTACTCATTCGTATGATCCATTCTAATTCATTCGTACGATCTATTCTAATTCATTCATATGATCCATTCTAATTCATTCGTAAGATCCATTCTAATTCATTCGCACAAATGTATTCATTCTAATTCATTCGTACGATCCATTCTAATTCATTCATACGATCCATTCTAATTCATTCGCACGAATATATCCATTCTAATTCTTTCGTACGATGCGTTCTAATTCATTCGTTCGATCAATTCTAATTCATTAGCACGATCCATTCTAATTCATTCGTACGATCCATTCTAATTCATTCGCACGATCCATTCTAATTCATTCATAGGATCCATTCTAATTCATTCATATGATCTATTCTAATTCTTTCGCACGAATGTATCCATTCTACTTCATTCGCACGAATGTATCCATTCTAATTCTTTTGTACGAATCCATTCTAATTCATTCGTACAATCTATTCTATTTCATTCGTACGATCCATTCTAATTCATTCATATGATCCATTCTAATTCATTCGTACGATCCATTCTAATTCATTCGTACGATCCATTCTAATTAATTCGTATGATCCATTCTAATTCATTCGTACGATCCATTCTAATTCATTCATACAATCCATTCTAATTCATTCGCACGAATGTATCCATTCTAATTCATTCGCACGATCCATTCTAATTCATTCGCACGAATGTATCCATTCTAATTCATTCATACGATCCATTCTAATTCATTCGTACGATCCATTCTAATTCATTCGCACAAATGTATCCATTCTAATTCATTCGTACGATCCATTCTAATTCATTCGTACGATCAGTTCTAATTCATTCACAAAATCTATTCTAATTCATTCATACGATCCATTCTAATTCATTCGCACGATCCATTCTAATTCATTCGTATGATCCATTCTAATTCTTTCACACGATCCATTCTAATTCATTCGTACGATCTATTCTAATTCATTGGCACGATCCATTCTAATTCATTCGTACGATCCATTCTAATTCATTCATACGATCCATTCTAATTCATTCGTACTATCCATTCTAATTCATTCGCACAAATGTATCCATTCTAATTCATTCGTACGATCCATTCTAATTCATTCGTACGATCCATTCTAATTCATTCATACGATCCATTCTAATTCATTCGCACGATCCATTCTAATTCATTCATAGGATCTATTCTAATTCATTCATACAATCTATTCTAATTCTTTCGCACGAATGTATCCATTCTAATTCATTCGCACGAATGTATCCATTCTAATTCATTCGTACGATCCATTCTAATTCATTCGTACGATCCATTCTAATTCATTCGTACGATCCATTCTAATTCATTTGTACGATCCATTCAAATTCATTCGCATGATCCATTCTAATTCATTCGTACAATCCATTCTATTTTATTCTTACAATCCATTCTTACTCATTCGTTCGATCCATTCTAATTCATTCGCACGAATGTATCCATTCTAATCCATTCGTACGATCCATTCTAATTCATCCATTCTAATTCATTCGCACGAATGTATCCATTCTAAACCATTCATACGATCCATTCTAATTTATTCGTACGATCCATTCTAATTCATTCGTAAGATCCATTCTAATTCATTCGTACGATCCATTCTAATTCATTCGTACGAGCCATTCTAATTCATTCGTAAGATCCATTCTAATTCATTCGTAAGATCCATTCTAATTCATTCGTACGATCCATTTTAATTCATTCGTACAATCCATTCTAATTCATTCATACGATCCATTCTAATATATTCGTACGATCCATTCTAATCCATTCGTACGATCCATTCTAATTCATTCGTCCGATCCATTCTAATTCATTCGCACGAATGTATCCATTCTAAACCATTCATACGATCCATTCTAATTTATTCGTACGATCCATTCTAATTCATTCGTAAGATCCATTCTAATTCATTCGTACGATCCATTCTAATTCATTCGTACGAGCCATTATAATTCATTCGTAAGATCCATTCTAATTCATTCGCACGATCCATTCTAATTCATTCGTACGATCCATTCTAATTCATTCATATGATCCATTCTAATTCATTCGTACGATCCATTCTAATTCATTCATACGATCCATTCTAATTCATTTCTATTTCATTCGTACGATCCATTCTTACTCATTCGTACGAACCATTCTAATTCATTCGTAAGATCTATTCTAATTCATTCGTACGATCCATTCTAATTCATTCGCACGATCCATTCTAATTCATTCGCACGAATGTATCCATTCTAATTCATTCGTACGATCCATTCTAATTCATTCACACGTGCAAATGAATTAGAATGGATCGTATGAATGTATTAGAATGGATCGTGCGAATGAATTAGAATGGATCGTACGAAGGAATTAGAATGGATCGTACGAATGAATTAGAATGGATACATTCGTGCGAATGAATTAGAATGGATACATTCGTGCGAAAGAATTAGAATAGATCGTATGAATGAATTAGAATAGATCCTATGAATGAATTAGAATGGATCGTGCGAATGAATTAGAATGGATCGTACGAATGAATTAGAATGGATTGTGCTAATGAATTAGAATTGATCGAACGAATGAATTAGCATGGATCGTGCTAATGAATTAGAATGGAACGTACGAATGAATTAGAATGGATCGTGTGAAAGAATTAGAATGGATTATATGAATGAATTAGAATGAATTCGTACGATCCATTCGAATTCATTCGCACGATCCATTCTAATTCATTCATACGATCCATTCTAATTCATTCGTACGATCCATTCTAATTCCTTCGTACGATCCATTCTATTTCATTCGTAGATCCATTCTTACTCATTGGTACGATCCATTCTAATTCATTCGCACGAATGTATCCATTCTAATTCATTCGTACAAATCCATTCTAATTCATTCGTACAATCCATTCTATTTCATTCGTACGATCCATTCTTACTCATTCGTATGATCCATTCTAATTCATTCGCACGAAAGTATCCATTCTAAATCATTCGTACGATCCATTCTAATTCATTCGTACGATCCATTCTAAATCATTCGTACGATCCATTCTAGTTCATTCGCACGATCTATTCTAATTCATTCATACAATCCATTCTAATTCTTTCACACGATCCATTCTAATTCATTCATACGATCCATTCTAATTCATTCGCACAATCCATTCTATTTCATTCGTACGTTCCATTCTTACTCATTCGTACGATCCATTCTAATCCATTCTAATTCATTCTAATTCATTCGTACAATCTATTCTATTTCATTCGTACGATCCATTCTTACTCATTCGTATGATCCATTCTAATTCATTCGTATGATCCATTCTAATTCATTCGCACGAATGTATCCATTCTAGTTCATTCGTACGATCCATTCTAATTCATTCGTACGATCCATTCTAATCCATTTGTACGATCCATTCTCATTCATTCGTACAATCCATTCAATTTTATTCGTACGATCCATTCTTACTCATTCGTATGATCCATTCTAATTCATTCACACGAATGTATCCATTCTAATTCATTCATACAATCCATTTTAATTCATTCCGTACGATCCATTCTAATTCATTCGTGCGATCCATTCTAATTCATTCCCACGATCCATTCTAATTTATTCGTACGATCCATTCTAATTCATTCGTACGATCCATACTAATTCATTCGTACGATCCATTCTAATTCATTCTAATTCATTCGTACGATCCATTCTAATTCATTCATCCGATCCTATGAATGAATTAGAATAGATCGTGTGAAAGAATTAGAATGGATTGTATGAATGAATTAGAATGTATTCGTACGATCCATTCGAATTCATTCGCACGATCCATTTTAATTCATTCATACGATCCATTCTAATTCATTCATACAATCCATTCTAATTCTTTCACACGATCCATTCTAATTCATTCGTAGGATCCATTCTAATTCATTCGTACAATCTATTCTATTTCATTCGTACGATCCATTCTTACTCATTCGTATGATCCATTCTAATTCATTCGAACGAATGTATCCATTCTAATTTATTCGTACGATCCATTCTAATTCATTCGTACGATCCATTCTAATTCGTTCGTACGATCCATTCTAATTTATTCGTCCGATCCATTCTAATTTATTCGCACGAATGTATCCATTCTAATTCATTCGTACGATCCAGTCTAATTCATTCGTACGATCCATTCTATTCTAGTTCATTCGTATGATCCATTCTAATTCATTCGTACGATCCATTCTAATTCAATCGCACGATCCATTCTAATTCATTCGTACGATCAATTCTAATTCATTCGCACGAATGTATCCATTCTAATTCATTCGTACGATCCATTCTAATTCATTCGTACGATCCATTCTAATTCGTACGATCCATTCTAATTCATTCGCACGAATGTATCCATTCTAGTTCATTCGTACGATCCATTCTAATTCATTCGTACGATCCATTCTAATTCATTCGCACGATCCATTCTAATTCATTCGTACGATCCATTCTAATTCATTCATACGATCCATTCTAATTCATTCGCACGAATGTATCCATTCTAATTCATTCATACGATCCCTTCTACTTCATTCATACTATCCGTTCTAATTCACTCATACGATCCATTCTAATTCATTCATACGATCCATTCTAATTCATTTGCACGAATATATCCATTCTAATTCATTCGTACGATCCATTCTAATTCCTTCGTACGATCCATTCTAATTCATTCGTACGATCCATTCTATTTCATTCATATGATCCATTCTAATTAATTCGTATGATCCATTCTAATTCATTCGTATGATCCATTCTAATTCATTCAAACGATCCATTCTTACTCATTCGTACGATCCATTCTAATTCATTCATACAGTCCATTCTAATTCATTCCGTACGATCCATTCTAATTCATTCATACGATCTATTCTTTCATACAATCCATTCTAATTCTTTCGTGCGAATGAATTAGAATGGATACCTTTGTGCATATGAATTAGAATGGATCGTACGAATGAATTAGAATGGATCATATTAATGAATTAGAATGGATCGTACGAATGAATTAGAATGGATACATTCGTGCGAATGAATTAGAATGGATCGTGCAAATCAATTAGACTGGATCGTGTGAATGAATTAGAATGGATCGTACGATTGAATTTGAATGGATCGTACGAATGAACTAGAATGGATACATTCGTGCGAATGAATTAGAATGGATCGTATGAATGAATTAGAATGGATCGTACGAATGAATTAGAATGGATCGTACGAAGGAATTAGAATGGATCGTACGAATGAATTAGAATGGATATATTCGTGCAAATGAATTAGAATGGATCGTATGAATGTATTAGAATGGATCGTATGAGTGAATTAGAATGGATCGTGCGAATGAATTAGAATGGATTGTATGAATGAATTAGAATGGATCGTACGAATGAATTAGAATGGATCATACGAATTAATTAGAATGGATCGTACGAATGAATTAGAATGGATCGTACGAATGAATTAGAATGGATCGTGCGAATGAATTAGAATGGATTGTTCGAATGAATTAGAATGGATACATTTGTGTGAATGAATTAAAATGGATCGTACGAATGAATTAGAATGGATCGTATGAATGAATTAGAATGGATCGTACGAATGAATTAGAATGGATCGTGCGAATGAATTAGAATGGATCGTACAAATGAATTAGAATGGATCATGTGAAAGAATTAGAATGGATCGTATGAATGAATTAGAATGGATCGTGCGAATGAATTAGAATGGATCGTACGAATGAATTAAAATGGATACATTTGTGCGAATGAATTAGAATGGATCGTACGAATGAATTAGAATGGATCGTATGAATGAATTAGAATGGATCGTACGAATGAATTAGAATGGATCGTGCGAATGAATTAGAATGGATCGTACGAATGAATTAGAATGGATCGTACGAATGAACTAGAATGGATACATTCGTGCGAATGAATTAGAATGGATCGTACGAATGAATTAGAATGGATCGTACGAATGAATTAGAATGGATCTTACGAATGAATTAGAATGGATCGTACGAATGAATTAGAATGGATACATTTGTGCGAATGAATTAGAATGGATCGTATGAATGAATTAGAATGGATCGTACGAATGAATTAGAATGGATCGTGCGAATGAATTAGAATAGATCGTACGAATGAATTAGAATGGATCGTGTGAAAGAATTAGAATGGATCATACGAATGAATTAGAATGGATCGTGCGAATGAATTAGAATGGATCGTATGAATGAATTAGAATAGATTTTGTGAATGAATTAGAACTGATCGTACGAATGAATTAGAATGGATCGTACGAATGAATTAGAATGGATACATTTGTGCGAATGAATTAGAATGGATCGTACGAATGAATTAGAATGGATCGTATGAATGAATTAGAATGGATACATTCATGCGAATGAATTAGAATGGATCGTGCGAATGAATTAGAATGGATACATTCGTGCGAATGAATTAGAATGGATTGTATGAATGAATTAGAATGGATCGTACGAATGAATTAGAATGGATCATACGAATTAATTAGAATGGATCATACGAATGAATTAGAATGGATCGTACGAATGAATTAGAATGGATCGTACGAATGAACTAGAATGGATCGTACGAATGAAATAGAATGGATTCGTACGAATGAATTAGAATGGATACATTCGTGCGAATGAATTAGAATGGATACATTCGTGCGAAAGAATTAGAATAGATCGTATGAATGAATTAGAATGGATTCGATGAATGAATTAGAATGGATCGTGCGAATGAATTAGAATGGATCGTGCGAATGAATTAGAATGGATCGTGCTAATGAATTAGAATTGATCGAACGAATGAATTAGAATGCATCGTACGAAAGAATTAGAATGGATATATTCGTGCGAATGAATTAGAATGGATCGTATGAATGAATTAGAATGGATCGTCCGAATGAATTAGAATGGATTATACGAATACTTTCTAATTCCTTAGTACGATCCATTCTATTTCATTCGTACGATCCATTCTATTTCATTCGTATGATCCATTCTAATTCCTTCGTACGATCCATTCTAATTCCTTCGTATCCATTCTAATTCACTCATACGATCCATTCTAATCCATTCGTACGATCCATTCTAATTCATTCGCATGAATGTACATTCGTGCGAATGAATTAGAATGGATCGTACGAATGTATTAGAGTGGATCGTACGAATGAATTAGAATGGATTGTACGAATGAATTAGAATGGATCGTACGAATGAATTAGAATGGATACATTCGTGCGAATGAATTAGAATGGATCGGACTAATGAATTAGAATGGATCGTGCGAATGAATTAGAATATATCGTACGAATGGATTAGAATGGATCTTACGAATGGATTAGAATGGATACCTTTGTGCATATGAATTAGAATGGATCGTATGAAAGAATGGATTAGTTGGATCGTACGAATGAATTAGAATAGATCATAGGAATGAATTAGAATGGATCGTGCAAATGAATTAGAATGGATACTTTCGTGCGAATAAATTAGAATGGATTGTATGAATGAATTAGAATGGATATGAAGGAATTAGAATGGATCGTACGAAGGAATTAGAATGGATCATACGAATGAAATAGAATGGATCGTACGAAGTAATTAGAATGGATCGTACGAAGGAATTAGAATGGATCGTACGAAGGAATTAGAATGGATCGTACGAATGAATTAGAATGGATATATTCGTGCAAATGAATTAGAATGGATCGTATGAATGAATTAGAATGGATCGTATGAGTGAATTAGAATGGATCGTACGAATGAATTAGAATGGATCGTATGAATGAATTAGAATGGATCGTGCGAAAGAATTAGAATGCATTGTATGAATGAATTAGAATGGATCGTATGAATGAATTAGAATGGATCGTGCGAATGAGTTCGAATGGATCGCATGATCCATTCGAATAGAATGGATCGTATGAATGAATTAGAATGGATCGGGCGAATGAAATAGAATGGATCGTATGAATGAATTAGAATGGATCGTATGAATGAATTAGAATGGATCATGCGAATGAATTAGAATGGATTGTACGAATGAATTAGAATGGATTGTACGAATGAATTAGAATGGATCATACGAATGAGTAAGAATGGATCATATGAATGAAATAGAATAGATTGTACGAATTAATTAGAATGGATACATTCATGCGAATGAATTAGAATGGATCGGACGATTGAATTAGAATGGATCGTACGATTCATTCTAATTCATTCGTACGATCCATTCTAATACATTCGTACGATTCATGCTATATCATTCGCACGATCCATTCTAATTCATTCGTACGATCCATTCTTATTCATTCATACGATCCATTCTAATTCATTCGCACAATCCATTCTAATTCATTCGTACAATCCATTCTAATTCATTCGTATGATCCAGTCTAATTCGTTAGTACGATCCATTCTAATTCATTCCCACGATCCATTCTAATTTATTCGTACGATCCATTCTAATTCATTCGTACGATCTATTCTAATTCATTCGCACGAATGTAACCATTCTAATTCATTCATACGATTCATTCTAATTCATTCATATGAGCTATTCTAATTCATTCGTACGATCCATTCTAATTCATACGTACGATCCATTGTAATTCATTCATACAATCCACTTAGATTCATTCGCACAAATGTATCCATTCAAATTCATTCGTACGACCATTCTAATTCATTCGTACGATCCATTCTAATTCATTCATACGATCTATTCTAATTCATTCATAAAATCCATTCTAATT
The DNA here is from genome assembly GCA_947650365.1 of Chamaelirium japonicum. Taxonomy (NCBI): domain Eukaryota; kingdom Viridiplantae; phylum Streptophyta; class Magnoliopsida; order Liliales; family Melanthiaceae; genus Chamaelirium; species Chamaelirium japonicum. Next base: position 179,162 of record CANTAL010000193.1, read on the forward strand.
CTTTCACACGATCCATTCTAATTCATTCGTACGATCCATTCTAATTCATTCGTACGATCCATTCTAATTCACTCATACGATCCATTCTAATACATTCATACGATCCATTATAATTCATTTGCACGAATATATCTATTCTAATTCATTCGTACGATCCATTCTAATTCATTCATACGATCCATTCTAATTCGTTTGCACGAATATATCCATTCTAATTCATTCGTACGATCCATTCTAATTCCTTCGTACGATCCATTCTAATTCGTTCGTACGATCCATTCTAATTCATTCGTACGATCCATTCTAATTCAATAATATGATCCATTCTAATTCATTCGTACGATCCATTCTAATGAATTAGAATTGATCGTACGAATGAAATAGAATGGATTGCACGAATGATTTAGAATGGATCGTACGAATGAATTAGAATGGATCGTGTGAAAGAATTAGAATGGATTGTATGAATGAATTAGAATGGATCGTATGAATGAATTAGAATGGATCTTACAAATGAATTAGAATGGATTAGAATGGATTGTGCGAATGAATTAGAATGGATCGTATGAATGAATAAGAATGGATCGTACGAATGAATTAGAATGGATCGTGCGAATGAATTAGCATGAATCGTACGAATGTATTAGAATGGATCATACGAATGAGTAAGAATGGATCGTACGAATGAAATAGAATGGATTGTACGAATGAATTAGAATGGATCGTACGAATGAATTAGAATGGATCGTATGAATGAATTAGAATGGATCGTACGAATGAATTAGAATGGATCGTGCGAATGAATTAGAATGGATCATACGAATGAATTAGTATGGATCGTGTGAAAGAATTAGAATGGATCGTACGAATGAATTAGAATGGATCGTGTGAATGAATTAGAATTGATCGTACGAATGAATTAGAATGGATAAATTTGTGCGAATGAATTAGAATGGATCATACGAATGAATTAGAATGGATCGTATAAATGAATTAGAATGGATCGTACGAATGAATTAGAATGGATCGTGCGAATGAATTAGAATGGATCGTACGAATGAATTTGAATGGATCGTACGAATGAACTAGAATGGATACATTCGTGCGAATGAATTAGAATGGATCGTACGAATGAATTACAATGGATCTTACGAATGAATTAGAATGGATCGTACGAATGAATTAGAATGGATCGTACGAATGAATTAGAATGGATACATTCGTGCGAATGAATTAGAATGGATCGGACGAATGAATTAGAATGGATCGTACGCTCGAATGTATCCATTCTAATCCATTCGTACGATCCATTCTAACCCATTCGTACGATCCATTCTAATTCATTCGCATGAATGTAACCATTCTAATTCATTCATTTGATCCATTCTAATTCATTCGTACGATCCATTCTATTTCATTCATACGAACCATTCTAATTCATTCGTACGATCCATTCTAATTCAATCGCATGAATATAACCATTCTAATTCATTTATTTGATCCATTCTAATTCATTCGTCCGATCCATTCTAATTCATTCGCACGAATGTATCCATTCTAATTCATTCGTACGATCCATTCTAATTCATTCGTACGATCCTTTCTAATTCATTCGTAAGATCCATTCTAATTCATTCGTATGATCCATTCTAATTCATTCATACGATCCATTCTAATTCATTCGCACGATCCATTCTAATTCATTTGCACGAATATATCCATTCTAATTCATTCGTACGATACATTCTAATTCCTTCGTACGATCTATTCTAATTCATTCGTACGATCTATTCTAATTCATTCGTACGATCCATTCTAATTCATTCGCACGATCCATTCTAATTCATTCATAGGATCCATTCTAATTCATTCATACGATCTATTCTAATTCTTTCGCACGAATGTATCCATTCTAATTCATTCGCACGAATGTATCCATTCTAATTCATTCGTACGAATCCATTCTAATTCATTTGTACAATCTATTCTATTTCATTCGTACGATCCATTCTAGTTCATTCGTACGATCCATTCTAATTCATTCGTACGTATTTCATTCGTACGATCCATTCTTACTCATTCGTATGATCCATTATGGATACATTCGTGCGAATGAATTAGAATGGATCATACGAATGAGTAAGAATGGATCGTACGAATGTAATAGAATGGATTGTGCGAATGAATTAGAATGGATCATAGAATGGATCAGAATAGATCATGTGAAAGAATTAGAATGGATTGTATGAATGAATTAGAATGAATTCGTACGATCCATTCGAATTCATTCGCACGATCCATTCTAATTTATTCATAAGATCCATTCTAATTCTTTCACACGATCTATTCTGATCCATTCTACGATCCATTCTAATTCATTCGCACAATCCATTCTATTTCATTCGTACGATGCATTCTTACTCATTCGTATGATCCATTCTAATTCATTCGCACGAATGTATCCATAATGGATCATACGAATGAGTAAGAATGGATCGTACGAATGAAATAGAATGGACTGTACGAATGAATTAGAATGGATCGTGCGAATGAATTGGAATGGATCGTACGAATGAATTAGAATGGATCGTACGAATGAACTAGAATGGATACATTCGTGCGAATGAATTAGAATGGATCGTACGAATGAATTAGAATGGATCGTACGAATGAATTAGAATGGATCTTACGAATGAATTAGAATGGATCGTACGAATGAATTAGAATGGATCGTACGAATAAATTAGAATGGATCGTGGGAATGAATTAGAATGGATCGTACGAATGAATTAGAATGGATCCACCGAATGAGTTAGAATGGATCATACGAATGAATTATAATGGATTGTACGAATGAATTAGAATGGATTGTGTGAATAAATTAGAATAGATCGTACGAAGGAATTAGAATGGATCGTACAAATGAATTAGAATGGATCGTATGAATGAATTAGAATAGATCATACGAATGAATTAGAATGGATCGTACGAAGTAATTAGAATGGATCGTACGAATGAATTAGAATGAATCGTACGAATGAACTAGAATGGATACATTCGTGCGAATGAATTAGAATGGATCGTACGAATGAATTAGAATGGATCGTACGAATGAATTAGAATGGATCTTACGAATGAATTAGAATGGATCGTACGAATGAATTAGAATGGATCGTACGAATGAATTAGAATGGATACATTCGTGCGAATGAATTAGAATGGATACATTCGTGCGAAAGAATTAGAATAGATCGTAGGAATGAATTAGAATGGCTCCTATGAATGAATTAGAATGGATCGTGCGAATGAATTAGAATGGATCGTACGAATGAATTAGAATGGATCGTACAAATGAATTTGAATGGATCGTACGATTGAATTAGAATGGATCGTGTGAAAGAATTAGAATGGATCGTACGAATGAATTAGAATGGATCGTGCGAATGAAGTAGAATGGATCGTACGAATGAATTAGAATGGATCGTGCTAATGAATTAGAATGGATCATACGAATGAGTAAGAATGGATCGTACGAATGAAATAGAATGGATTGTACGAATGAATTAGAATGGATCGTACAAATGAATTAGAATAGATCGTACGAATGAAATAGAATGGATTGCACGAATGAATTAGAATAGATTGTACGAATGAATTAGAATGGATTAGAATGAATTAGAATTCGTACGAATGAATTAGAATGGATCGTAAGAATGAATTAGAATGGATCTTACGAATGAATTAGAATGGATCGTACTAATGAATTAGAATGGATCGTACGAATGAATTAGAATGGATCGTACGAATGAATTAGAATGGATCGCACGAATGAATAAGAATGGATACATTCGCGAATGAATTAGAATGGATCATACGAATGAATTAGAATGGATCGTACGAATGAATTAGAATGGATCTTACGAATGAATTAGAATGGATCGTACAAATGATTTAGAATGGATCGTACGAATGAATTAGAATGGATACATTTGTGCGAATGAATTAGAATGGATCGTACGAATGAATTAGAATGGATCGTAAGAATGAATTAGAATGGATCGTACGAAGGAATTAGAATGGATCGTACGAATGAATTAGAATGGATCGTAAGAATAAATTAGAATAGATTGTACGAATGAATTAGAATGGATCGTACGAAGGAATTAGAATAAATCGTACGAATGAATTAGAATGGATCGTACGAATGAATTAGAATGGATACATTCGTCCGAATGAATTAGAATGGATCGTACGAATGAATTAGAATGGATCGTACGAATGAAATAGAATGGATCGTACGAATGAATTCATTCATTTGATCCATTCTAATTCATTCGTACGATCCATTCTAATTCATTCATACGATCCATTCTAATTCATTCGTACGATCCATTCTAATTCATTCATACAATCCATTCTAATTCATTCGTAAGAGCTATTCTAATTCATTCGTACGATCCATTCTAATTCATTTGTAAGATCCATTCTAATTCATTCGTATGATCCATTCTAATTAATTCGTATGATCCATTCTAATTCATTCGTACGATCCATTCTAATTCATTTGTACGATCCATTCTAATTCATTCGTACAATCCATTCTATTTCATTAGTACGATCCATTCTTACTTATTCGTATGATCCATTCTAATTCATTAGCACGATCCATTCTAATTCATTCGTATGATCCATTCTAATTCATTCGCACGCTCCATTCTAATTCATTCCTATGATCCATTCTAATTCATTCACATGATCCATTCTAATTCATTCGTACGATCCATTCTAATTCATTCGTACGATCTATTCTAATTCATTCGTACGATCCATTCTAATTCATTCGTACGTTCCATTCTAATTCATTAGCACGATCCCTGCTAATTCATTCGTTCGATCAATTCTAATTCATTAGCACGATCCATTCTAATTCATTCATACGATCCATTCTAATTCATTCGCAGGATCCATTCTAATTCATTCATAGGATCCATTCTAATTCTTTCATACGATCTATTCTAATTCTTTCGCATGAATGTATCCATTCTAATTCATTCGCATGAATGTATCCATTCTAATTCATTCGTGCGATCCATTATAATTCATTCGTACGATCCATTCGAATTCATTCGCACGATCCATTCTAATTCATTCATATGATCCATTCTAATTCATTCATACAATCCATTCTAATTCTTTCACACGATCCATTCTAATTCATTCGTACGATTCATTCTAATTCATTCGTACAATCCATTCTATTTCATTCGTACGAATGAATTAGAATGGATAAATTCGTACGAATGAATTAGAATGGATCGTATGAATGAATTAGAATGGATCCTATGAATGAATTAGAATGGATCGTGCGAATGAATTAGAATGGATCGTACAAATGAATTAGAATGGATCGTACGAATGAATTAGAATGGATCATACGAATTAATTAGAATGGATCATACGAATGAATTAGAATGGATTCGATGAATGAATTAGAATGGATCGTACGAATGAATTAGAATGGATACATTCGTGCGAATGAATTAGAATGGATCGGACGAATGAATTAGAATGGATCGTACGAATGAATTAGAATGGATCAAATGAATGAATTAGAATGGTTACATTCATGCGACACGAATGTATCCATTCTAATTCATTCGTACGATCCATTCTAATTCATTCGTACGATCCATTCTAATTCATTCGTATGATCCATTCTAATTAATTCGTATGATCCATTCTAATTCATTCGTACGATCTATTCTAATTCAATTGTACGATCCATTCTAATTCATTCGCACGATCCATTCTAATTCATTCATAGGATCCATTCTAATTCATTCATACGATCTATTCTAATTCTTTCGCACGAATGTATCCATTCTAATTCATTCGCACGAATGTATCCATTCTAATTCATTCGTACGATCCATTCTAATTCATTCGTATGAATGTATCCATTCTAATTCATTTGCACGATCCATTCTAATTCATTCCTATGATCTATTCTAATTCATTCGTACGATCCATTCTAATTCATTCTAATTCATTCGTACGATCCATTCTACGATCCATTCTAATTCATTCATACGATCCATTCTAATTCATATGCACAAAGGTATCCATTCTAATCCATTCGTAGGATCCATTCTAATCCATTCGTACGATCCATTCTAATTCATTCGTATGATCCATTCTAATTCATTCGCTCGAATGTATCCATTCTAATCCATTCTAATCCATTCGTACGATCCATTCAAATTCATTCGCATGAATGTAACCATTCTAATAAATTCATATGATCCATTCTAATTCATTCGTACGATCCATTCTAATTCATTCGTCCGATCCATTCTAATTCATTCGCACGAATGTATCCATTCTAATTCATTCGTACGATCCATTCTAATTCATTCGTACGATCCATTCTAATTCATTCGTAAGATCCATTCTAATTCATTCGTACGATCCATTCTAATTCATTCTTATTCATTCGTACGATCGTACGAATGAATTAGAATGGATCGTACGGAATGAATTAGAATGGATCGTACGAATGAAATAGAATGGATCGTACGAATGAACTAGAATGGATACATTCGTGCGAATGAATTAGAATGGATCGTACGAATGAATTAGAATGGATCGTACGAATGAATTAGAATGGATCTTACGAATGAATTAGAATGGATCATACGAATGAATTAGAATGGATCGTACGAATGAATTAGAATGGATACATTCGTGCGAATGAATTAGAATGGATCGGACGAATGAATTAGAATGGATCGTACGAATGAATTAGAATGGATCAAATGAATGAATTAGAATGGATCGTACGAATGAATTAGAATGCATCGTACGAAAGAATTAGAATGGATATATTCGTGCGAATGAATTAGAATGGATCGTACGAATGAATAAGACTGGATCGTACGAATGAATTTGAATGGATACATTTGTGCGAATGAATCTAAATGGATGTATGAATGAATTACAATGGATCGTACGAATGAATTATAATGGATCGTACGAATGAATTAGAATAGCTCATACGAATGAATTAGAATGAATCGTATGAATGAATTAGAATAGTTACATTCGTGCGAATGAATTAGAATAGATCGTACGAATGAATTAGAATGGATCGTACGAATAAATTAGAATGGATCGTGGGAAAGAATTAGAATGGATCGTACGAATGAATTAGAATAGATCCACCGAATGAGTTAGAATGGATCATACGAATGAATTAGAATGGATTGTACGAATGAATTAGAATGGATTGTGCGAATGAATTAGAATGGATCGTATGAATGAATAAGAATGGATCGTACGAATGAATTAGAATGGATCGTGCGAATGAATTAGCATGAATCGTACGAGTGTATTAGAATGGATCGTACGAATGAATTAGAATGAATCGTACGATCCATTCTAATTCATTCGTACAATCCATTCTAATTCATTCGAACGAATGTATCCATTCTAGTTCATTCGTACGATCCATTCTAATTCATTCGTACGATCCATTCTAATTCATTCGTACGATCCATTCAAATTCATTCATTTGATCCATTCTAATTCATTTGTACGATCCATTCTAATTCATTCGTACGATCCATTCTAATTCATTCGTACGATCCATTCTAATTCATTTGTAAGATCCATTCTAATTCATTCGTACGATCCATTCTAATTCATTCGTACGATCCATTCTAATTCATTCGCACGAATGTATCCATTCTAGAATGAATTAGAATGGATCGTATGAATGAATTAGAATGGATCGTACAAATGAATTAGAATGGATCGTGCGAATGAATTAGAATGGATCGTACGAATGAATTAGAATGGATCGTACGAATGAACTAGAATGGATACATTCGTGCGAATGAATTAGAATGGATGGTAAGAATGAATTAGAATGGATCGTACGAATGGATTAGAAGGGATCATACGAATGAATTAGAATGGATCGTGCGAATGAATTAGAATGGATCGAACGAATGAATCAGATAGGATATATTCTAGCGAATGAATTAGAATAGATCGTAGGAATGAATTAGAATGGATCATACGAATGAATTACAATGGATCGTACGAATGAATTAGAATGGATCGTACGAATGAATTAGAACAGATCATGTGAAAGAATTAGAATTGATTGTATGAAAGAATTAGAATGGATCGTATGAATGAATTAGAATGGATATATTCATGCGAATGAATTAGAATGGATCGTACGAATGAATTAGAATGGATCGTACGATTCATTCTAATTCATTCATACGATCCATTCTAATACATTCATACGATTCATGCTAATTCATTCGCACGATCCATTCTAATTCATTCGTACGATCCATTCTTATTCATTCATACGATCCATTCTAATTCATTCGCACAATCCATTCTAATTCATTCGTACAATCCATTCTAATTCATTCGTATGCTCCATTCTAGCTCATTCGGTGGATCCATTCTAATTCATTCGTATGATCCATTCTAATTCATTCCCACGATCCATTCTAATTTATTCGTACGATCCATTCTAATTCATTCGTACGATCTATTCTAATTCATTCGCACGAATGTAACCATTCTAATTCATTCATATGATTCATTCTAATTCATTCGTATGAGCTATTCTAATTCATTCGTACGATCCATTCCAATTCATTCGTACGATCCATTGTAATTCATTCATACAATCCATTTAGATTCATTCGCACAAATTTATCCACTCAAATTCATTCGTACGATCCAGTCTAATTCATTCGTACGATCCATTCTAATTCATTCGCACGAATATATCCATTCTAATTCTTTCGTACGATGCATTCTAATTCATTCGTACGATCCATTCTAATTCATTCGTACGATCCATTCTAATTCATTCGCACGAATGTATCCATTCTAATTCATTCGTACAATCCATTCTATTTCATTCGTACGATCCATTCTTACTCATTCGTATGATCCATTCTAATTCATTCGTATGATCCATTCTATTTCATTCGTACGATCCATTCTTACTCATTCGTATGATCCATTCTAATTCATTCGTATGATCCATTCTAATTCATTCATACGATCCATTCTAATTCATTCGTACGATCCATTCTAATTCATTCGCATAAATGTATCCATTCTAATTCATTCGTACGATCCATTCTAATTCATTCGCACGATCCATTCTAATTCATTCATATGATCCATTCTAATTCATTCATACGATCCATTCTAATTCATTCGTACGATCCATTCTAATTCATTCGCACGAATGTATCCATTCTAATTCATTCGTACAATCCATTCTATTTCATTCGTACGATCCATTCTTACTCATTCGTATGATCCATTCTAATTCATTCGTATGATCCATTCTATTTCATTTGTACGATCCATTCTTACTCATTCGTATGATCCATTCTAATTCATTCGCACGAATATATCCATTCTAATTCTTTCGTACGATGCATTCTAATTCATTCGTTCGATCAATTCTAATTCATTAGCACGATCCATTCTAATTCATTCGTACGATCCATTCTAATTCATTCGCACGATCCATTCTAATTCATTCATAGGATCCATTCTAATTCATTAATATGATCTATTCTAATTCTTTCGCACGAATGTATCCATTCTAATTCATTCGCACGAATGTATCAATTCTAATTCATTCGTACGAACCCATTCTAATTCATTCGTACAATCTATTCTATTTCATTCGTATGATCCATTCTAATTCATTCATATGATCCATTCTAATTCATTCGTACGATCCATTCTAATTCATTCGTACGATCCATTCTAATTCATTCGTATGATCCATTCTAATTAATTCGTATGATCCATTCTAATTCATTCGTACGATCCATTCTAATTCATTCATACAATCCATTCTAATTCATTCGCACGAATGTATCCATTCTAATTCATTCGCACGATCCATTCTAATTCATTCGCACGAATGTATCCATTCTAATTCATTCATACGATCCATTCTAATTCATTCGTACGATCCATTCTAATTCATTCGCACAAATGTATCCATTCTAATTCATTCGTACGATCCATTCTAATTCATTCGTACGATCAGTTCTAATTTATTCACAAAATCTATTCTAATTCATTCATACGATCCATTCTAATTCATTCGCACGATCCATTCTAATTCATTCGTATGATCCATTCTAATTCTTTCACACGATCCATTCTAATTCATTCGTACGATCTATTCTAATTCATTCGTACGATCCATTCTAATTCATTCGTATGATCCATTCTAATTCATTCATACGATCCATTCTAATTTATTCGTACGATCCATTCTAATTCATTCGCACAAATGTATCCATTCTAATTCATTCGTACGATCCATTCTAATTCATTCGCACGATCCATTCTAATTCATTCGTACGATCTATTCTAATTCATTCGTACGATCCATTCTAATTCATTCGTACGATCCATTCTAATTCATTCGCACGATCCATTCTAATTCATTCATAGGATCTATTCTAATTCATTCATACGATCTATTCTAATTCTTTCGCACGAATATATCCATTCTAATTCATTCGCACGAATGTATCCATTCTAATTCATTCGTACGATCCATTCTAATTCATTCGTACGATCCATTCTAATTCATTCGTACGATCCATTCTAATTCATTCGCACGATCCATTCTAATTCATTCGTACGAGCCATTCTAATTCATTCGTACGATCCATTCTAATTCATTCGTACAATCCATTCTAATTCATTCATATGATCCATTCTAATACATTCGTCCGATCCATTCTAATCCATTCGTACGATCCATTCTAATTCATTCGTCCGATCCATTCTAATTCATTCGCACGAATGTATCCATTCTAAATCATTCATACGATCCATTCTAATTTATTCATACGATCCATTCTAATTCATTCGTAAGATCCTTTCTAATTCATTCGTACGATCCATTCTAATTCATTCGTACGAGCCATTCTAATTGATTCGTAAGATCCATTCTAATTCATTCGCACGATCCATTCTAATTCATTCGTACGATCCATTCTAATTCATTCATACGATCCATTCTAATTCATTCGTACGATCCATTCTAATTCATTCATACGATCCATTCTAATTCATTTCTATTTCATTCGTACGATCCATTCTTACTCATTCGTACGATCCATTCTAATTCATTCGTAAGATCTATTCTAATTCATTCGTACGATCCATTCTAATTCATTCGCACGATCCATTCTAATTCATTCGCACGAATGTATCTATTCTAATTCATTCGTACGATCCATTCTAATTCATTCACACGTGCAAATGAATTAGAATGGATTGTATGAATGTATTAGAATGAATCGTGCGAATGAATTAGAATGGATCGTACGAAGAAATTATAATGGATCGTACGAATGAATTAGAATGGATCGTACGAATGAATTAGAATGGATACATTCGTGCGAATGAATTAGAATGGATACATTCGTGCGAAAGAATTAGAATAGATCGTATGAATGAATTAGAATGGATCCTATGAATGAATTAGAATGGATCGTGCGAATGAATTAGAATGGATCGTACGAATGAATTAGAATGGATCGTGCTAATGAATTAGAATTGATCGAACGAATGAATTAGCATGGATCGTGCTAATGAATTAGAATGGAACGTACGAATGAATTAGAATGGATCGTGTGAAAGAATTAGAATGGATTATATGAATGAATTAGAATGAATTCGTACGATCCATTCGAATTCATTCGCACGATCCATTCTAATTCATTCATACGATCCATTCTAATTCATTCGTACGATCCATTCTAATTCCTTCGTATGATCCATTCTATTTCATTCGTACGATCCATTCTTACTCATTGGTACGATCCATTCTAATTCATTCGCACGAATGTATCCATTCTAATTCATTCGTACGAATCCATTCTAATTCATTCGTACAATTCAATCTATTTCATTCGTACGATCCATTCTTACTCATTCGTATGATCCATTCTAATTCATTCGCACGAATGTATCCATTCTAAATCATTCGTACGATCCATTCTAATTCATTCGTACGATCCATTCTAAATCATTCGTACGATCCATTCTAGTTCATTCGCACGATCTATTCTAATTCATTCATACAATCCATTCTAATTGTTTCACACGATCCATTCTAATTCATTCATACGATCCATTCTAATTCATTCGCGCAATCCATTCTATTTCATTCGTACGATCCATTCTTACTCATTCATACGATCCATTCTAATTCATTCGTACAATCTATTCTATTTCATTCGTACGATCCATTCTTACTCATTCGTATGATCCATTCTAATTCATTCGTATGATCCATTCCAATTCATTCGCACGAATGTATCCATTCTAGTTCATTCGTACGATCCATTCTAATTCATTCGCACGATCCATTCTAATCCATTTGTACGATCCATTCTAATTCATTCGTACAATCCATTCTATTTCATTTGTACGATCCATTCTTACTCATTCGTATGATCCATTCTAATTCATTCGCACGAATGTATCCATTCTAATTCATTCATACAATCCATTCTAATTCATTCTGTACGATCCATTCTAATTCATTCGTACGATCCATTCTAATTCATTCCCACGATCCATTCTAATTTATTCGTACGATCCATTCTAATTCATTCGTACGATCCATACTAATTCATTCGTACGATCCATTCTAATTCATTCTAATTCATTCGTACGATCCATTCTAATTCATTCGTCCGATCCTACGAATGAATTAGAATAGATCGTGTGAAAGAATTAGAATGGATTGTATGAATGAATTAGAATGAATTCGTACGATCCATTCGAATTCATTCGCACGATCCATTTTAATTCATTCATACGATCCATTCTAATTCATTCATACAATCCATTCTAATTCTTTCACACGATCCATTCTAATTCATTCGTAGGATCCATTCTAATTCATTCGTACAATCTATTCTATTTCATTCGTACGATCCATTCTTACTCATTTGTCTGATCCATTCTAATTCATTCGGACGAATGTATCCATTCTAATTCGTTCGTACGATCCATTCTAATTCATTCGTCCGATCCATTCTAATTTATTCGCACGAATGTATCCATTCTAATTCATTCGTACGATCCAGTCAAATTCATTCGTACGATCCATTCTATTCTAGTTCATTCGTATGATCCATTCTAATTCATTCGTACGATCCATTCTAATTCATTCGCACGATCCATTCTAATTCATTCGTACGATCAATTCTAATTCATTAGCACGAATGTATCCATTCTAATTCATTCGTACGATCCATTCTAATTCATTCGCACGATCCATTCTAATTCATTCGTACGATCCATTCTAATTCATTCATACGATCCATTCTAATTCATTCGCACGAATGTATCCATTCTAATTCATTCATACGATCCATTCTACTTCATTCATACTATCCGTTCTAATTCACTCATACGATCTATTCTAATTCATTCATACGATCCATTCTAGTTCATTTGCACGAATATATCCATTCTAATTCATTCGTACGATCCATTCTAATTCCTTCGTACGATCCATTCTAATTCATTCGTACGATCCATTCTATTTTATTCATATGATCCATTCTAATTAATTCGTACGATCCATTCTAATTCATTCGTATGATCCATTCTAATTCATTCGTACGATCCATTCTTACTCATTCGTATGATCCATTCTAATTCATTCATACAGTCCATTCTAATTCATTCCGTACGATCCATTCTAATTCATTCATACGATCTATTCTTTCATACAATCCATTCTAATTCTTTCGTGCGAATGAATTAGAATGGATACCTTTGTGCATATGAATTAGAATGGATCGTACGAATGAATTAGAATGGATCATATTAATAAATTAGAATGGATACCTTTGTGCATATGAATTAGAATGGATCGTACGAATGAATTAGAATGGATCATATTAATGAATTAGAATGGATCGTACGAATGAATTAGAACGGATACATTCGTGCGAATGAATTAGAATGGATCGTGCGAATAAATTAGACAGGATCGTGCGAATTAATTAGAATGGATCGTACGAATTAATTAGAATGGATACATTCGTGCGAATGAATTAGAATGGATTGTATGAATGAATTAGAATGGATCGTACGAATGAATTAGAATGGATCATACGAATTAATTAGAATGGATCATACGAATGAATTAGAATGGATCGTACGAATGAATTAGAATGGATCGTACGAATGAATTAGAATGGATCGTGCGAATGAATTAGAAAGGATCGTTCGAATGAATTAGAATGGATACATTTGTGTGAATGAATTAGAATGGATCGTACGAATGAATTAGAATGGATCGTATGAATGAATTAGAATGGATCCTACGAATGAATTAGAATGGATCGTGTGAATGAATTAGAATGGATACATTTGTGCGAATGAATTAGAATGGATCGTACGAATGAATTATAATTGATCGTATGAATGAATTAGAATGGATCGTACGAATGAATTAGAATGGATCGTGCGAATGAATTAGAATGGATCGTACGAATGAATTAGAATGGATCGTACGAATGAACTAGAATGGATACATTCGTGCGAATGAATTAGAATGGATCGTACGAATGAATTAGAATGGATCGTACGAATGAATTAGAATGGATCTTACGAATGAATTAGAATGGATCGTACGAATGAATTAGAATGGATACATTTGTGCGAATGAATTAGAATGGATCGTACGAATGAATTAGAATGGATCGTATGAATGAATTAGAATGGATCGTACGAATGAATTAGAATGGATCGTGCGAATGAATTAGAATAGATCGTACGAATGAATTAGAATGGATCGTGTGAAAGAATTAGAATGGATCATACGAATGAATTAGAATGGATCGTGCGAATGAATTAGAATGGATCGTATGAATGAATTAGAATAGATTTTGTGAATGAATTAGAACTGATCGTACGAATGAATTAGAATGGATCGTACGAATGAATTAGAATGGATACATTTGTGCGAATGAATTAGAATGGATCGTACGAATGAATTAGAATGGATCGTATGAATGAATTAGAATGGATACATTCGTGCGAATGAATTAGAATGGATCGTGCGAATGAATTAGAATGGATACATTCGTGCGAATGAATTAGAATGGATTGTATGAATGAATTAGAATGGATCGTACGAATGAATTAGAATGGATCATACGAATTAATTAGAATGGATCATACGAATGAATTAGAATGGATCATACGAATGAATTAGAATGGATCGTACGAATGAACTAGAATGGATCGTACGAATGAAATAGAATGGATTCGTACGAATGAATTAGAATGGATACATTCGTGCGAATGAATTAGAATGGATACATTCGTGCGAAAGAATTAGAATAGATCGTATGAATGAATTAGAATGGATCCTATGAATGGATTAGAATGGATCGTGCGAATGAATTAGAATGGATCGTGCGAATGAATTAGAATGGATCGTGCTAATGAATTAGAATTGATCGAACGGATGAATTAGAATGCATCGTACGAAAGAATTAGAATGGATATATTCGTGCGAATGAATTAGAATGGATCGTATGAATGAATTAGAATGGATCGTCCGAATGAATTAGAATGGATCATACGAATGCTTTCTAATTCCTTAGTACGATCCATTCTATTTCATTCGTACGATCCATTCTATTTCATTCGTATGATCCATTCTAATTCCTTCATACGATCCATTCTAATTCCTTCGTATCCATTCTAATTCACTCATACGATCCATTTTAATCCATTCGTATGATCCATTCTAATTCATTCGCATGAATGTACATTCGTGCGAATGAATTAGAATGGATCGTACGAATGTATTAGAATGGATCGTACAAATGAATTAGAATGGATTGTACGAATGAATTAGAATGGATCGTACGAATGAATTAGAATCGATACATTCATTCGAATGAATTAGAATGGATCGGACGAATGAATTAGAATGGATCGTACGAATGAATTAGAATGTATCGTACGAATGGATTAGAATGGATCTTACGAATGGATTAGAATGGATACCTTTGTGTATATGAATTAGAATGGATCGTATGAAAGAATGGATTAGAATGGATTAGAATGGATCGTACGAATGAATTAGAATAGATCATAGGAATGAATTAGAATGGATCGTGAAAATGAATTAGAATGGATACATTCGTGCGAATAAATTAGAATGGGTTGTATGAATGAATTAGAATGGATATGAAGGAATTAAAATGGATCGTACGAAGGAATTAGAATGGATCATACGAATGAAATAGAATGGATCGTACGAAGGAATTAGAATGGATCGTACGAAGGAATTAGAATGGATCGTACGAAGGAATTAGAATGGATCGTACGAATGAATTAGAATGGATATATTCGTGCAAATGAATTAGAATGGATCGTATGAATGAATTAGAATTGATCGTATGAGTGAATTAGAATGGATCGTACGAATGAATTAGAATGGATCGTATGAATGAATTAGAATGGATCGTGCGAAAGAATTAGAATACATTGTATAAATGAATTAGAATGGATCGTATGAATGAATTAGAATGGATCGTGCGAATGAATTCGAATGGATCGCATGATCCATTCGAATAGAATGGATCGTATGAATGAATTAGAATGGATCGGGCGAATGAATTAGAATGGATCGTATGAATGAATTAGAATGGATCGTATAAATGAATTAGAATGGATCGTGCGAATGAATTAGAATGGATTGTACGAATGAATTAGAATGGATCGTACGAATGAATTAGAATGGATCGTACGAATGAATTAGAATGGATCATACGAATGAGTAAGAATGGATCATATGAAAGGATTCGTACGATCCATTCTAATTCATTCGTACGATCCATTCTACTTCATTCTAATTCATTCGTACGATCCATTCTACGATCCATTCTAATTCATTCGTTTATTCCATTCTAATTCATTAGCACGATCCATGCTAATGAATTAGAATGGATCGTACGAATGAATTAGAATGGATCGTGTGAAAGAATTAGAATGTATTGTATGAATGAATTAGAATGGATCGTATGAATGGATCGTACGAATGGAATGGATATATTCGTGCGAATGAATTAGAATGGATCGTACGAATGAATTAGAATGGATCATACGAATGCGTAAGAATGGATCGTACGAATGAATTAGAATGGATCGTACGAATGAATTATAATGGATCGTAAGAATAAATTAGAATGGATACATTCTTCCGAATGAATTAGAATGGATCATACGAATGCATTCTAATTCCTTCGTACGATCCATTCTAATTCCTTCGTACGATCCATTCTATTTCATTCGTATGATCCATTCTAATTCCTTCGTACGATCCATTCTAATTCCTTCATATCCATTCTAATTCACTCATACGATCCATTCTAATCCATTCGTACGATCCATTCTAATTCATTCGGATGAATGTAACCATTCTAATTCATTCATTTGATCCATTCTAATTCATTCATACGATCCATTCTAATTCATTCGTACGATCCATTGTAATTCATTCATACAATCCATTTAGATTCATTCGCACAAATGTATCCATTCAAATTCATTCGTACGATCCAGTCTAATTCATTCGTACGATCCATTCTAACTCATTCGCAAGAATATATCCATTCTAATTCTTTCGTATGATGCATTCTAATTCATTCATACGATCCATTCAAATTTATTCGTACGATCCATTCTAATTCATTCGTACGATCCATTCTAATTCATTCGCACGAATGTATCCATTCTAATTCATTTGTACAATCCATTCTATTTCATTCGTACGATCCATTCTTACTCATTCGTATGATCCATTCTAATTCATTCGTACGATCCATTCTAATTCATTCGTACGATCCATTCTAATTCATTCGCACGATCCATTCTAATTCATTCATACGATCCATTCTAATTCATTCATACGATCCATTCTAATTCATTCGCCCGATCCATTCTAATTCATTCATACGATCCATTCTATTAGAATGGATCATGCGATCCATTCGAATTCATTCGCACGATCCATTCTAATTCATTCATACGATCCATTCTAATTCATTCATACAATGCATTCTAATTCTTTCACACGATCCATTCTAATTCGTTCGTACGATCCATTCTAATTCATTAATATGATCCATTCTAATTCATTCGTACGATCCATTCTAATTCATATGCACAAAGGTATCCATTCTAATCCATTCGTAGGATCCATTCTAATCCATTCGTACGATCCATTTTAATTCATTCGTACGATCCATTCTAATTCATTCGCTCGAATGTATCCATTCTAATCCATTCGTACGATCCATTCTAATCCATTCGTACGATCCATTCTAATTCATTCGCACGAATGTAACCATTCAAATTCATTCATTTGATCCATTCTAATTCATTCGTACGATCCATTCTAATTCATTCGCACGATCCATTCTAATTCATTCATACGATCCATTCTAATTCATTCGTACGATCCATTCTAATTCATTCGTACGATCCATTCTAATTCCTTCGTACGATCCATTCTAATTCATTCGTACGATCCATTCTAATTCATTCATACCATCAATTCTAATTCTTTCACACGATCCATTCTAATTCATTCGTACGATCCATTCTAATTCATTCATAGGATCCATTCTAATTCCTTCATGCAATCCATTCTAATTCATTCGCACGAATGTATCCATTCTAATTCATTCGTACGATCAGTTCTAATTCATTCACAAAATCTATTCTAATTCATTCATACGATCCATTCTAATTCATTCACACGAATGTATCCATTCTAATTCATTCATACGATCCATTCTAATTCATTCGTACGATCCATTCTAATTCACTCATACGATCCAATCTAATACATTCATACAATCCATTCTAATTCATTTGCACGAATATATCCCTTCTAATTCATTCGTACGATCCATTCTAATTCCTTCGTACGATCCATTCTAATTCATTCGTACAATCTATTCTAATTCATTCGTACGATCCATTCTAATTCATTCGTACGATCCATTCTAATTCCTTCGTACGATCCATTCTAATTCATTCGTACGATCCATTCTAATTCATTCGTACAATCTATTCTAATTCATTCGTACGAATGGATACATTCGTGTGAATGAATTAGAATGGATCGTACGAATGAGTAAGAATGGATCGTACGAATGAAATAGAATGGATTGCACGAATGAATTAGAATGGATCGTACGAATGAATTAGAATGGATCGTGTGAAAGAATTAGAATGGATTGTATGAATGAATTAGAATTGATCGTACGAAAGAATTAGAATGGATCGTACGAATGAATTAGAATGGATCGTACGAATGAATTAGAATGAATCGTACGAATGAATTAGAATAGATCGTATGAATGAATTAGAATGGATCGTACGAAGGAATTAGAATGTATCTTACGAATGAATTAGAATGGATCGTATGAATGAATTAGAATGGATACATTCGTGTGAATGAATTAGAATGGATCGTATGAATGAATTAGAATAGATTTTGTGAATGAATTAGAACTGATCGTACGAATAAATTAGAATGGATACATTCGTGCGAATGAATTAGAATGGATTGTATAAATGAATTAGAATGAATCCTATGAATGAATTAGAATGGATCGTATGAATGAATTAGAATGGATACATTCATGCGAATGAATTAGAATTGATCGTACGAATGAATTAGAATGGATCGTGCGAATGAATTAGAATGGATCGTACGAATGAATTAGAATAGATACATTCGTGCGAATGAATTAGAATGGATACATTCGTGCGAAAGAATTAGAATAGATCGTATGAATGAATTAGAATGGATCCTATGAATGAATTAGAATGGATCGTACGAATGAATTAGAATGGATCGTACGAATGAATTAGAATGGATCGTGCTAATGAATTAGAATTGATCGAACGAATGAATTAGCATGAATCGTGCTAATGAATTAGAATAGATCGTACAAATGAATTAGAATGGATCAAATGAATGAATTAGAATGGTTACATTCATGCGAATGAATTACAATGGATTGTACGAATGGATTAGAATGGATCGTACGAATGGATTAGAATGGATACATTCGTGCGAATGAATTAGAATGGATCGTACGAATGAATTAGAATGGATCGTACGAATGAATTAGAATGGATCTTACGAATGAATTAGAATGGATCGTACGAATGAATTAGAATGGATCGTACGAATGAATTAGAATTGATACATTCGTGCGAATGAATTAGAATGGATCGGACGAATGAATTAGAATGGATCGTACGAATGAATTAGAATGGATCGTACGAATGAATTAGAATGGATCGTACAAATAAATTAGAATGGATACATTCGTCCGAATGAATTAGAATGGATCATACGAATGAGTAAGAATGGATCGTACGAATGAAATAGAATAGATTGTACGAATGAATTAGAATGGATCCTACGAATGAATTAGAATGGATTGTATGAATGAATTAGAATGGATCGTATGAATGAATTAGAATGGATCGTGCGAATGAATTCGAATGGATCATACGAATTCATTCTAATTCATTCATACAATCCATTCTAATTCTTTCACACGATCCATTCTAATTCATTCGTACGTACCATTCTAATTCATTAGCACGATCCATGCTAATTCATTCGTTCGATCAATTCTAATTCATTAGCACGATCCATTCTAATTCATTCGTACGATCCATTCTTATTCATTCGCACGATCCATTCTAATTCATTCATAGGATCCATTCTAATTCATTCATACGATCTATTCTAATTCTTTCGCACGAATGTATCCATTCTAATTCATTCGCACGAATGTATCCATTCTAATCCATTCGTACGATCCATTCTAATCCATTCGTACGATCCATTCTAATTCATTCGCATGAATGTAACCATTCTAATTCATTCATTTGATCCATTCTAATTTATTCGTACAATCCATTCTAATTCATTCGTCCAATCCATTCTAATTCATTTGCACGAATGTATCCATTCTAAACCATTCATACAATCTATTCTAATTTATTCATACGATCCATTCTAATTCATTCGTACGATCCATTCTAATTCATTCGTACGATCCATTCTAATTCATTCGTACGATCTATTCTAATTCATTCGTACGATCCATTCTAATTCATTCGCACGAATGTATCCATTCTAGTTCATTCGTACGATCCATTCTAATTCTTTCACACGATCCATTCTAATTCATTCGTACGATCCATTCTAATTCATTCGCACGATCCATTCTAATTCATTCGTATGATCCATTCTAATTCATTCATACTTTCCATTCTAATTCATTCGTACGATCCATTCTAATTCATTCGCACGATCCATTCTAATTCATTCGTACGATCCATTCTAATTCTTTCATACGATCCATTCTAATTCCTTCGTACGATCATTCTAATTCATTCGCACGATCCATTCTAATTCATTCGTATGATCCATTCTAATTCATTCATACTTTCTATTCTAATTCATTCGTATGATCCATTCTAATTCATTCGCACAAATGTATCCATTCTAATTCATTCGTACGATCCATTCTAATTCATTCGCACGATCCATTCTAATTCATTCGTACGATCCATTCTAATTCATTCGCACGATCTGTTCTTATTCATTCGCACAATCCATTCTAATTCATTCGCACGAATGTATCCATTCTAATTCATTCGTACGATCCATTCTAATTCATTCGTACGATCCATTCTAATTCATTCGTATGATCCATTCTAATTAATTCGTATGATCCATTCTAATTCATTCGTACGATCCATTCTAATTCATTCATACAATCCATTCTAATTCATTCGTACGATCCATTCTAATTCACTCATACGATCCATTCTAATACATTCATACGATCCATTCTAATTCATTTGCACGAATATATCCATTCTAATTCATTCGTACGATCCATTCTAATTCATTTGTATGATCTATTCTAATTCCTTCGTAGGATCCATTCTAATTCATTCGTACGATCCATTCTAATTCATTCATACAATCTATTCTAATTCATTCGTACGAATGGATACATTCGTGTGAATGAATTAGAATGGATCGTACGAATGAGGAAGAATGGATCGTACGAATGAAATAGGATGGATTGCACGAATGAATTAGAATGGATCGTACGAATGAATTAGAATGGATCGTGTGAAAGAATTAGAATGGATCGTACGAATGAATTAGAATGGATCGTGCGAATGAATTAGAATAGATCGTACGAATGAATTAGAATGGATCGTACGAAGGAATTAGAATTGATCGTATGAATGAATTAAAATGGATATATTCATGCAAATGAATTAGAATGGATCATTCGAATGAGTAAGAATGGATCGTACGAATGAAATAGAATAGATTGTACGAATGAATTAGAATGGATCCTACGAATGAATTAGAATAGATCGTGTGAAAGAATTAGAATGGATTGTATGAATTAATTAGAATGGATTGTACGAATGAATTAGAATGGATCGTACGAAGGAAATAGAATGGATCGTGCGAATGAATTAGAATGGATCGTACGAATGAATTAGAATAGATCGTACGAATGAATTAGAATGGATCGTACGAAGGAATTAGAATGGATCGTACGAATGAATTAGAATGGATATATTCGTGGAAATGAATTAGAATGGATCGTATGAATGTATTAGAATGGATCGTACGAATGAATTAGAATGGATCGTGTGAAAGAATTAAAATAGATCGTACGAATGAATCAGAATGGATCGTGCGAATGAATTAGAATGGATCGTACGAATGAATTAGAATGGATACATTTGTGCGAATGAATTAGAATGGATCGTACGAATGAATTAGAATGGATCGTATGAATGAATTAGAATGGATACATTCGTGCGAATGAATTAGAATGGATCGGACGAATGAATTAGAATGGATCGTACGAATGAATTAGAATGGATCAAATGAATGAATTAGAATGGTTACATTCATGCGAATGAATTAGAATGGATCGTACGAATGGATTAGAATGGATCGTACGAATGGATTAGAATGGATACATTCGAGCGAATGAATTAGAATGGATCGTACGAATGAATTAGAATGGATCGTACGAATGGATTAGAATGGATCCTACGAATGGATTAGAATGGATACCTTTGTGCATATGAATTAGAATGGATCGTACGAATGAATTAGAATGGATCATATTAATGAATTAGAATGGATCGTACGAATGAATTAGAATGGATACATTCGTGCACGATCCATTCTAATTCATTCGCACGAATGTATCTATTCTAATTCATTCGTACGATCCATTCTAATTTATTCGTACGATCCATTCTAATTCATTCGTAAGATCCATTCTAATTCATTCGTATGATCCATTCTAATTCATTCATACAATCCATTCTAATTCTTTCACACGATCCATTCTAATTCTTTTACACGATCCATTCTAATTCATTCGTACGATCCATTCTAATTCATTCGTACGATCCATTCTAATTCATTCGTCCGATCCATTCTAATTCATTCGCACGAATGTATCCATTCTAATTCATTCGTATGATCCATTCTAATTCATTCGTATGATCCATTTGTGCGAATGAATTAGAATGGATCGTACGAATGAATTAGAATGGATCGTCACTACACCAAAATCAGGATTTAGTAACACAGCCAACTGTTATAAAAACGTTTAGTAACACAAAAAAACCGTTAGGAATATGGCGTTACAAATATTTGTAACACTTTTTGTTACAACCGTTACTAATTGACCGTTACAAATTGTCTGTTTTGGTGTAGTGCGTATGAATGAATTAGAATAGATCGGACGAATGAATTAGAATGGATCGTACGAATGAATTGGAATGGATCAAATGAATGAATTAGAATGGTTACATTCATGCGAATGAATTAGAATGGATCGTACGAATGGATTAGAATGGATCATACGAATGGATTAGAATGGATACATTCGAGCGAATGAATTAGAATGGATCGTACGAATGAATTAGAATGGATCATACGAATGGATTAGAATGGATCCTACGAATGGATTAGAATGGATACCTTTGTGCATATGAATTAGAATGGATCGTACGAATGAATTAGAATGGATCATATTAATGAATTAGAATGGATCGTACGAATGAATTAGAATGGATACATTCGTGCACGATCCATTCTAATTCATTCGCACGAATGTATCCATTCTAATTCATTCGTACAATCCATTCTAATTTATTCGTACGATCCATTCTAATTCATTCGTAAGATCCATTCTAATTCATTCGTACGATCCATTCTAATTCATTCATACAATCCATTCTAATTCTTTCACACGATCCATTCTAATTCTTTCACACGATCCATTCTAATTCATTCGTACGATCCATTCTAATTCATTCGTACGATCCATTCTAATTCATTCGTCCGATCCATTCTAATTCATTCGCACGAATGTATCCATTCTAATTCATTCGTATGATCCATTCTAATTCATTCGTACGATCCATTCTAATTCATTCGTAAGATTCATTCTAATTCATTCGTACGATCCATTCTAATTCATTCGTACTATCCATTCTAATTCATTCGCACGAATATATCCATTCTAGTTCATTCGAACGATCCATTCTAATTCATTCATACGATCCATTCTAATTCATTTGCACGATCCATTCTAATTCATTCGTACGATCCATTCTAATTCATTCATACGATTCATTATAATTCATTCGTACGATCCATTCTAATTCATTCGCACAAATGTATCCATTCTAATTCATTCGTACGATCCATTCTAATTCATTCGCACGATCCATTCTTACTCATTCGTATGATCCATTCTAATTCATTCGGACGAATGTATCCATTCTAATTTATTCGTACGATCCATTCTAATTCATTTGTACGATCCATTCCAATTCATTCGTAAGATCCATTCTAATTCATTTGTACGATCCATTCTAATTCTAATTCATTCGTACGATCCATTCTAATTCCTTCGTACGATCCATTCTAATTCATTCGTACGATCTATTCTAATTCATTCGTACGATCCATTCTAATTCATTCGCACGATCCATTCTAATTCATTCATAGGATCCATTCTAATTCATTCATACGATCTATTCTAATTCTTTCGCACGAATGTATCCATTCTAATTCATTCGCACGAATGTATCCATTCTAATTCATTCGTACAATCCATTCTAATTCATTCGTACGATCCATTCTAATTCATTCATACGATCTATTCTAATTCATTCATACAATCCATTCTAATTCTTCCACACGATCCATTCTAATTCATTCTTAGGATCCATTCTAATTCATTCGTACGATCCATTCTAATTCATTTGTACGATCCATTCTAATTCATTCATACAATCCATTCTATTTCATTCGTACGATCCATTCTTACTCATTCGTATGATCCATTCTAATTCTTTCGCACGAATGTATCCATTCTAATTCATTCACACGATCGTATGAATTAGAATGGATACATTCGTGCGAATGAATTAGAATGGATCGTGCGAATCCATTAGACTGGATCGTGCGAATGAATAAGAATGGATCATACGAATGAATTAGAATGGATCGTACGAATTAATTAGAATGGATACATGTGTGCGAATGAATTAGAATGGATTGTATGAATGAATTAGAATGGATCATACAAATGAATTAGAATGGATCGTTCGAATGAATTAGAATGGATCGTGTGAAAGAATTAGAATGGATTGTATGAATGAATTAGAATAGATCGTATGAAAGAATTAGAATGGATCGTACGAATGAATTAGAATGGATCGTACGAATGAATTAGAATGGATCGTACGAATGAATTAGAATGGATACATTCGTGCGAATGAATTAGAATGGATACATTTGTGCGAAAGAATTAGAATAGATCGTATGAATGAATTAGAATGGATCCTATGAATGCATTAGAATGGATCGTGCGAATGAATTAGAATAGATCGTACGAATGAATTAGAATGGATCGTGCTAATGAATTTGAATTGATCGAACGAATGAATTAGCATGGATCGTGCTAATGAATTAGAATGGAACGTACGAATGAATTAGAATGGATCGTGTGAAAGAATTAGAATGGATTGTATGAATGAATTAGAATGAATTCGTACGATCCATTCGAATTCATTCGCACGATCCATTCTAATTCATTCATACGATCCATTCTAATTCATTCATACAATCCATTCTAATTCTTTCACACGATCCATTCTAATTCATTCGTAGGATCCATTCTAATTTTTTTGTACAATCTATTCTATTTCATTCGTACGATCCATTCTTACTCATTCGTATGATCTATTCTAATTCATTCGGACGAATGTATCCATTCTAATTTATTCGTACGATCCATTCTAATTCATTCGTACGATCCATTCTAATTCATTCGCTCGAATGTATCGATTCTAATTCATTCGCTCGAATGAATGAATTAGAATGGATCGTGCGAATGAATTAGAATGGATCGTACGAATGAATTAGAATGGATCGTGTGAAAGAATTAGAATGGATCATACGAATGAATTAGAATGGATCGTGCGAATGAATTAGAATGGATCGTATGAATGAATTAGAATGGATCGTACGAATGAACTAGAATGGATACATTCGTGCGAATGAATTAGAATGGATCGTACGAATGAATTAGAATGGATCGTACGAATGAATTAGAATGGATCTTACGAATGAATTAGAATGGATCGTACGAATGAATTAGAATGGATCGTACGAATGAATTAGAATGGATCGTACGAAGGAATTAGAATGGATCGTACGAATGAATTAGAATGGATATATTCGTGCAAATGAATTAGAATGGATCGTATGAATGTATTAGAATGGATCGTATGAGTGAATTAGAATGGATCGTACGAATGAATTAGAATGGATCGTATGAATGAATTAGAATGGATACATTCGTGCGAATGAATTAGAATTGATCGTACGAATGAATTAGAATGGATCGTGCGAATGAATTAGAATGGATCGTACGAATGAATTAGAATGGATCGTACGAATGAACTAGAATGGATACATTCGTGCGAATGAATTAGAATGGATCGTACGAATGAATTAGAATGGATCGTATGAATGAATTAGAATGGATCTTACGAATGAATTAGAATGGATCGTACGAATGAATTAGAATAGATACATTCGTGCGAATGAATTAGAATGGATCGGACAAATGAATTAGAAAGGATCGTACGAATAAATTAGAATGGATCAAATAAATGAATTAGAATGTTTACATTCATACGAATGAATTAGAATGGATCGTACGAATGGATTAGAATGGATCGTACGAATGGATTAGAATGGATGCATTCGAGCGAATGAATTAGAATGGATCGTACGAATGAATTAGAATGGATCGTACGAATGGATTAGAATGGATCCTACGAATGGATTAGAATGGATCATACGAATGAGTAAGAATGGATCGTACGAATGAAATAGAATGGATTGTACGAATGAATTAGAATGGATTCGTACGAATGAATTAGAATGGATACATTCGTGCGAATGAATTAGAATGGATCGTACCAATGAGTAAGAATGGATCGTACGAATGAAATAGAATGGATTGTGCGAATGAATTAGAATGGATCGTACGAATGAATTAGAATGGATCACGTCAAAGAATTAGAATGGATCGTACGAATGAATTAGAATGGATCATCTTAATGAATTAGAATGGATCGTATGAATCAATTAGAATGGATACATTCGTGCGAATGAATTAGAATGGATCAGACGAATGAATTAGAATGGATCGTACGAATGAATTAGAATGGATCAAATTAATGAATTAGAATGGTTACATTCATGCGAATGAATTAGAATGGATCGTACGAATGGATTATAATGGATCATACGAATGGATTAGAATGGATACATTCGAGCGAATGAATTAGAATGGATCGTACAAATGAATTAGAATGGATTGTACGAATGGATTAGAATGGATCCTACGAATGGATTAGAATGGATACCTTTGTGCATATGAATTAGAATGGATCGTACGAATGAATTAGAATGGATCTTATTAATGAATTAGAATGGATCATACGAATGAATTAGAATGGATACATTCGTGCACGATCCATTCTAATTCATTCGCACGAATGTATCCATTCTAATTCATTCGTACGATCCATTCTAATTCATTAATATGATCCATTCTAATTCATTCGTACGATCCATTCTAATTCATATGCACAAAAGTACCCATTCTAATTCATTCGTACGATCCATTCTAATTCAGGATCGTACGAATGAATTAGAATGGATACATTCGTGCGAATGAATTAGAATTGATCGTACGAATGAATTAGAATGGATCGTACGAATGAATTAGAATGGATCGTACGAATGAATTAGAATGGATCGTACGAATGAACTAGAATGGATACATTTGTGCGAATGAATTAGAATGGATCGTACGAATGAATTAGACTGGATCGTAAGAATGAATTAGAATGGATCTTACGAATGAATTAGAATGGATCGTACGAATGAATTAGAATGGATACATTCGTGCGAATGAATTAGAATGGATCGGACGAATGAATTAGAATGGATACATTCGTGCGAATGAATTAGAATGGATCGGACGAATGAATTAGAATGGATCGTACGAATGAATTAGAATGGATCAAATGAATGAATTAGAATGGTTACATTCATGCGAATGAATTAGAATGGATCGTACGAATGGATTAGAATGGATCGTACGAATGGATTAGAATGGATACATTCGAGCGAATGAATTAGAATGAATCGTACGAATGAATTAGAATGCATCGTACGAATGGATTAGAATGGATCCTACGAATGGATTAGAATGGATACCTTTGTGCATATGAATTAGAATGGATCGTACGAATGAATTAGAATGGATCATATTAATGAATTAGAATAGATCGTACGAATGAATTAGAATGGATACATTCCTGCAAATGAATTAGAATGGATCGTGCGAATCAATTAGACTGGATCGTGCGAATGAATAAGAATTGATCATACGAATGAATTAGAATGGATCGTACGAATTAATTAGAATGGATACATTCGTGCGAATGAATTAGAATGGATTGTATAAATGAATTAGAATGGATCGTACGAATGAATTAGGATGGATCATACGAATGAATTAGAATGGATCATACGAATGAATTTGAATGGATCGTACGGATGAATTAGAATGGATCATACGAATGAAATAGAATGGATCATACGAATGAATTAGAATGGATCGTACGAATGAATTAGAATGGATCGTGCGAATGAATTAGAATGGATCGTACGAATGAATTAGAATGGATACATTTGTGCGAATGAATTAGAATGGATCGTACGAATGAATTAGAATGGATCGTATGAATGAATTAGAATGGATCGTACGAATGAATTAGAATGGATCGTGCGAATGAATTAGAGTGGATCGTACGAATGAATTAGAATGGATCGTGTGAAAGAATTAGAATGGATCGTACGAATGAATTAGAATGGATCGTGCGAATGAATTAGAATGGATCGTACGAATGAATTAGAATGGATACATTTGTGCGAATGAATTAGAATGGATCGTACGAATGAATTAGAATGGATCGTATGAATGAATTAGAATGGATCGTACGAATGAATTAGAATGGATCGTGCGAATGAATTAGAATGGATCGTACGGATGAATTAAAATGGATCGTACGAATGAACTAGAATGGATACATTTGTGCGAATGAATTAGAATGGATCGTACGAATGAATTAGAATGGATCGTACGAATGAATTAGAATGGATCTTACGAATGAATTAGAATGGATCGTACGAATGAATTAGAATGGATCGTACGAATGAATTAGAATGGATACATTCGTGCGAATGAATTAGAATGGATCGGACGAATGAATTAGAATGGATCGTACGAACGAATTAGAATGGATCGTACGAATGAATTAGAATGGATCGTACGAATAAATTAGAATGGATACATTCGTCCGAATGAATTAGAATGGATCATACGAATGAGTAAGAATGGATCGTATGAATGAATTAGATTGGATCGTACGATCCATTCTAATTCATTAGCATGGATCGTGCTAATGAATTAGAATGGAATATACGAATGAATTAGAATGGATCGTAGAATGGATCGTACGAATGAATTAGAATGAATTAGAATGGATCGTACGAATGAATTAGAATAGATCATAGGAATGAACTAGAATGGATCGTGCAAATGTATTAGAATGGATATATTCGTGCAAATGAATTAGAATGGATCGTATGAATGTATTAGAATGGATCGTATGAGTGAATTAGAATGGATCGTACGAATGAATTAGAATGGATTGTATGAATGAATTAGAATGGATCGTATGAATGAATTAGAATGGATCGTATGAATGAATGGATCTTACGAATGAATTAGAATGGATCGTACGAATGAATTAGAAAGGATAGTGCGAATGAATTAGAATCGATCGTACAAATGAATTAGAATGGATCGTACGAATGAATTAGAATGGATCAGACGAATGAGTAAGAATGGATCGTACGAATGAATTAGAATGGATCGTACGAAAGAATTAGAATGGATCGTACGAATAAATTAGAATGGATACATTCGTCCGAATGAATTAGAATGGATCGTACGAATGAATTAGAATGGATCATATTAATGAATTAGAATGGATCGTAAGAATGAATTAGAATGGATACATTCGTGCAAATGAATTAGAATGGATCGTGCATGAATGAGTAAGAATAAATTAGAATGGATCATACGAATGAATTAGAATGGATCGTACGAATGAATTAGAATAGATCGTGTGAAAGAATTAGAATGGATTGTATGAATGAATTTGAATGAATTCGTACGATCCATTCGAATTCATTCGCACGATCCATTCTAATTCATTCATACGATCCATTCAAATTCATTCATACAATCCAATCTAATTCTTTCACACGATCCATTCTAATTCATTCGTAGGATCCATTCTAATTCATTCGTACAATCTATTATATTTCATTCGTACGATCCATTCTTACTCATTTGTATGATCCATTCTAATTCATTCGGACGAATGTATCCATTCTAATTTATTCGTACGATCCATT
Source organism: Chamaelirium japonicum (assembly GCA_947650365.1). NCBI lineage: Eukaryota > Viridiplantae > Streptophyta > Magnoliopsida > Liliales > Melanthiaceae > Chamaelirium > Chamaelirium japonicum. Next base: position 210,459 of record CANTAL010000193.1, read on the forward strand.
CAAATTTATTCGTACGATCCATTCTAATTCATTCATACGATCTATTCTAATTCATTCGTCCGATCCATTCTAATTTATTCGCACGAATGTATCCATTCTAATTCATTCATACGATCCATTCTAATTCATTCGTACGATCCATTCTAATTCATTCGTACGATCCATTCTAATTCATTCGCACAATCCATTCTAATTCATTCGCATGAATGTATCCATTCTAAATCATTCGTACAATCCATTCTATTTCATTCGTACGATCCATTCTTACTCATTGTACGAATGAATTAGAATGGATCCTACGAATGAATTAGAATGGATCGTGTGAAAAAATTAGAATGGATTGTATGAATGAATTAGAATGGATCGTATGAATGAATTAGAATGGATCGTACGAATGAATTAGAATGGATACATTCGTGCGAATGAATTAGAATGGATCGTGCGAATAAATTAGAATAGATCGTACGAATGAATTAGAATGGATCGTACGAATGAACTAGAATGGATACATTCGTGCGAATGAATTAGAATGCATCGTACGAATGAATTAGAATGGATCGTACGAATGAATTAGAATGGATCGTACGAATGAATTAGAATGGATACATTCGTGCGAATGAATTAGAATGGATCGGACGAATGAATTAGAATGGATACATTCGTGCGAATGAATTAGAATGGATCGGACGAATGAATTAGAATGGATCGTATGAATGAATTAGAATGGATCAAATAAATGAATTAGAATGGTTACATTCATGCGAATGAATCAGAATGGATCGTACGAATGGATTAGAATGGATCGTACGAATGGATTAGAATGGATACATTTGAGCGAATAAATTAGAATGGATCGTACGAATGAATTAGAATGGATCGTACGAATGGATTAGAATGGATCCTACGAATGGATTAGAATGGATACCTTTGTGCATATGAATTAGAATGGATCGTACGAATGAATTAGAATGGATCATATTAATGAATTAGAATGGATCGTACGAATGAATTAGAATGGATACATTCGTGCGAATGAATTAGAATGGATCGTGCATATCAATTAGACTGGATCGTGCAAATAAATAAGAATAGATCATACGAATGAATTAGAATGGATCGTACGAATTAATTAGAATGGATACATTCGTGCGAATGAATTAGAATGGATTATATGAATGAATTAGAATGGATCGTACGAATGAATTAGAATGGATCATACGAATTAATTAGAATGGATCATACGAATGAATTAGAATGGATCGTACGAATGAATTAGAATGGATCGTACGAATGAATTAGAATGGATCGTGCGAATGAATTAGAATGGATCGTACGAATGAATTAGAATGGATACATTTGTGCGAATGAATTAGAATAGATCGTACGAATGAATTAGAATGGATCGTATGAATGAATTAGAATGGATCGTACGAATGAATTAGAATGGATCGTGCGTATGAATTAGAGTGGATCGTACGAATGAATTAGAATGGATCGTGTGAAAGAATTAGAATGGATCGTACGAATGAATTAGAATGGATCGTGCGAATGAATTAGAATGGATCGTACGAATTAATTAGAATGGATACATTTGTGCGAATGAATTAGAATGGATCGTACGAATGAATTAGAATGGATCGTATGAATGAATTAGAATGGATCGTACGAATGAATTAGAATGGATCGTGCAAATGGATTAGAATGGATCGTACGAATGAATTAGAATGGATCGTACGAATGAACTAGAAAGGATACATTTGTGCGAATGAATTAGAATGGATCGTACAAATGAATTAGAATGGATCGTACGAATGAATTAGAATGGATCTTACGAATGAATTAGAATAGATCGTAAGAATGAATTAGAATGGATCGTACGAATGAATTAGAATGGATATATTCGTGCGAATGATTTAGAATGAATCGGACGAATGAATTAGAATGGATCGTACGAATGAATTAGAATGGATCGTACGAATGAATTAGAATGGATCGTACGAATAAATTAGAATGGATACATTCGTCCGAATGAATTAGAATGGATCATACGAATGAGGAAGAATGGATCGTATGAATGAATTAGATTGGATCGTACGATCCATTCTAATTCATTAGCATGGATCGTGCTAATGAATTAGAATGGAATATACGAATGAATTAGAATGGATCGTAGAATGGATCGTACGAATGAATTAGAATGAATTAGAATGGATCGTACGAATGAATTAGAATAGATCATAGGAATGAATTAGAATGGATCGTGCAAATGTATTAGAATGGATATATTCGTGCAAATGAATTAGAATGGATCGTATGAATGTATTAGAATGGATCGGATGAGTGAATTAGAATAGATCGTACGAATGAATTAGAATAGATTGTATGAATGAATTAGAATGGATCGTACGAATGAATTAGAATGGATCGTATGAATGAATGGATCATACGAATGAATTAGAATGGATCGTACGAATGAATTAGAATGGATAGTGCGAATGAATTAGAATCGATCGTACGAATGAATTAGAATGGATCGTACGAATGAATTAGAATGGATTATACGAATGAGTAAGAATGGATCGTACAAATGAATTAGAATTGATCGTACGAATGAATTAGAATGGATCGTACTAATAAATTAGAATGGATACATTCGTCCGAATGAATTAGAATGGATCGTACGAATGAATTAGAATGGATCATATTAATGAATTAGAATGGATCGTACGAATGAATTAGAATGGATACATTCGTGCGAATAAATTAGAATGGATCATGCACGAATGAGTAAGAATAAATTAGAATGGATCATACGAATGAATTAGAATGGATCGTACGAATGATTTAGAATAGATCGTGTGAAAGAATTAGAATGGATTGTATGAATGAATTAGAATGAATTCGTACGATCCATTCGAATTCATTCGCACGATCCATTCTAATTCATTCATACGATCCATTCTAATTCATTCATACAATCCAGTCTAATTCTTTCACACGATCCATTCTAATTCATTCGTAGGATCCATTCTAATTCATTCGTACAATCTATTCAATTTCATTCGTACGATCCATTCTTACTCATTCGTATGATCCATTCTAATTCATTCGGACGAATGTATCCATTCTAATTTATTCGTACGATCCATTCTAATTCATTCGTACGATCCATTCTAATTCATTCGTCCGATCCATTCTAATTTATTCACACGATTGTATCCATTCTAATTCATTCGTACGATTCATTCTAATTCATTCGTACGATCCATTCTAATTCATTCGTACGATCCATTCTAATTCATTCGCACAATCCATTCTAATTCATTCGCATGAATGTATCCATTCTAAATCATTCGTACAATCCATTCTATTTCATTCGTACGATCCATTCTTACTCATTGTACGAATGAATTAGAATGGATCCTACAAATGAATTAGAATGGATTGTGTGAAAGAATTAGAATGGATTGTATGAATGAATTAGAATGGATCGTATGAATGAATTAGAATGGATCGTACGAATGAATTAGAATGGATACATTCGTGCGAATGAATTAGAATTGATCATACGAATGAATTAGAATGGATCGTGCGAATGAATTAGAAAGGATCGTACGAATGAATTAGAATGGATGGTACGAATGAACTAGAATGGATACATTCGTGCGAATGAATTAGAATAGATCGTACGAATGAATTAGAATAGATCTTACGAATGAATTAGAATGGATCGTACGAATGAATTAGAATGGATCGTACGAATGAATTAGAATGGATACATTCGTACGAATGAATTAGAATGGATCGTACGAATGAATTAGAATGGATTGTACGGAATAAATTAGAATGGATATATTTGAACGAATAAATTAGAATGGATCATACGAATGAATTAGAATGGATCGTACGAATGAATTAGAATGGATAGTGCGAATGAATTAGAATCGATCGTACGAATGAATTAGAATGGATCGTCCGAATGAATTAGAATGGATCATACGAATGAGTAAGAATGGATCGTACAAATGAAATAGAATGGATTGTACGAATGAATTAGAATGGATCCTATGAATGAATTAGAATAGATCGTGTGAAAGAATTAGAATGGATTGTATGAATGAATTAGAATGAATTCATACGATCCATTCGAATTCATTCGCACGATCCATTCTAATTCATTCATACAATCCATTCTAATTCATTCATACAATCCATTCTAATTCACTCATACGATCTATTCTATTTCATTCGTACGATCCTTTCTTACTCATTCGTATGATCCATTCTAATTCATTCGGACAAATGTATCCATTCTAATTTATTCGTACGATCCATTCTAATTCATTCGTACGATCCATTCTAATTCATTCGTACGATCCATTCTAATTCATTCGTCCGATCCATTCTAATTCATTCGCACGAATATATCCATTCTAATTCATTCGTCTGATCTATTCTAATTCATTCATACGATCCATTCTAATTCATTCGTTAGATCCATTCTAATTCACTCGTACGATCCATTCTAATTCATTCGTACGATCCATTCTAATTCATTCGTACGATCCATTCTAATTCATTCGTACGATCCATTCTAATTCATTCGCACGAATGTATCCATTCTAGTTCATTCGTACGATCCATTGTAATTCATTCGTACGATCCATTCTAATTCATTCGCACGATCCATTCTAATTCATTCGTACGATCCATTCTCATTCATTCGTCCGATCCATTCTAATTTATTCGCACGAATGTATCCATTCTAATTCATTCGTACGATCCATTCTAATTCTTTCACACGATCCATTCTAATTCATTCGTACGATCCATTCTAATTCATTCGCATGATCCATTCTAATTCATTCGTACGATCCATTCTAATTCATTCATACGATCCATTCTAATTCATTCGTATGATCCATTCTAATTCATTCGCACAAATGTATCCATTCTAATTCATTCGTACGATCCATTCTAATTCATTCGCATGATCCATTCTAATTCATTCGTACGATCCATTCTAATTCATTCGTACGATCCATTCTAATTCATTTGTATGATCCATTCTAATTAATTCGTATGATCCATTCTAATTCATTCGTACAATCCATTCTAATTCATTCATACAATCTATTCTAATTCATTCGCACGAATGTATCCATTCTAATTAATTCGTACGATCCCTTCTAATTCATTCGTATGATCTATTCTTATTCATTCGCATGATCTAGTCTAATTGATTCGCACGATCCATTCTAATTGATTCGCACGAATGTATCCATTCTAATTCATTCATACGATCAATTCTAATTCATTAATATGATCCATTCTAATTCATTCGTACGATCCACTCTAATTCATATGCACAAAGGTATCCATTCTAATTCATTCGTACGATCCATTCTAATTCATTCGTACGATCCATTCTAATTCATTCATACGATCCATTCTAATTCATTCGCGCAATCTACTCTAATTCATTCGTACGATCCATTCTAATTCATTCGTACGATCCATTCTAATTCATTCATACAATCCATTCTAATTTATTCGCACGAATGTATTCATTCTAATTCATTCGTACGATCTATTCTAATTCATTAATATGATCCATTCTAATTCATTCGTACGATCCATTCTAATTCATTCGTAGGATCCATTCTAATTCATTCGTACGATCCATTCTAATTCATTCGCACAATCAATTCTAATTCATTCATACGATCTATTCTAATTCATTCGCACGAATGTATCTATTCTAACTCATTCATACGATCCATTCTACTTCATTCGTACGATCCATTCTTACTCATTCGTATGATCCATTCTAATTCAATCGTACGATCCATTCTAATTCATTCGTACGATCCATTCTAATCCCTTCGTACGATCCATTCTAATTCATTCGTACGATCCATTCTAATTCCTTCGTACGATCCATTCTAATTCCTTCGTACGATCCATTCTAATTCATTCGTACGATCCATTCTAATTCATTCGCGCAATCTATTCTAATTCATTCGTACGATCCATTCTAATTCATTCGTACGATCCATTCTAATTCATTCATACAATCCATTCTAATTTATTCGCACGAATGTATCCATTCTAATTCATTCGTACGATCCATTCTAATTCATTAATATGATCCATTCTAATTCATTCGTACGATCCATTCTAATTCATTCGTACGATCCATTCTAATTCATTCGTACGATCCATTCTAATTCATTCGCACAATCAATTCTAATTCATTCATACGATCCATTCTAATTCATTCGCACGAATGTATCCATTCTAATTCATACGATCCATTCTACTTCATTCGTACTATCCGTTCTAATTCACTCATACGATCCATTCTAATTCATTCACATGAATGTATCCATTCTAATTTATTCGTACGATCCATTCTAATTCATTCGTACGAATGTAACCATTCTAATTCATTCATTTGATCCATTCTAATTCATTCGCCCGATCCATTCTAATTCATTCGTCCGATCCATTCTAATCCATTCGCACGAATGTATCCATTCTAATTCATTCGTACGATCCATTCTAATTCATTCGCACGATCCATATTAATCCATTCGTACGATCCATTCTAATTCATTCGTACGATCCATTCTAATTCATTCGCTCGAATGTATCCATTCTAATCCATTCGTACGATCCATTCTAATCCATTCGTACGATCCATTTTAATTCATTCGCATGAATGTAACCATTCTAATTCATTCATTTGATCCATTCTAATTCATTCGTACGATCCATTCTAATTCATTCGTCCGATCCATTCTAATTCATTCGCACGAATGTATCCATTCTAATTCATTCGCACGATCCATTCTATTTCATTCGTACGATCCATTCTAATTCATTCGTACGAACCATTCTATTTCATTCGTACGATCCATTCTAATTCATTCGTACGATCCATTCTTACTCATTCGTACGATCCATTCTAATTCCTTCGTACGATCCATTCTAATTCCTTCGTACGATCCATTCTAATTCCTACGTACGATCCATTCTAATTCATTCGCACGATCCATTCTAATTCTTTCATACAATCCATTCTAATTCTTTCTTGCGAATGAATTAGAATGGATACCTTTGTGCATATGAATTAGAATGGATCGTACGAATGAATTAGAATGGATCATATTAATGAATTAGAATGGATCGTACGAATGAACTAGAATGGATACATTCGTGTGAATGAATTAGAAAGGATCGTGCGAATGAATTAGAATGGATCGTGCGAATGAATTAGAATGGATCGTGCGAATCGATTAGAATGGATCGTACGAATGAATTAGAATGGATCGTGCGAATCAATTAGAATGGATCGTATGAATGAATTAGAATAGATTTTGTGAATGAAATAGAACTGATCGTACGAATGAATTAGAATGGATCGTACGAATGAATTAGAATGGATACATTTGTGCGAATGAATTAGAATGGATCGTACGAATTAATTAGAATGGATCGTATGAATGAATTAGAATGGATACATTCGTGCGAATGAATTAGAATGGATCGTGCGAATCCATTAGACTGGATCGTGCGAATGAATAAGAATGGATCATACGAATGAATTAGAATGGATCGTACGAATTAATTAGAATGGATACATTCGTGCGAATGAATTAGAATGGATTGTATGAATGAATTAGAATGGATGGTACGAATGAATTAGAATGGATCATACGAATTAATTACAATGGATCATACGAATGAATTAGAATGGATCGTACGAATGAATTAGAATGGATCGTACGAATGAACTAGAATGGATCGTACGAATGAACTAGAATAGATACATTCGTGCGAATGAATTAGAATGGATCGTACGAATGAATTAGAATGGATCGTACGATTCATTCTAATTCATTCGTACGATCCATTCTAGTACATTCGTACGATTCATGCTAATTCATTCGCACGATCCATTAGAATGGATCATGTGAAAGAATTAGAATGGATTTTATGAATGAATTAGAATGAATTCGTATGATCCATTCGAATTCATTCGCACGATCCATTCTAATTCATTCATACGATCCATTCTAATTCATTCATACAATCCATTCTAATTCTTTCACACGATCCATTCTAATTCATTCGTAGGATCCATTCTAATTCATTCGTACAATCTATTCTATTTCATTTGTACGATCCATTCTTGCTCATTCGTATGATCCATTCTAATTAATTCGGACGAATGTATCCATTGTAATTTATTCGTACGATCCATTCTAATTCATTCGTACGATCCATTCTAATTCATTCGTATGATCCATTCTTACTCATTCGTATGATCCATTCTAATTCATTCGTACGATCCATACTAATTCATTCGCACAATCTATTCTAATTCATTCGTACGATCCATTCTAATTCATTCGTACGATCGTACGAATGAATTAGAATGGATCGTGCGAATGAATTAGAATGGATCGTACGAATGAATTAGAATGGATCGTACGAATGAACTAGAATGGATACATTCGTGCGAATGAATTAGAATGGATCGTACAAATGAATTAGAATGGATCATACGAATGAATTAGAATGGATCTTACGAATGAATTAGAATGGATCGTACGAATGAATTAGAATGGATCGTACGAATGAATTAGAATGCATCGTACGAAAGAATTAGAATGAATATATTCGTGCGAATGAATTAGAATGGATCGTACGAATGAATTAGAATGGATCGTATGAGTGAAATAGAACGGATAGAACGAATGAAGTAGAATGGATCGTATGAATGAATTAGAATGGATATATTCGTGCGAATGAAATAGAATGGATCGTATGAATGAATTAGAATTGATTGTGCGAATGAATTAGAATGGATCGTACGAATGAATTAGAATGGATCATACGAATGAATTAGAATGGATCGTACGAATGAATTAGAATGAATCATATTAATGAATTAGAATGGATCGTACGAATGAATTAGAATGGATACATTCGTGCGAATAAATTAGAATGGATTGTATGAATGAATTAGAATGGATCATACGAATGAATTAGAATGGATCGTACGAATGAATTAGAATAGATTGCGTGAATGAATTAGAATGGATCGTACGAATGAATTATAATGGATCGTACGAAGGAATTAGAATGGATCGTACGAATGAATTAGAATGGATCGTACGAATGAATTAGAATGGATCGTACGAAGGAATTAGAATGGATCGTACGAATGAATTAGAATGGATCGTACGATTGAATTAGAATGGATCATACGAATGAGTAAGAATGGATCGTATGAATGAATTAGATTGGATCGTACGATCCATTCTAATTCTTTAGCATGGATCGTGCTAATGAATTAGATAGGAATATACGAATGAATTAGAATGGATCGTAGAATGGATCGTACGAATGAATTAGAATGAATTAGAATGGATCGTACGAATGAATTAGAATAGATCATAGGAATGAATTAGAATGGATCGTGCAAATGTATTAGAATGGATATATTCGTGCAAATGAATTAGAATGGATCGTATGAATGTATTAGAATGGATCGTATGAGTGAATTAGAATGGATCGTACGAATGAATTAGAATGGATCGTACGAATGAATTAGAATGGATTGTATGAATGAATTAGAATGGATCGTACGAATGAATTAGAATGGATCGTATGAATGAATGGATCATACGAATGAATTAGAATGGATCGTACGAATGAATTAGAATGGATAGTGCGAATGAATTAGAATCGATAGTACGAATGAATTAGAATGGATCGTACGAATGAATTAGAATGGATCATACGAATGAGTAAGAATAGATCGTACGAATGAAATAGAATGGATCGTACGAATGAATTATAATGGATCGTACGAATAAATTAGAATGGATACATTCGTCCGAATGAATTAGAATGGATCGTACGAATGAATTAGAATGGATCATATTAATGAATTAGAATGGATCGTACGAATGAATTAGAATGGATAGATTCGTGCGAATGAATTAGAATGGATCGTGCACGAATGAGTAAGAATAAATTAGAATGGATCATACGAATGAATTAGAATGGATCGTACGAATGAATTAGAATAGATCGTGTGAAAGAATTAGAATGGATTGTATGAATGAATTAGAATGAATTCGTACTATCCATTCGAATTCATTCGCACGATCCATTCTAATTCATTCATACGATCCATTCTAATTCATTCATACAATCCAGTCTAATTCTTTCACACGATCAATTCTAATTCATTCAAAGGATCCATTCTAATTCATTCGTACAATCTATTCTATTTCATTCGTACGATCCATCCTTAATCATTCGTATGATCCATTCTAATTCATTTGGACGAATGTATCCATTCTAATTTATTCGTACGATCCATTCTAATTCATTCGTACGATCCATTCTAATTCATTCGTATGATCCATTCTAATTTATTCGTCCGATCCATTCTAATTTATTCGCATGAATGTATCCATTCTAATTCATTCGTACGATCCATTCTAATTCATTCGCACGATCTATTCTAATTCATTCATACGATCCATCCTAATTCATTCGCACGAATGTATCCATTCTAATTCATTGATACGATCCATTCTACTTCATTCGTACTATCTGTTCTAATTCACTCATACGATCCATTCTAATTCATTCATACGATCCATTCTAATTCATTTGCACGAATATATCCATTATAATTCATTCGTACGATCCATTCTAATTCCTTCGTACGATCCATTCTAATTCCTTCGTACGATCTATTCTAATTCCTTTGTACGATCCATTCTATTTCATTCGTATGATCCATTCTAATTCCTTCGTACGATCCATTCTAATTCCTTCGTATCTATTCTAATTCACTCATACGATCCATTCTAATTCATTCGTACGATCCATTCTAATTCATTCATACAATCCATTCTAATTCATTCGCACGAATGTATCCATTCTAGTTCATTCGTACGATCCATTCTAATTCATTCGTACGATCCATTCTAATTCATTCGCACGATCCATTCTAATTCATTCGTACGATCCATTCTAATTCATTCATACGATCCATTCTAATTCATTTGTACGATCCATTCTAATTCATTCGCACTATCCATTCTAATTCCTTCGTACGATCAATTCTAATTCATTCATACAATCCATTCTAATTCTTCCACACGATCCATTATAATTCATTCATACGATCCATTCTAATTCATTCGTGCAATCTATTCTATTTCATTCGTATGATCCATTTTTACTCATTCGTACGATCCATTCTAATTCATTCACACGAATGTATCCATTCGTACGAATGAATTAGAATAGAATGTACGAATGAATTAGAATGGATCGTACGAATGAATTAGAATGGATCGTACGAAGGAATTAGAATGGATCGTACGAATGAATTAGAATGGATCGTACGAATGAAATAGAATAGATCGTTCGAATAAATTAGAATGGATCGTACGAAGGAATTAGAATGGATCGTACGATTGAATTAGAATGGATATATTCTTGCAGATGAATTAGAATGGATCGTATGAATGTATTAGAATGGATCGTATGAGTGAATTAGAATGGATTGTACGAATGAATTAGAATGGATTGTATGAATGAATTAGAATGGATCGTATGAATGAATTAGAATGGATCGTATGAATGAATTAGAATTGATCGTACGAATGAATTAGAATGGATCGTGCGAATGAATTAGAATGGATCGTACGAATGAATTAGAATGGATCGTACGAATGAACTAGAATGGATACATTCGTGCGAATGAATTAGAATGGATCGTACGAATGAATTAGAATGGATCGTACGAATGAATTAGAATGGATCGTACGAATGGATTAGAATGGATCATACGAATGAATTAGAATGGATCGTGCGAATGAATTAGAATGGATCGAACAAATGAATTAGAATGGATATATTCGAGCGAATGAATTAGAATAGATCGTAGGAATGAATTAGAATGGATCATACGAATGAATTAGAATGGATCGTACGAACGAATTAAAATGGATCGTACGAACGAATTAGAATGGATCATATGAACGAATTAGAATTAATCGTACAAATGAATTAGAATGGATACATTCGAGCGAAAGAATTAGAATGGATCGTACGAATGAATTAGAATAGATCATAGGAATGAATTAGAATGGATCGTGCAAATGAATTAGAATGGATACATTCGTGCAAATGAATTAGAATGGATCGTGCGAATGAATTAGAATGGATCGTACGAATGAATTAGAATGGATATATTTGAACGAATGAATTAGAATGGATCGTACGAATGAATTAGAATGGATAGTGCGAATGAATTAGAATGGATCGTACGAATGAATTAGAATGGATACATTCGTGCGAATGAATTAGAATGGATCATACGAATGAGTAAGAATGGATCGTACGAATGAAATAGAATGGATTATACAAATGAATTAGAATGGATACATTCGTGCGAATGAATTAGAATGGATCGTATGTACGAATGAATTAGAATGGATACATTCGTGCGAATGAATTAGAATGGATCGTACGAAGGAATTAGAATGGATCGTGCGAATGAATTAGAATGGATCGTACGAATGAATTTGAATGGATCGTACGAATGAACTAGAATGGATACATTCGTGCGAATGAATTAGAATGGATCGTACGAATGAATTAGAATGGATCGTACGAATGAATTAGAATGGATCTTACGAATGAATTAGAATGGATCGTACGAATAAATTAGAATGGATCGTATGAATGGTTTAGAATGGATACATTCGTGCGAATGAATTAGAATGGATCGAACGTATAAATTAGAATGGATCGTACGAATGAATTAGAATGGATCAAATGAATGAATTAGAATGGTTACATTCATGCGAATGAATTAGAATGGATCGTACGAATGGATTAGAATGGATACATTCGTGCGAATGAATTAGAATGGATCATACGAATGAGTAAGAATGGATCGTACGAATGAAATAGAATGGATTGTACGAATGAATTAGAATGGATCGTGCGAATGAATTTGAATGGATCGTACGAATGAATTAGAATGGATCGTGCTAATGAATTAGAATTGATCGTACGAATGAAATAGAATGGATTGTACGAATGATTTAGAATGGATCATATGAATGAATTAGAATGGATCGTACGAATGATTTAGAATGGATACATTCGTGCCCATGAATTAGAATGGATCATACGAATGAAAAAGAATGGATCGTCCGAATGAAATAGAATGGATTGTACGAATGAATTAGAATGGATTCGTACGAATGAATTAGAATGGATACATTCGTGCGAATGAATTAGAATGGATCGTACCAATGAGTAAGAATGGATCGTACGAATGAAATAGAATGGATTGTGCGAATAAATTAGAATGGATCGTACGAATGAATAAGAATGGATCGTGTGAAAGAATTAGAATGGATCGTACGAATGAATTAGAATGGATCATATTAATGAATTAGAATGGATCGTATGAATGAATTAGAATGGATACATTCGTGCGAATGAATTAGAATGGATCAGACGAATGAATTAGAATGGATCGTACGAATGAATTAGAATGGATCAAATGAATGAATTAGAATGGTTACATTCATGCGAATGAATTAGAATGGATCATACGAATGGATTAGAATGGATCGTATGAATGGATTAGAATGGATACATTCGAGTGAATGATTTAGAATGGATCATACGAATGAATTAGAATGGATCATACGAATGAGTAAGAATGGATCGTATGAATGAAATAAAATGGATTGTACGAATGAATTAGAATGGATCGTACGAATGAATTAGAATGGATCGTGTGAAAGAATTAGAATGGATTGTATGAATGAATTAGAAAGGATCATATGAATGAATTAGAATGGATCGTACGAATGAATTCGAATGGATCGTACAAATGAATTAGAATGGATCGTACGAATGAATTAGAATGGATACATTCGTGCGAATGAATTAAAATGGATACATTCGTGCGAAAGAATTAGAATAGGTCGTATGAATGAATTAGAATGGATCCTATGAATGAATTAGAATGGATCGTGCGAATGAATTAGAATGGATCGTACGAATGAATTAGAATGGATCGTGCTAATGAATTAGAATTGATCGAACGAATGAATTAGCATGGATCGTGCTAATGAATTAGAATGGAACGTACGAATGAATTAGAATGGATCGTGTGAAAGAATTAGAATGGATTGTATGAATGAATTAGAATGAATTCGTACGATCCATTCGAATTCATTCGCATGATCCATTCTATTTCATTCAAACGATCCATTCTAATTCATTCATACAATCCATTCTAATTCTTTCACACGATCCATCTAATTCATTCGTAGGATCCATTCTAATTCATTCGTACAATCTATTCTATTTCATTCGTACGATCCATTCTTACTCATTCGTATGATCCATTCTAATTTATTCGGACGAATGTATCCATTCTAATTTATTCGTACGATCCATTCTAATTCATTCGTACGATCCATTCTAATTCATTAGCTCGAATGTATCCATTCTAATCCATTCGTACGATCCATTCTAATCCATTCATACGAGCCATTCTAATTCATTCGCATGAATGTAACCATTCTAATTCATTCATTTGATCCATTCTAATTCATTCGTACGATCCATTCTAATTCATTAGCACGATCCATGCTAATTCATTCGTTCGATCAATTCTAATTCATTAGCACGATCCATTCTAATTCATTCGTACGATCCATTCTAATTCATTCGCACGATCCATTCTAATTCATTCATAGGATCCATTCTAATTCATTCATACGATCTATTCTAATTCTTTCGCACGAATGTATCCATTCTAATCCATTCGCACGAATGTATCCATTCTAATTCATTCGTACGATCCATTCTAATTCATTCGCACGATCCATTCTAATTCATTCGCACGATCAATACTAATTCATTCGCACGAATGTATCCATTCTAATTCATTCGTACGATCCATTCTAATTCATTCATAGGATCCCTTCTAATTCATTCATACAATCCATTCTAATTCATTCGCACGAATGTATCCATTCTAATTCATTCGTACGATCAGTTCTAATTCATTCACAAAATCTATTCTAATTCATTCATACGATCCATTCTAATTCATTCACACGAATGTATCCATTCTAATTCATTCATACGATCCATTCTAATTCATTCATACGATCCATTCTAATTCACTCATACGATCCATTCTAATACATTCATACGATCCATTCTAATTCATTTGCACGAATATATCCATTCTAATTCATTCGTACGATCCATTCTAATTACTTCGTACGATCCATTCTAATTCATTCGTACGATCTATTCTAATTCATTCGTACGATCCATTCTAATTCATTCGTACGATCCATTCTAATTCCTTCGTACGATCCATTCTAATTCATTCGTACGATCCATTCTAATTCATTCGTACAATCTATTCTAATTGATTCGTACGAATGGATACATTCGTGTGAATGAATTAGAATGGATCGTACGAATGAAATAGAATGGATTGCACGAATGAATTAGAATGGATCGTACGAATGAATTAGAATGGATCGTGTGAAAGAATTAGAATGGATTGTATGAATGAATTAGAATGGATCGTACGAATGAATTAGAATGGATCGTACGAAGGAATTATAATGGATCGTACGAATGAATTAGAATGGATCGTACGAATGAATTAGAATGGATCGTACGAATGAATTAGAATGGATCGTACGAATGAATTAGAATGGATACATTCGTGCGAATGAATTAGAATGGAGCGTATGAATGAATTAGAATGGATCCTATGAATGAATTAGAATGGATCGTACGAATGAATTAGAATGGATACATTCGTGCGAATGAATTAGAATTGATCGTACGAATGAATTAGAATGGATCGTGCGAATGAATTAGAATGGATCGTACGAATGAATTAGAATGGATACATTCGTGCAAATGAATTAGAATGGATACATTCGTGCGAAAGAATTAGAATAGATCGTATGAATGAATTAGAATGGATCCTATGAATGAATTAGAATGGATCGTGCGAATGAATTAGAATGGATCGTACGAATGAATTAGAATGGATCGTGCTAATGAATTAGAATTGATCGAACGAATGAATTAGCATGGATCATGCTAATGAATTAGAATGGATCGTACGAATGAATTAGAATGGATCAAATGAATGAATTAGAATGGTTACATTCATGCGAATGAATTAGAATGGATCGTACGAATGGATTAGAATGGATCGTACGAATGGATTAGAATGGATACATTCGAGCGAATGAATTAGAATGAATAGTACGAATGAATTAGAATGGATCATACGAATAAATTAGAATGGATACATTCGTCCGAATGAATTAGAATGGATCATACGAATGAGTAAGAATGGATCGTACGAATGAAATAGAATAGATTGTACGAATGAATTAGAATGGATCCTACGAATGAATTTGAATGGATCGTGTGAAAGAATTAGAATGGATTGTATGAATGAATTAGAATAGATCGTATGAATGAATTAGAATGGATCATGCGAATGAATTCGAATGGATCGTACGAATTCATTCTAATTCATTCATACAATCCATTCTAATTCTTTCACACGATCCATTCTAATTCATTCGTACGTTCCATTCTAATTCATTAGCACGATCCATGCTAATTCATTCGTTCGATCAATTCTAATTCATTAGCACAATACATTCTAATTCATTCGTACGATCCATTTTAATTCATTCGCACGATCCATTCTAATTCATTCATAGGATCCATTCTAATTCATTCGCACGAATGTATCTATTCTAATTCATTCGTACGATCCATTCTAATTCATTCATAAGATCCATTCTAATTCATTCATACGATCCATTCTAATTCATTCGTACGATCCATTCTAATTCATTTGCACGAATGTATCCATTCTAATTCATTCATACGATCCATTCTACTTCATTCGTACTATCCGTTCTAATTCACTCATACGATCCATTCTAATTCATTCATATGATCCATTCTAATTCATTTGCACGAATATATCCATTCTAATTCATTCGTACGATCCAATCTAATTCCTTCGTACGATCCATTCTAATTCATTCGTACGATCCATTCTAATACATTCGTACGATTCATGGTAATTCATTCGCACGATCCATTCTAATTCATTCGTACGATCCATTCTTATTCATTCATACGATCCATTCTAATTCATTCACACAATCCATTCTAATTCATTCGTACAATCCATTCTAATTCATTCGTATGATCCATTGTAACTCATTCGGTGGATCCATTCTAATTCATTCGTATGATCCATTCTAATTCATTCCCACGATCCATTCTCATTTATTCGTACGATCCA
This sequence comes from Chamaelirium japonicum, assembly GCA_947650365.1. Classification (NCBI taxonomy): domain Eukaryota; kingdom Viridiplantae; phylum Streptophyta; class Magnoliopsida; order Liliales; family Melanthiaceae; genus Chamaelirium; species Chamaelirium japonicum. The sequence goes on from CANTAL010000193.1 coordinate 227,899, forward strand.
TTCTAATTCATTCGTACGATCTATTCTAATTCATTCGCACGAATGTAACCATTCTAATTCATTCGTTTGAGCTATTCTAATTCATTCGTACAATCCATTCTAATTCATTCGTACGATCCATTGTAATTCATTTATACAATCCATTTAGATTTATTCCCATGAATGTATCCATTCAAATTCATTCGTGCGATCCAGTCTAATTCATTCGTACGATCCATTCTAATTCCTTCGTATGAATGAGTAAGAATGGATCGTACGAATGAAATAGAATGGATTGCACGAATGAATTAAAATGGATCGTACGAATGAATTAGAATGGATCGTGTGAAAGAATTAGAATGGATCGTACGAATGAATTAGAACGGATCGTACGAAGGAAATAGAATGGATCGTACGAATGAATTAGAATGGATCGTATGAATGAATTAGAATAGATCGTACGAATGAATTAGAATGGATCGTACGAAGGAATTAGAATGGATCGTACGAATGAATTAGAATGGATATATTCGTGCAAATGAATTAGAATGGATCGTATGAATGTATTAGAATGGATCGTATGAGTGAATTAGAATGGATCGTACGAATGAATTACAATGGATCGTATGAATGAATTAGAATGGATACATTCGTGTGAATGAATTAGAATGGATCGTATGAATGAATTAGAATAGATTTTGTGAATGAATTAGAACTGATCGTACGAATGAATTTGAATGGATACATTCGTGCGAATGAATTAAAATGCATTGTATGAATGAATTAGAATGGATCGTACGAATGAATTAGAATTGATCGAACGAATGAATTAGCATGGATCGTGCTAATGAATTAGAATGGAACGTACGAATGAATTAGAATGGATCGTGTTAAAGAATTAGAATGGATTGTATGAATGAATTAGAATGAATTTGTACGATCCATTCGAATTCATTCGCACGATCCATTCTAATTCATTCATACGATCCATTCTAATTCATTCATACAATCCATTCTAATTCTTTCACACGATCCATTATAATTCTTTCACACGATCCAATTTAATTCATTCGTACGATCCATTCTAATTCATTCGTGCAATCCATTCTATTTCATTCGTACGATCCATTCTTACTCATTCGTACGATCCATTCTAATTCATTCACACGAATGTATCCATTCGTACGAATGAATTAGAATAGATTGTACGAATGAATTAGAATGGATCGTACGAATGAATTAGAATGGATCGTACGAAGGAATTAAAATGGATCCTACGAATGAATTAGAATGGATCGTACGAATAAATTAGAATAGATCGTACGAATGAATTAGAATGGATCGTACGAAGGAATTAGAATGGATCGTACGAATGAATTAGAATGGATATATTCGTGCAAATGAATTAGAATGGATCGTATGAATGTATTAGAATGGATCGTATGAGTGAATTAGAATGGATCGTACGAATGAATTAGAATGGATCGTATGAATGAATTAGAATGGATACATTCGTGCGAATGAATTAGAATTGATCGTACGAATGAATTAGAATGGATCGTGCGAATGATTTAGAATGGATCATACGAATGAATTAGAATGGATCGTAGGAATGAACTAGAATGGATACATTCGTGCGAATGAATTAGAATGGATCGTACGAATGAATTAGAATGGATCGTACGAATGAATTAGAATGGATCTTACGAATGAATTAGAATGGATCGTACGAATGAATTAGAATGGATCGTACGAATGAATTAGAATGGACACATTCGTGCGAATGAATTAGAATGGATCGGACGAATGAATTAGAATGGATCGTACGAATGAATTAGAATGGATCAAATGAATGAATTAGAATGGTTACATTCATGCGAATGAATTAGAATGGATCGTACGAATGGATTAGAATGGATCGTATGAATGGATTAGAATGGATACATTCGAGCGAATGAATTAGAATGGATCGTGCGAATGAATTAGAATGGATCGTACGAATGGATTAGAATGGATCCTACGAATGGATTAGAATGGATACCTTTGTGCATATGAATTAGAATGGATCGTACGAATGAATTAGAATGGATCATATAAATGAATTAGAATGGATCGTACGAATGAATTAGAATGGATACATTCGTGCACGATCCATTCTAATTCATTCGCACAAATTTATCCATTCTAATTCATTCGTACGATCCATTCTAATTCATTAATATGATCCATTCTAATTCATTCGTACGATCCATTCTAATTCATATGCACAAAGGTATCCATTCTAATTCATTCGTACGATCCATTCTAATTCAGGATCGTACGAATGAATTAGAATGGATACATTCGTGCGAATGAATTAGAATTGATCGTACGAATGAATTAGAATGGATCGTGCGAATGAATTAGAATGGATCGTACGAATGAATTAGAATGGATCGTACGAATGAACTAGAATGGATACATTCGTGCGAATGAATTAGAATGGATCGTACGAATGAATTAGAATGGATCGTACGAATGAATTAGAATGGATTGTACGAATGAATTAGAATGGATACATTCGTGCGAATGAATTAGAAAGGATCGGACGAATGAATTAGAATGGATACATTCGTGCGAATGAATTAGAATGGATCGGACGAATGAATTAGAATGGATCGTACGAATGAATTAGAATGGATCAAATGAATGAATTAGAATGGTTACATTGATACGAATGAATTAGAATGGATCGTACGAATGGATTAGAATGGATCGTACGAATGGATTAGAATGGATACATTTGAGCGAATGAATTAGAATGGATCGTACGAATGAATTAGAATGGATCGTACGAATGGATTAGAATGGATCCTACGAATGGATTAGAATGGATACCTTTGTGCATATGAATTAGAATGGATCGTACGAATGAATTAGAATGGATCATATTAATGAATTAGAATGGATCGTACGAATAAATTAGAATAGATACATTCGTGCGAATGAATTAGAATGGATCGTGCGAATCAATTAGACTGGATCGTGCGAATGAATAAGAATAGATCATACGAATGAATTAGAATGTATCGTACGAATTAATTAGAATGGATACATTCGTGCGAATGAATTAGAATGGATTGTATGAATGAATTAGAATGGATCGTACGAATGAATTAGAATGGATCATACGAATTAATTAGAATGGATCATATGAATGAATTAGAATGGATCGTACGAATGAATTAGAATGGATACATTCGTGCGAATGAATTAGAATGGATTGCGCGAATAAATAAGAACAGATCGTGCGAATGAATTAGAATGGATCGTACGAATGAATTAGAATGGATCGTGCGAATGAATTAGAATGGATCGTACGAATGAATTAGAATGGATACATTTGTGCGAATGAATTAGAATGGATCGTACGAATGAATTAGAATGGATCGTATGAATGTATTAGAATGGATCGTATGAATATATTAGAATGGATCGTGTGAATGAATTAGAATAGATCGTACGAATGAATTAGAATGGATCGTACGAATGAAATAGAATGGATACATTCGTGCGAATGAATTAGAATGGATTGTACGAATGAATTAGAATTGATCGTACGAATGAATTAGAATGGATCTTACGAATGAATTAGAATGGCTCGTACGAATGAATTAGAATGGATCGTACGAATGAATTAGAATGGATACATTCGTGCGAATGAATTATGATGGATTGGACGAATGAATTAGAATGGATCGTACGAATGAATTAGAATGGATCGTACGAATGAATTAGAATGGATCGTACGAATAAATTAGAATGCATACATTCGTCCGAATGAATTAGAATGGATCATACGAATGAGTAAGAATGGATCATACGAATGAAATAGAATAGATTGTACGAATGAATTAGAATGATCCTACGAATGAATTAGAATGGATCGTGTGAAAGAATTAGAATGGATTGTATGAATGAATTAGAATGGATCGTATGAATGAATTAGAATGGATCGTGCGAAAAAATTCGAATGGATCGTACGAATTCATTCTAATTCATTCATACAATCCATTCTAATTCGTTCACACGATCTATTCTAATTCATTCGTAGGATCGTACGAATGAATTAGAATGGATCGTACGAATGAATTATAATGGATCGTACGAATAAATTAGAATGCATACATTCGTGCGAATGAATTAGAATGGATCATACGAATGAGTAAGAATGGATCGTACGAATGAAATAGAATGGATTGTGCGAATGAATTAGAATGGATCGTACGAATGAATTAGAATGGATCATGTGAAAGAATTAGAATGGATTGTATAAATGAATTAGAATAGATCGTATGAATGAATTAGAATGGATCGTACGAATGAATTAGAATGGATCATACGAATAAACTAGAATGGATACATTCATGCGAATGAATTAGAATGGATCGTATGAATGAATTAGAATGGATCGTACGAATGAATTAGAATGGATCTTACGAATGAATTAGAATGGATCGTACGAATGCACGATCCATGCGAATGAATTAGAATAGATCGTACGAATGAACTAGAATGGATACATTCGTGCGAATGAATTAGAATGGATCGTACGAATGCATTCTAATTCATTCGTACGATCCATTCTAATTCATTCGCACGATCCATTCTAATTCATTCAGAGGATCCATTCTAATTCATTCATACGATCTATTCTAATTCTTTCGCACGAATGTATCCATTCTAATTCATTCGCACGAATGTATCCATTCTAATTCATTCGTACGATCCATTCTAATTCATTCGTACGAGCCATTCTAATTAATTCGTATGATCCATTCTAATTCATTCGTACGATCCATTCTAATTCATTCATACAATCCATTCTAATTCATTCGTACGATCCATTCTAATTCACTCATATGATCCATTCTAATACATTCATACGATCCATTCTAATTCATTTGCACGAATATATCCATTCTAATTCATTCGTACGATCCATTCTAATTCCTTCGTACGATCCATTCTAATTCATTCGTACGATCTATTCTAATTCATTCGTACGATCCATTCTAATTCATTCGTACGAATGAAGTAGAATGGATACATTCGTGCGAATGAATTAGAATGGTTACATTCGTGCGAAAGAATTAGAATAGATCGTATGAATGAATTAGAATGGATCCTATGAATGAATTAGAATGGATCGTGCGAATGAATTAGAATGGATCGTACGAATGAATTAGAACGGATCGTGCAAATGAATTAGATTTGATCGAACGAATGAATTAGCATGGATCGTGCTAATGAATTAGAATGGATCGTACGAATGAATTAGAATGGATCGTGTGAAAGAATTAGAATGGATTGTATGAATGAATTAGAATGGATCGTACGAATGAATTAGAATGGATCGTACGAAGGAATTAGAATGGATCGTACGAATGAATTAGAATGGATCGTAGGAATGAATTAGAATAGATCGTACGAATGAATTAGAATGGATCGTACGAAGGAATTAGAAGGGATCGTACGAATGAATTAGAATGGATCGTATGAATGAATTAGAATGGATCGTATGAATGTATTAGAATGGATCGTACGAATTAATTAGAATGGATCATACGAGTGAATGAGAATGGATCGTATGAATGAATTAGAATGGATCGTACGAATGAAATAGAATGGATCGTGTGAAAGAATTAGAATGGATTGTATGAATGAATTAGAATGGATCGTATGAATGGATCGTACGAATGGATTAGAATAGCTCATACGATTGAATTAGAATGAATCGTATGAATGAATTAGAATGGTTAAATTCGTGCGAATGAATTAGAATAGATCGTACGAAGGAATTAGAATGGATCGTATGAATGAATTAGAATGGATCGTACGAATGGATTAGAATGGATCGTACGAATGAATTAGAATGGATCGTACGAATGAACTAGAATGGATACATTCGTGCGAATGAATTAGAATGGATCATACGAATGAATTAGAATGGATCATACGAATGAGTAAGAATGGATCGTACGAATGAAATAGAATAGATTGTACGAATGAATTAGAATGAATTAGAATGGATCGTATGAATGAATTAGAATGTATCGTATGAGTGAATTAGAATGGATAGTACGAATGAAGTAGAATGGATCGTACGAAGGAATTAGAATGGATCGTACGAAGGAATTAGAATGGATCGTACGATTGAATTTGAATGGATCATACGAATGAGTAAGAATGGATCGTATGAATGAATTAGATTGGATCGTACGATCAATTCTAATTCATTAGCATGGATCGTGCTAATGAATTAGAATGGAATATACGAATGAATTAGAATGGATCGTAGAATGGATCGTACGAATGAATTAGAATGGATCGTACGAATGAATTAGAATAGATCATAGGAATGAATTAGAATGGATCGTGCAAATGAATTAGAATGGATACGTTCGTGCGAATAAATTACAATGGATTGTATGAATGAATTAGAATGGATCGTACGAATGAATTAGAATGGATCGTACGAATGAATTAGAATAGATTGCGCGAATGAATTAGAATGGATCGTGCGAATGAAATATAATGGATACAAATGAATTAGAATGGATCGTGTGAATGAATGGATCGTGCGAATGAATTAGAATGGATCGTACGAATGAATTAGAATGGATCGTATGAATGAATTAGAATGGATCGTACGAATGAATTAGAATGGATCGTATGAATGAATTAGAACGGATCGTGTGAATGAATTAGAATAGATCGTACGAATGAATTAGAATGGATCGTACGAATGGATCGTATGAATGGATCGTGCATACGAATGAATTAGAATGGATCGTACGAATGAATTAGAATGGATACATTCGTGCGAATGAATTAGAATGGATACATTCGTGCAAAAGAATTAGAATAGATCGTATGAATGAATTAGAATGGATCATATTAATGAATTAGAATGGATCGTGCGAATGAATTAGAATGGATCGTACGAATGAATTAGATTGGATCGTGCTAATGAATTAGAATTGATCGAACGAATGAATTAGCATGGATCGTGCTAATGAATTAGAATAGAACGTACGAATGAATTAGAATGGATCGTGTGAAAGAATTAGAATGGATTGTATGAATGAATTAGAATGAATTCGTACGATCCATTCGAATTCATTCGCACGATCCATTCTAATTCATTCGTACGATCCATTCTAATTCATTCATACAATCCATTCTAATTCTTTCTCACGATCCACTCTAATTCATTCGTAGGATCCATTCTAATTCATTCGCACAATCCATTCTAATTCATTCGGACGAATGTATCCATTCTAATTTATTCGTACGATCCATTCTAATTCATTCGTACGATCCATTCTATTTCATTCGTACGATCCATTCTTACTCATTCGTATGATCCATTCTAATTCATTTTTACGATCCATTCTAATTCATTCGTACGAATGTATCCATTCCATTCGTACGATCCATTCATACGATCCAATCTAATTCATTCATACAATCCATTCTAATTCTTTCACACGATCCATTCTAATTTATTTCTACGATCCATTCTAATTCATTAGCATGGATCGTGCTAATGAATTAGAATGGAATATACGAATGAATTAGAATGGATCGTAGAATGGATCGTATGAATGAATTAGAATGAATTAGAATGGATCGTACGAATGAATTAGAATGGATCGTACGAATGAATTAGAATGGATAAATTTGTGCGAATGAATTAGAATGGATCGTACGAATGAATTAGAATGGATCGTATGAATGAATTAGAATGGATCGTACGAATGAATTAGAATGGATCGTACGAAGGAATTAGAATGGATCGTTCGAATGAATTAGAATGGATATATTCGTGCAAATGAATTAGAATGGATCATATGAATTAGAATGGATCGTACGAATGAATTAGAATGGATCGTGTGAAAGAATTAGAATGGATTGTATGAATGAATTAGAATGGATCGTATGAATGGATCGTACGAATGGAATGGATACATTCGTACGAATGAATTAGAATGGATCGTAAAAATGAATTAGAATGGATCATACGAATGAGTAAGAATGGATCATACGAATGAATTAGAATGGATCGTACGAATGAATTAGAATGGATCGTACGAATAAATTAGAATGGATACATTCGTCCGAATGGATACATTCGTACGAATGAATTAGAATGGAATGGATACATTCGTACGAATGGAATGGAATGGATACATTCGTACGAATGAATGGATACATTCGTACGAATGAATTAGAATGGATCGTACGAATGAATTAGAATTAGAATGAATTAGAATGGATCGTACGAATGGAATGGATACATTCGTACGAATGAATTAGAATGGATCGTACGAATGGAATGGATACATTCGTACGAATGAATTAGAATGGATCGCACGAATGAATTAGAATTAGAATGGATATATTCGTGCGAATGAATTAGAATGGATACATTCGTGCGAAAGAATTAGAATAGATCGTATGAATAAATTAGAATGGATCCTATGAATGAATTAGAATGGATCGTGCGAATGAATTAGAATGGATCGTACGAATGAATTAGAATGGATACATTCGTGCGAATGAATTAGAATGGATCAGACGAATGAATTAGAATGGATCGTACGAATGAATTAGAATGGATCAAATGAATGAATTAGAATGGTTACATTCATGCGAATGAATTAAAATGGATCGTACGAATGGATTAGAATGGATACATTCGAGCGAATGAATTAGAATGGATCGTACGAATTAATTAGAATGGATCGTACGAATGGATTAGAATGGATCCTACGAATGGATTAGAATGGATACCTTTGTGCATATGAATTAGAATGGATCGTACGAATGAATTAGAATGGATCATATGAATGAATTAGAATGGATCGTGCGATTGAATTCGAATGGATCGTACAAATTCATTCTAATTCATTCATACAATCCATTCTAATTCTTTCACCCGATCCATTCTAATTCATTCGTACGTTCCATTCTAATTCATTAGCACGATCCATGCTAATTCATTCGTTCGATCAATTCTAATTCATTAGCACGATCCATTATAATTCATTCGTACGATCCATTCTAATTCATTCGCACGATCCATTCTAATTCATTCATACGAATGAATTAGAATGAATTAGAATGAATTAGAATGGATCGTGCGAATGGATTAGAATGGATCGTATGTACGAATGAATTAGAATGGATACATTCGTGCGAAGGAATTAGAATGGATCGTACGAATGAATTAGAATGGATCGTGCGAACGAATTAGAATGGATCGTACGAATGAATTAGAATGGATCGTACGAATGAACTAGAATGGATACATTCGTGCGAATGAATTAGAATGGATCGTACGAATGAATTAGAATGGATCGTACGAATGAATTAGAATGGATCTTACGAATGAATTAGAATGGATCGTACGAATAAATTAGAATGGATCGTATGAATGGTTTAGAATGGATACATTTGTGCGAATGAATTAGAATGGATCGAACGAATGAATTAGAATGGATCGTACGAATGAATTAGAATGGATCAAATGAATGAATTAGAATGGTTACATTCATGCGAATGAATTAGAATGGATCGTACGAATGAATTAGAATGGATCGTACAAATGAATTAGAATGGATTGTGCGAATGAATTAGAATGGATCGCACGAATGTATCCATTCTAATTCATTCGTACGATCCATTCTAATTCATTCGTACGATCCATTCTATTTCATTCGTATGATCCATTCTAATTAATTCGTATGATCCATTCTAATTCATTCGTACGATCCATTCTAATTCATTCATACAATCCATTCTAATTCATTCGTACGATCCATTCTAATTCACTCATACGATCTATTCTAATACATTCATACGATCCATTCTAATTCATTTGCACGAATATATCCATTCTAATTCATTGGTACGATCCATTCTAATTCCTTTGTACGATCTATTCTAATTCATTCGTACGATCCATTCTAATTCATTCGTACGAATGAATTAGAATGGATACATTCGTGCGAATGAATTAGAATGGATACATTCATGCGAAAGAATTAGAATAGATCGTATGAATGAATTAGAATGGATCCTATGAATGAATTAGAATGGATTGTGCGAATGAATTAGAATGGATCGTACGAATGAATTAGAATGGATCGTGCTAATGAATTAGAATTGATCGAACGAATGAATTAGCATGGATCGTGCTAATGAATTAGAATGGATCGTACGAATGAATTAGAATGGATCGTGTGAAAGAATTAGAATGGATTGTATGAATGAATTAGAATGGATCGTACGAATGAATTAGAATGGATCGTACGAAGGAATTAGAATGGATTGTACGAATGAATTAGAATGGATCGTACGAATGAATTAGAATAGATCGTACGAATGAATTAGAATGGATCGTACGAATGAATTAGAATGGATTGTACGAAAGAATTAGAATGGATTGTACGAATGAATTAGAATGGATCGTATGAATGAATTAGAATGGATATATTCGTGTGCATGAATTAGAATGGATCGTATGAATGAATTAGAATAGATTTTGTGAATGAATTAGAACTGATCGTACGAATTAATTAGAATGGATACATTCGTGCGAATGAATTAGAATGGATTATATGAATGAATTAGAATGGATCCTATGAATGAATTAGAATGGATCGTACGAATGAATTAGAATCGATACATTCGTGCGAATGAATTAGAATTGATCGTACGAATGAATTAGAATAGATCGTGCGAATGAATTAGAATGGATCATACGAATGAATTAGAATGGATATATTCGTGCGAATGAATTAGAATGGATACATTCGTACGAAAGAATTAGAATAGATCGTATTAATGAATTAGAATGGATCCTATGAATGAATTAGAATGGATCGTGCGAATGAATTAGAATGGATCGTACGAATGAATTAGAATGGATCGTGCTAATGAATTAGAATGGATCGTGCTAATGAATTAGAATTGATCGAACGAATGAATTAGCATGGATCGTGCTAACGAATTAGAATGGAATGTAAGAATGAATTAGAATGGATCGTGTGAAAGAATTAGAATGGATTGTATGAATGAATTAGAATGAATTCGTACAATCCATTCGAATTCATTCGCACGATCCATTCTAATTCATTCAGACGATCCATTCTAATTCATTCCTACAATCCATTCTAATTCTTTCACACGATCCATTCTAAATCATTCGTAGGATCCATTCTAATTCATTCATACAATCTATTCTATTTCATTCGTACGATCCATTCTTACTCATTCGTATGATCCATTCTAACTCATTCGGACGAATGTATCCATTCTAATTTATTCGTACGATCCATTCTAATTCATTCGTACGATCCATTCTAATTCATTCGCTCGAATGTATCCATTCTAATCCATTCATACGATCCATTCTAATCCATTCGTACGATCCATTCTAATTTATTCGCATGAATGTAACCATTCTATTTCATTCATTTGATCCATTCTAATTCATTCGTACGATCCATTCTAATTCATTAGCACGATCCATGCTAATTCATTCGTTCGATCAATTGTAATTCATTAGCACGATCCATTCTAATCCATTCGTACGATCCATTCTAATTCATTCGCACGATCCATTCTAATTCATTCATAGGATCCATACTAATTCATTCATACGATCTATTCTAATTCTTTCGCACGAATGTATCCATTCTAATTCATTCGCACGAATGTATCCATTCTAATTCATTCGTACGATCCATTCTAATTCATTCGCACGATCCATTCTAATTCATTCGTACGATCAATTCTATTTCATTCGCACGAAGGTATCCATTCTAATTCATTCGTATGATCCATTCTAATTCATTCATTGGATCCATTCTAATTCATTCATATAATCCATTCTAATTCATTCGCACGAATGTATCCATTCTAATTCATTCATACGATCAGTTCTAATTCATTCACAAAATCTATTCTAATTCATTCATACGATCCATTCTAATTCATTCACACGAATATATCCATTCTAATTCATTCATACGATCCATTCTAATTCATTCGTACGATCCATTCTAATTCCTTTGTACGATCCATTCTAATTCATTCGTACGATCTATTCTAATTCATTCGTACGATCCATTCTAATTCATTCGTACGATCCATTCTAATTCCTTCGTACGATCCATTCTAATTCATTCGTAAGATCCATTCTAATTCATTCATACAATCCATCCTAATTCATTCGTACGATCCATTCTAATTCATTCGTGCAATCCATTCTATTTCATTCGTACGATCCATTCTTACTCATTCGTACGATCCATTCTAATTCATTCACACGAATATATCCATTCGTACGAATGAATTAGAATAGATTGTACGAATGTATTAGAATAGATCATACGAATGAATTAGAATGGATCGTACGAAGGAATTAGAATAGATCGTACGAATGAATTAGAATGGATCGTACGAATGAATTAGAATAGATCGTACGAATGAATTAGAATGGATCGTACGAAGGAATTAGAATGGATCGTACGAATGAATTAGAATGGATATATTCGTGCAAATGAATTAGATTGGATCGTATGAATGTATTAGAATGGGTCGTATGAGTGAATTAGAATGGATCGTACGAATGAATTAGAATGGATCGTATGAATGAATTAGAATGGATACATTTGTGTGAATGAATTAGAATAGATCGTATGAATGAATTAGAATAGATTTTGTGAAGGAATTAGAACTGATCGTACGAATGAATTAGAATGGATACATTCGTGCGAATGAATTAGAACGGATTGTATGAATGAATTAGAATGGATCCTATGAATGAATTAGAATGGATCGTACGAATGAATTGGAATGGATACATTCGTGCGAATGAATTAGAATTGCTCGTATGAATGAATTAGAATGGATCGTGCGAATGAATCAGAATGGATCGTACGAATGAATTAGAATGGATACATTCGTGCGAATGAATTAGAATGGATACATTCATGCGAATGAATTAGAATAGATCGTATGAATTAATTAGAATGGATCCTATGAATGAATTAGAATGGATCGTGCGAATGAATTAGAATGGATCGTATGAATGAATTAGAATGGATCGTGCTAATGAATTAGAATTGATCGAACGAATGAATTAGCATGGATCGTGCTAATGAATTAGAATGGATCGTACGAATGAATTAGAATGGATCAAATGAATGAATTAGAATGGTTACATTCATGCGAATGAATTAGAATGGATCGTACGAATGGATTAGAATGGATCGTACGAATGGATTAGAATGGATACATTCGAGCGAATGAATTAGAATGGATCGTACGAATGAATTAGAATGGATCGTACGAATAAATTAAAATGGATACATTCGTCCGAATGAATTAGAATGGATCATACGAATGAGTAAGAATGGATCGTACGAATGAAATAGAATAGATTGTACGAATGAATTAGAATGGATCGTACGAATGGATTAGAATGGATACATTCGAGCGAATGAACTAGAATGGATTGTTCGAATGAATTAGAATGGATCGTACGAATAAATTAGAATGGATACATTCGTCCGAATGAATTAGAATGGATCATACGAATGAGTAAGAATGGATCGTACGAATGAAATAGAATAGATTGTACGAATGAATTAGAATGGATCCTACGAATGAATTAGAATGGATCGTGTGAAAGAATTAGAATGGATTGTATGAATGAATTAGAATGGATCGTATGAATGAATTAGAATGGATCGTGCGAATGAATTCGAATGGATCGTACGAATTCATTCTAATTCATTCATACAATCCATTCTAATTCTTTCACATGATCCATTCTAATTCATTCGTACGTTCCATTCTAATTCATTAGCACGATCCATGCTAATTCATTCGTTCGATCAATTCTAATTCATTAGCACGATCCATTCTAATTCATTCGTACGATCCATTCTAATTCATTCGCACGATCTATTCTAATTCATTCATAGGATCCATTCTAATTCATTCATACGATCTATTCTAATTCTTTCGCACGAATGTATCCATTCTAATTCATTCGCACGAATGCATCCATTCTAATTCATTCGTACGATCCATTCTAATTCATTCGTATGATCCTTTCTAATTCATTCGCACGATCTGTTCTTATTCATTCGCACAATCCATTCTAATTCATTCGCACGAATGTATCCATTCTAATTCATTCGTAGGATCCATTCGAATCCATTCGTACGATCCATTCTAATTCATTCGTACGATCCGTTCTAATTCATTCGTACGATCCATTCTAATTCATTCGCACGAATGTATCCATTCTAATTCATTCGCATGAATGTATCCATTCTAATTCATTCGTATGATCCATTCTAATTCATTCGTACGATCCATTCTAATTCATTCGTACGATCCATTCTAATTCATTCGTACGATCCATTCTAATTCATTCATACGATCTATTCTAATTCATTCATACAATCCATTCTAATTGATTCGTACGATCCATTCTAATTCATTCGCATAATCCATTCTATTTCATTCGTACGATCCATTCTTACTTATTCGTATGATCCATTCTAATTCATTCGCACGAATGTATCCATAATTGATCATACGAATGAGTAAGAATGGATCGTACGAATGAAATAGAATGGATTGTGCGAATGAATTAGAATGGACCGTACGAATGAATTTGACGTACGAATGAATTAGAATGGATACATTCGTGCGAATAAATTAGAATGGATCATACGAATGAGTAAGAATGGATCGTCATTCTAATTCATTCGTATGATCCATTCTAATTCATTTGTATCCATTCTATTTCATTCACACGATCCATTCTAATTCATTCGCGTAATCTATTCTAATTCATTCGTACGATCCATTCTAATTCATTCGTACGATCCATTCTAATTCATTCATACAATCCATTCTAATTTATTCGCACGAATGTATCCATTCTAATTCATTCGTACGATCCATTCTCATTCATTCGCACAATCTATTCTAATTCATTCATACGATCCATTCTAATTCATTCGCACGAATGTATCCATTCTAATTCATTCATACGATCCATTCTACTTCATTCGTACTATCCGTTCTAATTCACTCATACGATCTATTCTAATTCATTCATATGATCCATTCTAATTCATTTGCACAAATATATCCATTCTAATTCATTCGTACGATCCATTCTAATTCCTTCGTACGATCCATTCTAATTCCTTCGTACGATCCATTCTAATTCCTTCGTACGATCCATTCTATTTCATTCGTATGATCCATTCTAATTCCTTCGTACGATCCATTCTAATTCCTTCGTATCCATTCTAATTCACTCATACGATCCATTCTAATTTATTTGTACGATCCATTCTAATTCATTCATACAATCCATTCTAATTCATTCGCACGATTGTATCCATTCTAATACATTCATACGATCCATTCTAATCCATTCGTACGATCCATTCTAATTCATTCGCATGAATGTAACCATTCTAATTCATTCATTTGATCCATTCTAATTCATTCGTACGATCCATTCTAATTCATCCGTCCGATCCATTCTAATTCATTCGCACGAATGTATCCATTCTAATTCATTCGTACGATCCATTCTAATTCATTCGTAAGATCCATTCTAATTCATTCATACGATCCATTCTAATTCATTCGTACGATCCATTCTAATTCATTCGCACGAATGTATCCATTCTAGTTCATTCGTACGATCCATTCTAGTTCATTCGTACGATCCATTCTAATTCATTCGTACGATCCATTCTAATTCATTCGTATGATCCATTCTAATTAATTCATATGATCCATTCTAATTCATTCGTACGATCCATTCTAATTCATTCATACAATCCATTCTAATTCATTCACACGAATGTATCCATTCTAATTAATTCGTACGATCCATTCTAATTCATTCGTATGATCCATTCTTATTCATTCGCACGATCCAGTCTAATGGATTCGCACGATCCATTCTAATTCATTCGCACGAATGTATCCATTCTAATTCATTCGTACGATCCATTCTAATTCATTAATATGATCCATTCAAATTCATTCGTACGATCCATTCTAATTCATATGCACAAAGGTATCCATTCTAATCCATTCGTAGGATCCATTCTAATCCATTTGTACGATCCATTCTAATTCATTCGTCCGATCCATTCTAATTCATTCGCACGAATATATCCATTCTAATTCATTCGTACGATCCATTCTAATTCATTCGTACGATCCATTCTAATTCATTCGTACGATCCATTCTAATTCATTCGCACGATCCATTCTAATTCATTCGCACGATCTGTTCTTATTCATTCGCACAATCCATTCTAATTTATTCGCACGAATGTATCCATTCTAATTCATTCGTACGATCCATTCTAATTCATTCGTATGATCCATTCTAATTCATTCGTATGATCCATTCTAATTAATTTGTATGATCCATTCTAATTCATTCGTACGATCCATTCTAATTCATTCCTACAATCCATTCTAATTCATTCGCACGAATGTATCCATTCTAATTAATTCGTACGATCCATTCTAATTCATTCGTATGATCTATTCTTATTCATTCGCACGATCCAGTCTAATTGATTCACACGATCCATTCTAATTCATTCGCACGAATGTATCCATTCTAATTCATTCGTATGATCCATTCTAATTCATTCGTATAATATATTCTATTTCATTCGTACGATCCATTCTTACTCATTTGTATGATCCATTCTAATTCATTCGGACGAATGTATCCATTCTAATTTGTTCGTACGATCCATTCTAATTCGTTCGTAGGATCCATTCTAGTTCATTCGTACGATCCATTCTAATTCATTCATACGATCCATTCTAATTCATTCGTACGATCCATTCTAATTCATTCGCACAAATATATCCATTCTAATTCATTTGTATGATCCATTCTAATTCATTCATACGATCTATTCTAATTCATTCGTAAGATCCATTCTAATTCATTCATACGATCCATTCTAATTCATTCGTACGATCCATTCTAATTCATTCGCACGAATGTATCCATTCTAGTTCATTCGTACGATCCATTCTAATTCATTCATACGATCCATTCTAATTCATTCGCACGATCCATTCTAATTCATTCGTACGATCCATTCTAATTCATTCATACGATCCATTCTAATTCATTCGTACGATCCATTCTAATTCATTCGCACAAATGTATCCATTCTAATTCATTCATACGATCCATTCTAATTCATTCGCACGATCCATTCTAATTCATTCGTACGATCCATTCTAATTCATTCGTACGATCCATTCTAATTCATTCATACAATCCATTCTAATTCATTCGCACAAATGTATCCATTCTAATTAATTCGTACGATCCATTCTAATTCATTCGTATGATCTATTCTTATTCATTCGCACGATCCAGTCTAATTGATTCACACGATCGATTCTAATTAATTCATAGGATCCATTCTAATTCATTCGTACAATCCATTCTAATTCTTTCACATGATCCATTCTAATTCATTCGTACGATCCATTCTAATTCATTAATACAATTCATTCTAATTCATTCGTACGATCCATTCGAATTCACTCAAACGATCCATTCTAATACATTCATACGATCCATTCTAATTCATTTGCACGAATATATCCATTCTAATTCATTCGTACGATCCATTCTAATTCCTTCGTACGATCCATTCTAATTCATTCGTACGATCTATTCTAATTCATTCGTACGAACCATTCTAATTCATTCGTACGATCCATTCTAATTCCTTCATACGATCCATTCTAATTCATTCGTACGATCCATTCTAATTCATTCGTACAATCTATTCTAATTCATTCGTACGAATGGATACATTCGTGTGAATGAATTAGAATGGATCGTACGAATGAGTAAGAATGGATCGTACGAATGAAATAGAATGGATTGCACTAATGAATTAGAATGGATCGTACGAATGAATTAGAATGGATCGTGTGAAAGAATTAGAATGGATTGTATGAATGAATTAGAATGGATCGTACGAAGGAATTAGAATGGATTCGTACGAATGAATTAGAATGGATCATACGAATGAATTAGAATAGATCGTACGAATGAATTAGAATGGATCGTACGAATGAATTAGAATGGATCGTACGAATGAATTAGAATGGATCGTGCGAATGAATTAGAATGTATCGTACGAATGAAAAAGAATGGATCATGCTAATGAATTAGAATAGATCGAACGAATGAATTAGCATGGATCGTGGCTGTACGGTCCGATGGCAAGCCGGTTAAGCAGGAATCGAGGAAAATGCATCCTGAAGTGTTGAGCTCTTTCGGTTAAAAAAGGCAGGAAGCGAATGCTGGCTCGACCAACCCTTGATCCTAACCCCCTTAAGGTATGGTATATTCACAAAGGAAATGGAGTTGGGGCATCCGCAGGAGTAGAAGAAGATGATCTAGCACATCGGCTGGGGGGGAATGTGCATTCGTACGATCCATTCTAATTCATTCCTAAGTTCCATTCTAATTCATTCGTACGATCCATTCTAATTCATTCGTACGATCCATTCTAATTCATTCATACGATCTATTCTAATTCATTCATACAATCCATTCTAATTCTTTCACACGATCCATTCTAATTCATTCGTACGATCCATTCTAATTCATTCGCACAACCCATTCTATTTCATTCGTACGATCCATTCTTACTCATTCGTACGATCCATTCTAATTCATTGGCACGAATGTATCCATAATGGATCATACGAATGAGTAAGAATGGATCGTACGAATGAAATAGAATGGATTGTGCGAATGAATAAGAATGGACCGTACGAATGAATTAGAATGGATACATTCGTGCGAATGAATTAGAATGGATCGGACAAATGAATTAGAAAGGATCGTACGAATGAATTAGAATGGATCATATGAATGAATTAAAATGGATCGTACGAATAAATTAGAATGGATACATTCGTCCGAATGAATTAGAATGGATCATACGAATGAGTAAGAATGGATCATACGAATGAAATAGAATAGATTGTACGAATGAAATAGAATGGATCCTATGAATGAATTAGAATAGATCGTGTGAAAAAATTAGAATGGATTGTATGAATGAATTAGAATGAATTCGTACGATCCATTCGAATTCATTCGCACGATCCATTCTAATTCATTCATACGATCCATTCTAATTCATTCATACAATCCATTCTAATTCTTTCACACGATCCATTCTAATTCATTCGTAGGATCCATTCTAATTCATTCGTACAATCTATTCTATTTCATTCGTACGATCCATTCTAATTCATTCGGACGAATGTATCCATTCTAATTTATTCGTACGATCCATTCTAATTCATTCGTACGATCCATTCTAATTCATTCGTACGATCTATTCTAATTCATTCGTCCGATCCATTCTAATTCATTCGCACGAATGTATCCATTCTAATGCATTCGTACGATCCATTCTAATTAATTCGTACGATCCATTCTAATTCATTCGTAAGATCCATTCTAATTCATTCGTACGATCCATTCTAATTCATTCGTCCGATCCATTCTAATTCATTCGCACGAATGTATCCATTCTAATTCATTCGTACGATCCATTCTAATTCATTCGTACGATCCATTCTAATTCATTCGTAAGATCCATTCTAATTCATTCGTACGATCCATTCTAATTCATTCGTACGATCCATTCTAATTCATTCGCACGAATGTATCCATTCTAGTTCATTCGTACGATCCATTCTAATTCATTCGTACGATCCATTCTAATTCATTCCTACGATCCACTCTAATTTATTCATAAGATCCATTCTAATTCATTTGTACGATCTATTCTAATTCATTCGCACGAATGTAACCATTCTAATTCATTCATACGATTCATTCTAATTCATTCGTATGAGCTATTCTAATTCATTCGTACGATCCATTCTAATTCATTCGTACGATCCATTGTAATTCATTCATAAAATCCATTTAGATTCATTCGCACAAATGTATCCATTCAAATTCATTCGTACGATCCAGTCTAATTCATTCATACGATCCATTCTAATTCATTCGCACGAATATATCCATTCTAATTCTTTCGTACGATGCATTCTAATTCATTCGTACGATTATCCATTCGTGCGAATGAATTAGAATGGATCGTGCATGAATGTATCCATTCTAATTCATTCGTACGATCCATTCTAATTCATTAATATGATCCATTCTAATTCATTCGTACGATCCATTCTAATTCATATGCACAAAGGTATCCATTCTAATCCATTCGTAGGATCCATTCTAATCCATTCGTACGATCCATTCTAATTCATTCGTACGATCCATTCTAATTCATTCGCTCGAATGTATCCATTCTAATCCATTCGTAAGATCCATTCTAATCCATTCGTACGATCCATTCTAATTCATTCGCATGAATGCAACCATTCTAATTCATTCATTTGATCTATTCTAATTCATTCGTACGATCCATTCTAATTCATTCGTCCGATCCATTCTAATTCATTCGCACGAATGTATCCATTCTAATTCATTCGTACGATCCATTCTAATTCATTAATATGATCCATTCTAATTCATTCGTACGATCCATTCTAATTAATTCATACGATCCACTCTAATTCATTCGTAAGATCCATTCTAATTCATTCGTACGATCCATTCTAATTCATTCGTACGATCCATTCTAATTCATTCGCACGAATGTATCCATTCTAGTTCATTCGTACGATCTATTCTAATTCATTCGTACGATCCATTCTAATTCATTCGCACGAATGTATCCATTCTAATTCATTCGTACGATCCATTCTAATTCATTAATATGATCCATTCTAATTCATTCGTACGATCCATTCAAATTCATATGCACAAAGGTATCCATTCTAATTCATTCGTACGATCCATTCTAATTCAGGATCGTACGAATGAATTAGAATGGATACATTCGTGCGAATGAATTAGAATTGATCGTACGAATGAATTAGAATGGATCGTGCGAATGAGTTAGAATGGATCGTACGAATGAATTAGAATGGATCGTACGAATGAACTAGAATGGATATATTCGTGCGAATGAATTAGAATGGATCATACGAATGAATTAGAATGGATGGTACGAATGAATTAGAATGGATCTTACGAATGAATTAGAATGGATCGTACGAATGAATTAGAATGGATCGTACGAATGAATTAGAATGGATAAATTCGTGCGAATGAATTAGAATGGATCGAACGAATGAATTAGAATGGATCGTACGAATGAATTAGAATGTATCGTACGAATAAATTAGAATGGATCGTACGATTAAATTAGAATGGATACATTCGTCCGAATGAATTAGAATGGATCATACGAATGAGTCAGAATGGATCGTACGAATGAAATAGAATAGATTGTATGAATGAATTAGAATGGATCCTACGAATGAATTAGAATGGATCATGTGAAAGAATTAGAATGGATTGTATGAATGAATTAGAATGGATCGTACGAATGAATTATAATGGATCGTGCTAATGAATTAGAATTGATCAAACGAATGAATTAGCATGGATCGTGCTAATGAATTAGAATGGAACGTACGAATGAATTAGAATGGATCATGTGAAAGAATTAGAATGGATTGTATGAATGAATTAGAATGAATTCGTACGATCCATTCGAATTCATTCGCACGATCCATTCTAATTCATTCATACGATCCATTCTAATCCATTCGCACAATTCATTCGTACGATCCATTCTAATTCATTCGCTCGAATGTATCCATTCTAATCCATTCGTACGACCCATTCTAATCCATTCGTACGATCCATTCTAATTCATTCGCATGAATGTAACCATTCTAATTCATTCATTTGATCCATTCTAATTCCTTCGTATGATCCATTCTAATTCCTTCGTACGATCCATTCTAATTCCTTCGTATGATCCATTCTATTTCATTCGTATGATCCATTCTAATTCCTTTGTACGATCCATTCTAATTCCTTCGTATCCATTCTAATCCATTCGTACGATCCATTCTAATCCATTCGTACGATCCATTCTAATTCATTCGCATGAATGTAACCATTCTAATTTATTCATTTGATCCATTCTAATTCATTCGTACGATCCATTCTAATTCATTCGTCCGATCCATTCTAATTCATTCGCACGAATGTATCCATTCTAATTCGTTCGTATGATCCATTCTAATTCATTCGTCCGATCCATTCTAATTCATTCACATGAATGTATCCATTCTAGTTCATTCGTACGATCCATTCTAATTCATTCGTACGATCCATTCTAATTCATTCGCACTATCCATTCTAATTCATTCGTACGATCCATTCTAATTCATTCGCACGATCCATTCTAATTCATTCGCTCGAATGTATCTATTCTAATCCATTCGTACGATCCATTCTAATCCATTCGTACGACCCATTCTAATTCATTCGCATGAATGTAACCATTCTAATTCATTCATTTGATCCATTCAAATTCATTCGTACGATCCATTCTAATTCATTCGTCCGATCCATTCTAATTTATTCACACGAATGTATCCATTCTAATCCATTCGTAAGATCCATTCTAATTCATTCGTACGATCCATTCTAATTCATTCGTACGATCCATTCTAATTCATTAGCTCGAATGTATCCATTCTAATCCATTCGTACGATCCATTCTAATCCATTCGTACGATCCATTCTAATTCATTCGCATGAATGTAACCATTCTAATTCATTCATTTGATCCATTGTAATTCATTCGTACGATCCATTCTAATTCATTCGTCCGATTCATTCTAATTCATTCGCACGAATGTATCCATTCTAATTCATTCGTACGATCCATTCTAATTCATTCGTACGATCCATTCTAATTCATTCGTAAGATCCATTCTAATTCATTCGTACGATCCATTCTAATTCATTCGTACGATCCATTCTAATTCATTCGCATGAATGTATCCATTCTAGTTCATTCGTACGATCCATTCTAATTCATTCGTACGATCGATTCTAATTCATTCACACGATCCATTCTAATTCATTCGTACGATCAATTCTAATTCATTCGCACGAATGTATCCATTCTAATTCATTCGTACGATCCTGAATTAGAATGGATCGTACGAATGAATTAGAATGGATACCTTTGTGCATATGAATTAGAATGGATCATACGAATGAATTAGAATGGATCATATTAATGAATTAGAATGGATCGTACGAATGAATTAGAATGGATACATTCGTGTGAATGAATTAGAATGGATCGTGCACGAATGTATCCATTCTAATTCATTCGTACGATCCATTCTAATTCATTAATATGATCCATTCTAATTCATTCGTACGATCCATTCTAATTCATATGCACAAAGGTATCCATTCTAATCAATTCGTAGGATCCATTCTAATCCATTCGTACGATCCATTCTAATCCATTCGTCCGATCCATTCTAATTCATTCATATAATCCATTCTAATTCATTCGTACGATCCATTCTAATTCACTCAGACGATCCATTCTAATACATTCATACGATCCATTCTAATTCATTTGCACGAATATATCCATTCTAATTCATTCGTACGATCCATTCTAATTCCTTCGTACGATCCATTCTAATTCATTCGTACGATCTATTATAACTCATTCGTACGATCCATTCTAATTCATTCGTACGATCCATTCTAATTCCTTCGTACGATCCATTCTAATTCATTCGTACGATCCATTCTAATTCATTCGTACAATCTATTCTAATTCATTCGTACGAATGGATACATTCGTGTGAATGAATTAGAATGGATCGTACGAATAAGTAAGAATGGATCGTACGAATGAAATAAAATGGATTGCACGAATGAATTAGAATGGATCGTACGAATGAATTAGAATGGATCGTGTGAAAGAATTAGAATGGATTGTATGAATGAATTAGAATTGATCGTACGAAAGAATTAGAATGGATCGTACGAATGAATTAGAATGGATCGTACGAATGAATTAGAATGAATCGTACGAATGAATTAGAATAGATCGTACGAATGAATTAGAATGGATCGTACGAAGGAATTAGAATGGATCTTACGAATGAATTAGAATGGATCGTATGAATGAATTAGAAAGGATACATTCGTGTGAATGAATTAGAATGGATCGTATGAATGAATTAGAATAGATTTTGTGAATGAATTAGAATTGATCGTACGAATGAATTAGAATGGATACATTCGTGCGAATGAATTAGAATGGATTGTATAAATGAATTAGAATGGATCCTATGAATGAATTAGAATGGATCGTATGAATGAATTAGAATGGATACATTCGTGCGAATGAATTAGAATTGATCGTACGAATGAATTAGAATGGATCGTGCGAATGAATTAGAATGGATCGTACGAATGAATTAGAATGGATACATTCGTGCGAATGAATTAGAATGGATACATTCGTGCGAAAGAATTAGAATAGATCGTATGAATGAATTAGAATGGATCCTATGAATGAATTAGAATGGATCGTGCGAATGAATTAGAATGAATCGTACGAATGAATTAGAATGGATCGTGCTAATGAATTAGAATTGATCGAATGAATGAATTAGCATGGATCGTGCTAATGAATTAGAATAGATCGTACGAATGAATTAGAATGGATCAAATGAATGAATTAGAATGGTTACATTCATGCGAATGAATTAGAATGGATTGTATGAATGGATTAGAATGGATCGTACGAATGGATTAGAATGGATACATTCGTGCGAATGAATTAGAATGGATCGTACGAATGAATTAGAATGGATCTTACGAATGAATTAGAATGGATCGTACGAATGAATTAGAATGGATCGTACGAATGAATTAGAATTGATACATTCGTGCGAATGAATTAGAATGGATCGGACGAATGAATTAGAATGGATCGTACGAATGAATTAGAATGGATCGTACGAATGAATTAGAATGGATCGTACGAATAAATTAGAATGGATACATTCGTCCGAATGAATTAGAATGGATCATACGAATGAGTAAGAATGGATCGTACGAATGAAATAGAATAGATTGTACGAATGAAATAGAATAGATTGTACGATCCATTCTAATTCATTCGTATGATCCATTCTAATTAATTCGTATGATCCATTCTAATTCATTTGTACGATCCATTCTAATTCATTCATACAATCCATTCTAATTCATTCGCACTAATGTATCCATTCTAATTAGATTGTACGATCCATTCTAATTCATTCGTATGATCTATTCTTATTGATTCGCACGATCCAGTCTAATTGATTCGCACGATCCATTCTAATTCATTCGCACGAATGTATCCATTATAATTTATTCGTACGATCCATTCTAATTCATTAATATGATCCATTCTAATTCATTCGTACGATCCATTGTAATTCATATGCAGAAAGGTATCCATTCTAATCCATTCGTAGGATCCATTCTAATCCATTCGTACGATCCATTCTAATTTATTCGTACGATCCATTCTAATTCATTCGCTCGAATGTATCCATTCTAATCCCTTCGTACGATCCATTCTAATCCATTCGTACGATCCATTCTAATTCATTCGCATGAATGTAACCATCTAATTCATTCATTTGATCCATTCTAATTCATTCGTACGAATGAATTAGAATGGATACATTCGTGCGAATGAATTAGAATTGATCGAACGAATGAATTAGAATGGATCGTGCGAATGAATTAGAATGGATCGTACGAATGAATTAGAATGGATCGTACGAATGAACTAGAATGGATACATTCGTGCAAATGAATTAGAATGGATCGTACGAATGAATTAGAATGGATCGTACGAATGAATTAGAATGGATCTTACGAATGAATTAGAATGGATCGTACGAATGAATTAGAATGGATCGTACGAATGAATTAGAATGGATACATTCGTGCGAATGAATTAGAATGGATCGGACGAATGAATTAGAATGGATCGTACGAATGAATTAGAATGGATCAAATGAATGAATTAGAATGGTTACATTCATGCGAATGAAATAGAATGGATCGTACGAATGGATTAGAATGGATCGTACGAATGGATTAGAATGGATACATTCGAGCGAATGAATTAGAATGGATCATACGAATGAATTAGAATGGATTGTACGAATGGATTAGAATGGATCCTACGAATGGATTAGAATGGATCCCTTTGTGCATTTGAATTAGAATGGATCGTACGAATGAATTAGAATGGATCATATTAATGAATTAGAATGGATCGTACGAATGAATTAGAATGGATACATTCGTGCGAATGAATTAGAATGGATCGTGCGAATCAATTAGACTGGATCGTGCGAATGAATAAGAATAGATCATACGAATGAATTAGAATGGATCGTACGAATTAATTAGAATGGATACATTCGTGCGAATGAATTAGAATGGATTGTATGAATGAACTAGAATGGATCGTACGAATGAATTAGAATGGATCATACGAATTATATAGAATGGATCATACGAATGAATTAGAATGGATCATACGAATGAATTAGAATGGATACATTCGTGCGAATGAATTAGAACGGATTGTGCGAATGAATAAGAACAGATCATGCGAATGAATTAGAATGGATCGTATGAATGAATTAGAATGGATCGTGCGAATGAATTAGAATGGATCGAACGAATGAATTAGAATGGATACATTTGTGCGAATGAATTAGAATGGATCGTACGAATGAATTAGAATGGATCGTATGAATGAATTAGAATGGATCGTACGAATGAATTAAAATGGATCGTGCGAATGAATTAGAATGGATCGTACGAATGAATTAGAATGGATCGTACGAATGAACTAGAATGGATACATTCGTGCGAATGAATTAGAATGGATCGTACAAATGAATTAGAATGGATCGTACGAATGAATTAGAATGGATCTTACGAATGAATTAGAATGGATCGTACAAATGAATTAGAATGGATACATTCGTGCGAATAAATTAGAATGGATCAGACGAATGAATTAGAATGGATCGTACGAATGAATTAGAATGGATCGTATGAATAATTTAGAATGGATACATTCGTCCGAATGAATTAGAATGGATCATACGAATGAGTAAGAATGGATCGTACGAATGAAATAGAATAGATTGTACGAATGAATTAGAATGGATCCTACGAATGAATTAGAATGGATCGTGAGAAAGAATTAGAATGGATTGTATGAATAAATTAGAATGGATCGTATGAATGAATTAGAATGGATCGTGCGAATGAATTCGAATGGATCGTATGAATTCATTCTAATTCATTCATACAATCCATTCTAATTCTTTCACACGATCTATTCTAATTCATTCGTACATTCCATTCTAATTCATTAGCACAATCCATGCTAATTCATTCGTTCGATCAATTCTAATTCACTAGCACGATCCATTCTAATTCATTCGTACGATCCATTCTCATTCATTCGCACGATCCATTCTAATTCATTCATAGGATCTATTATAATTCTTTCATACGATCTATTCTAATTCTTTCGCACGAATGAATCCATTCTAATTCATTCGCACGAATGTATCCATTCTAATTCATTCGTACGATCCATTCTAATTCATTCGTACGATCCATTCTAATTCATTTGTACAATCCATTCTAATTCATTCATACGATCTATTCTAATTCATTCATACAATCCATTCTAATTCTTTCACACGATCCATTCTAATTCATTCGTACGATCCATTCTAATTCATTCGCACAATCCATTCTATTTCATTCGTACGATCCATTCTTACTCATTGGTACGATCCATTCTAATTCATACGCACGAATGTATCCATTCTAATTCATTCGTACGAATCCATTCTAATTCATTCGTACAATCCATTCTTACTCATTCGTATGATCCATTCTAATTCATTCGCACGAATGTATCCATTCTAAATCATTCGTACGATCCATTCTAATTCATTCGTACGATCCATTCTAAATCATTCGTACAATCCATTCTATTTCATTCGTACGATCAATTCTAATTCATTAGCATGGATTAGAAGTGATGTGACGGTAGTCTTCACCGCTCGAAGTGAATCATGGCATCAAGTGGAGGGACAGCGGGTTTACCACAACTAAGCGGAGAGCAGGGGTATGATGGAGAACATAGTAAGTCTGGGTGAATTGGAGTGCAGCCTGCGTCACACTCTGGGTGGCTACGCAGGTTAACTCGAGCTCAGAGGATCGATGGTACACTCGGGTAGTGTGTCGATCGAGCTTGAGTTGGAAGCCATGAACCCCGGTCCCTGATGGTTCCACCTTATCAACATTATGTACGGTTCTTGAACCGTCTCCTCGGAACACCATAAGCATGAGGAAGAAAGAAGTATACGCTCCGTGTGTGCTTGGCACTAGAGCACGGTAGATGCGTAACTACATACGAGTACTAAGGGTTGAGCCCGAGACTAGTACAGAGTCGTATGTAGTGATCCCTAGCCATAAGTGAACTTCGCTACATAGGTGCGATGCACCGAGGTATGTTGCGAGTTGACTAGTTGACTTTGCTAGAGGCACCCTCTGGTGGCCTCAGTTAATAGTAAGTAACTAGTAGATATCACTTAAGTAATGGCCGCTAGGTATCGCATGCTAGAAATGGTCAAAATGAGGCGTCGGGGCGTTTTGGTAAAAACCTCACTCTGCCGGACCTCACTGTTGGCCGACCCTAGTGGTGGGACACCTCACTAGGGCCGGCCCTATGATGTAGGGATAAGAATCCCTCATCTATAGGGCCGGCCATATGGATAGGGATGGGGCGATAAATCGGTTAAGATCGAGCCCTAAAAAGTGGGAAAACGGATAAATACGCGGAGAGATAAAAAGGAGATAATGGAGAGATAATGAGAGAGGGTTATTATCCCCTTGGATCCTTATCCAAGGGGGGGTGGCCGGCCCTATAAAAGACCTATGGGGCGCCGGCCCCATGTGCTACAGAAACCGAACCCCCCTCTCTATCATCTCTCTAGTTCTCTCCCGATTCATCTCGCGTTTCCCGCTTGCTACTTCGTCTTCCTCGTGTGGAGTTCTGAAGAATGAGAAGGGTCGTTCATCGGAGGCACTCAGAGATCCGAGAGCGACGTTCTGTGCATCGTGTGAGATCGGGTGAACAAGAAGGCAACACCTCCATTTGTACCGTCGGCATCTTCGTGAACGATCTTCCGTCTCCATCGACAAAGAAGACAATTCTCCGCGGTTAAAAGATCCGTACGAAAGGTATGTGTAATCTAACATGTAGATCTAGCGAGCATTATGATTTGCATGCATGCTAGTTAATCATTGCGCTAGATTGCCGTTAGGGGTTTTCGATTCTCGTGCATACATATGCACACATATGTAGATTAGTTTCTATGAAAAATTAAATCGTGTAACGTGCACCATGAACGGTCTTTAGACCGCCAAATCACTTCCGCTGCGAGCCTCTGACAAGGATTAGATTCCAACAGGAAGTCCAACCCCCATTGATGGAAAGGCCATGGGCTTGTCAATTGATGGAGCTCATCTGCTGGGAGATGGATAGCCCGAGCATGTCTTTGGCAAGGCTCGCACCTTTGAACCACTTGGTAAGCATCCCTTGACATTGTTGGCCAGTAATAGCCTTGCAACTTTATCTTGGCTTCAAGAGATCGTCTACCAGAATGGTTGCCACATGATCCAGAATGGATGTTGATTAAAATCTCCCTTGCTTGTAAGGGTCCTATACACTTGAGTAATATTTCATTGTGCGATTTGAAATATAGATCTTCTCTTTGAAAACTATAACATGGAAGCTTTCTTTGAAGTCTTCGGGCTTGAATTGGATCTTCGGGCACCTTGCCATGTTTGAAGAAGTCAAAGATTGGCTGTCTCCAATCCTCGAGCTCATTTGTGGTGGTAAGGTTCGAGGCCAATTGTTCTCCACCCCCAGATCTTTCTGTAGTGGCGACGATCTGTTGTTCGGGGGTGGTCTTGGGCGCTTCTTGATAATCGATTTGTATTTGTCTTCCTCCGAGCGAATCTCCAAGAACCAAAGCAGCATTGGCTAGAGCGTCTACTTCTCGATTTTCTGCCCTTGGGATTTGAATGAATTCGGTGCTAGTAAAACGTTGTTGAAGACGTCGAACTAGGGCCAAGTAATTATGCATTCTTTCTTCTCGTGCTATGTACTCCCCGTTGATTTACCTTATGATTAGCTGGGAGTCGCTGTAGACGATGATTCGATCCACCTCCAAGGATTCAGCCATTTTGAGCCTGGAAATGAGTGCTTCGTATTCGGCTTCGTTGTTGGTGGTATTGAATCCGAGGAGAGTGGCCTTCTGAAGATGATCAAGTTCGGGGGATACCAAGACTATCCCAGTTCCCGAACGGATCGCACTTGAAGCTCCATCAGTATAAAGCTTCCATGGAGTTGTTGTTATGGCAGGAGCCTCAAGGCTTGGATTGATTTTTGCAGCAGTATTGAATGAAGGTTGGTCTTCGTCTTCAAGTCGCATATCAACGTCTTCTTCCCAAGTTATGGGATCTTCAACTGGAAAGTCAGCTAGAAAATCAGCAATTGCTTGCCCATTGATTGAGGTGCGAGATTCGAATTGGATCCCTAGAGCACTCATTTCGATCACCCATTTAGTCATTCGACCCGCTCGACCAGCTTTGTCAATGATATCTTTGAGTGGGTGTTCTGAGATGACTATGATCTGGCGGGAAACAAAGTAGGGTTGAAGATGACATAAAGCAGTGAGCAAGGCTAGTATGACCTTCTCTGTCTTTGAATAACGGGTCTCAGCCGGAAGAAGCATATGGCTGATGTAGTAGACTGGATGTTCGACGCTTTCTCTTCTGCTGACCAGAACCGCGCTGATTGCTTGATCGGTAACGGCGAGATAAAGCCATAAATTCTCTTTTAGAAGTGGAGCCGTCAAGATGGGAGCTTGCATGAGATATCTCTTGACATCTTGAAAGGCTTGTTCGCAAGTTGGACTCCAGCCAGACGTATCCGCCTTTCGTAGTTTGTCGAAGAGCGGCTTGCACTTGTCAGAAGACTTTGAAATGAATCGATTGAGGGCTGCTAACCTTCCAGTGAGGCGTTGTACTTCCTTTCGATTGGTAGGTGATGGCATATCGAGGATTGCTCGAATTTGATCAGGATTGGCTTCGATGCCCCTCCTGGTTACAAGGTGGCCCAGGAATTTTCCCGATTGAACTCCGAAAGCGCATTTGGCTGGATTGAGCTTCATGCGATATTTTTGGAGGATTTGGAAGGTTTTCGCCAGATCGGATAGATGACCCCCTCGAATGGAGCTTTTGGTGAGGAGATCATCGACGTAGACTTCGACGTTGCGCCCAATTTGATCTTCGAACATCTTGGTGACTAACTGTTGATAAGTAGAACCGGTGTTTTTGAGGCCGAAGGGCATTACGTTGTAGCAGTAAAGTCCCCGGTTAGTCACGAAGCATGTCTTCTCTTGATCGTCCGAATGAAGCAGAATTTGATTGTACCCAGAGTATCCATCCATGAAAAATAGGAGCTCGTGGCCAGCGGTGGCATCGATGAGCCTATCTATCCTTGGCATGGGGAATGGATCTTTGGGACAAGCTTTGTTGAGGTGGGTGAAGTCGATGCACACTCTGACCTTCCCATTCTTCTTAGGGACAGCAACTATATTGGAGATTCAAGTAGGGTACTCTACTTCACGAATGAAGCCTGCTATGAGTAGCTTACTGATCTCCTCTTGAACTGCAACTTGTAGTTCTGGTCGAATTGTGCGTGGCTTTTGCTTGACAGACTTCATTTCTTCTTTGATTGCTAGTCGATGGCATACGTCATCTGGATTGATCCTAGGCATGTCTTCAAAACACCAAGCGAATACGTCGATGTTGGACTGAAGGAAGGATACCATGTCTCGCGCTTCTGCGTCGCTGAGACCGATACCGATGAATATTTATTGAGGGAAATCTCCTCTGCCGATATTGACTGGAATGATTTCTTCGATTGAAGGTGAAGTCACCCACTCGATTGGTGGGGGCTCGGTCAGCGGGATCTCCTTTGATTACTATATTGTAGAAGGACCAGCTTCATCTCTGGGTCGCTTTGGAGGAGCAATGTTGATCTTGCGATCTATTTTCACCGTAGCAGCTTCACAAGATCGCCCGACTTGTTGATCGTCTCGTATGTAGACAATGCCTTCTCCCGTTGCAAACTTGAGGAGTTGATGATAAGAAGAGGAGATGGCATTAATCTGGTGGAGAAATGATCGCCCGAGAATAGCGTTGTAGCTGGACGTTCCTTCAACGATAGCAAATCTCACCGAGACTCGAGTCTCTTGGCTGAGGTCGAGGGTGAATCTTGATTCGCCCACTGTTATACTTTGTTCGCCGTTGAAGCCCGTGATAACCGTCGGGACGACATCGAGGCTCGAATATTTATGTCCCAGACGTTTGAAGCAGTCTGATAAAATTATATCGATGGAGCTTCCGGTATCGATGAGGATGCGATTGATAGTGCTTCCGTCGATGTTGAGCTTCAAGACTAGAGGGTCTCGATGGGGAGTATGAACTCCTTGAAGATCGGTGTCATTGAAAACGATAGAAGGCCAAGCTCAACCCTTGATAGGTTTCTTGATCCAGGTGTCCTCCTCGTTTGCTGCAGAGCGAACATGGAAGATACGACGGATTTGCCGATCGACTTCCTTCCCCGTCAGTGCTTAATTATGCAATGTCCTGTGAATGCCAAAGATGTTGGCATTCACGGTGAGAGGTGGTCGGCTGGAAGAGATTTGATGAACCCAGCAAGCCTCTTTCCCGTTTACAGAGGTTCGGCGTTGATCTTGTTCGTTCTTGACGAACTCTTGTAGGTGGCCTTCGCGTAGAAGGTCATCGAGGTGATATCTCAGTCGATAGCACCGATCGGTGGAATGACCATGACTTCGGTGAAAGTCATAGTAAACCGTTTTGTCTGCAGTGGCCTTGGTGTCAGGCTGCAGAGGATTGGGCCTTCGAAGGAATTCCTCGTGTTGAATGCAGTCGAGGATTTGCTCGATCGGTAGATTCCACTCGGTGAAAGTGGTCTTCTTTGGAGGAGATCGGCATCCATCATTCCTTGACCGCTTGTTTGCAAGGGGAGCTGTTGCCTCTGTGTTGTGAGCTTTGACAGTATATTTAGGAGCTTCTTTCTCAGCAGGCCTTCGCTTCGTCTCTCGCCCCTTTCGAGCTACTTGATTATCCTCAACCTCAATTTTCCTTTGGATTCGATCAAACATTGAACCCAGGGAAGGAGGAGGATTGCGAATGAAGTCGTTGTAGATGTGCAGGTCAAAACAGAGTGCATTCTGGAAAGCCAACATGATAGCTTCATCATCCAGATGCCTTTCGGAGAGGGCGGCGTGCTCGTTGCGGAATCTCCTTGTGAAGCTACGGAGACTCTCGTCGGCCCCCATCCTCAACCGGTAGAGGGAGTCGAGCTTCTTCTCAGGCTTCAAGTTTAATTGATAATACTGCACGAAGAGATTGGCTAAGATGCTGAACTTGGTGATGGACCCAGCTCGGAGATTATGATACCAATCGAGAGATGGCTCGTCGAGGCTCCCGGCGAAGGTGCGGCAGAGCACGTTGTTCTCTTCTTCATGCGGCGTCAAGGCTTGCTTGAAGGCGAGTATATGGAGAATTGGATCTCCCTTGATGCAGTTGAATTTGGGAAGAGTGGGCGTTCTCCATCCCCTTGGAAATGTAGATTCGAACAGACTTCGATGGAGTGGCCCAGCGGAGGCGTATCCATCTCTACGACCATGCCCCCGACCTAGGTATAGGTCAAGAGGCAAGATCGCAAGATCTTGTTTGGGAATTTGAGTGTTTGCCGGTTGTAGTCGGTGACGAAGGTCCAATCTGATTCCACGTTGAAGTGGAATAGACAGAGAAACTCTACTTTTTGAGGAAGCCCCTTTCATCTGGTGTCTCCTGTTAGGATTGATGTGTTCTAAGCTTGTAAAACTTTATGTTTTGGTCTAATAAAGATTGATAGTTATTAATATATGAGATGCATATAGGTGCGTAACATAGTTACGTGTTCTTTTGAGAACAGAGAGCCATGGTTATATGGTAGTCCACTGAGTTGAAGACTGAGTGGATTGGTCCCGTATAACCTAAATAAGTTCGCAGCTATGATCAGGTTGGTCGCCTCATCATGTTAAGCTGTTGGCGATGACAGTTCATGGGATGTCTTCACCATGGTCATCACCAGGCACAGTGTCTGTGGCTGAACGGAACTAACACGGTGTACAGATCAGTGAGCAGACACTGGTACACTAAGCCGTGTTTCTGCTTAGGGTAAAACGGTCCTAAACCCTGAGGAACCACGACTGATGGACTAACCAGTTGCGTGGTGCTTTGGCGCACCAATGTGTGAGGGTCCATATGCAGTGATCCAAAACCACGGTGTACTGGGTTACCCGGCTGGCGTTGCATTAGCGTGTCACTCCTGCAGGCCATCCACACCCCTGATGGGAGGTGCGTTCCTTGGTGTGACTTACACTGTACCAAACCCAGGCCTGGTGGTCATCAGTTTGACTGTTGACCGGGTTCGATTACTCGACGGGGTAATCAGAGGTACGATGTATAGGTCAACCTGGAAGGAACCAAGTCATATGATCATTCGAGTCTGACGGTAGTCTTCACCGCTCGAAGTGAATCATGGCATCAAGTGGAGGGACAGCGGGTTTACCACTACTGAGCGGAGAGCAGGGGTATGATGGAGAACATAGTAAGTCTGGGTGAATTGGAGTGCAGCCTGCGTCGCACTCTGGGTGGCTACGCAGGTTAACTCGAGCTCAGAGGATCGATGGTACACTCGGGTAGTGTGTCGATCGAGCTTGAGTTGGAAGCCATGAACCCCGGTCCCTGATGGTTCCACCTTATCAACATTATGTACGGTTCTTGAACCGTCTCCTCGGAACACCATAAGCAGGAGGAAGAAAGAAGTATACGCTCCGTGTGTGCTTGGCACTAGAGCACGGTAGATGCGTAACTACATACGAGTACTAAGGGTTGTGCCCGGGATTAGTACAGAGTCGTATGTAGTAATCCCTAGCCATAAGTGAACTTCGCTGCATAGGTGCGATGCACCGGGGTATGTTGCGAGTTGACTAGTTGACTATGCTAGAGGCACCCTCCGGTGGCCTCAGTTAATAGTAAGTAACTAGTAGATATCACTTAAGTAATGGCCGTTAGGTATCGCACGCTAGAAATGGTCAAAATGAGGCGTCGGGGCGTTTTGGTAAAAACCTCACTCTGCCGGACCTCACTGTTGGCCGACCCTAGTGGTGGGACACCTCACTAGGGCCGGCCCTATGATGTAGGGATAAGAATCCCTCATCTATAGGGCCGGCCATATGGATAGGGATGGGGCGATAAATCGGTTAAAATCGAGCCCTAAAAAGTGGGAAAACGGATAAATACGCGGAGAGATAAAAGGGAGATAATGGAGAGATAATGAGAGGGGGTTAATATCCCCTTGGATCCTTATCCAAGGGGTGTTGGCCGGCCCTATAAAGGCACCTATGGGCGCCGGCCCCATGCACAAGAGAAACCGAACCCCCCTCTCTCTCATCTCTCGAGTTCTCTCCCGTTTCATCTCCCGTTTCCCGCTTGCTACTTCGTCTTCCTCGCGTGGAGTTCTGAAGAAGGAGAAGGGTCGTTCTTCGGAGGCACTCAGAGATCCGAGAGCGACGTTCCGTGCATCGTGTGAGATCGGGTGAACAAGAAGGCAACATCTCCATTCGTACCGTCGGCATCTTCGCGAACGATCTTCCGTCTCCATCGACAAAGAAGACAATCCTCCGCGGTTAAAAGATCCGTACGAAAGGTATGTGTAATCTAACATGTAGATCTAGCGAGCATTATGATTTGCATCCATGCTA
This sequence comes from Chamaelirium japonicum, assembly GCA_947650365.1. NCBI lineage: Eukaryota > Viridiplantae > Streptophyta > Magnoliopsida > Liliales > Melanthiaceae > Chamaelirium > Chamaelirium japonicum. The sequence continues at coordinate 263,983 of CANTAL010000193.1, forward strand.
GTTAATCATTACGCTAGATTGCCGTTAGGGGTTTTCGATTCTCGTGCATACACATGCACACATATGTAGATTAGTTTCTGTGAAAAATTAAATCGTGTAACGTGCACCATGAACGGTCTTTCGACCGCCAAATCGTTTCCGCTGCGAGCCTCTGACCCGGATTAACTTCCAACAATTGGTATCAGAGCCGCATTAGTGGTGTGCGTTTCACGTTTTTTCATGAAACTAACATGTGTGCGCATGATGAATGCGTGAGATCATCGGGGTTCATACGCTTAGATCATGCATATATATAGATTGTGCTTGTTCTATTAATCATTCTTGCAGGGCGCCGCTATAAAAAATCTAGATCTATGCTTTGTGCTTGCTACCGGGGGTCGGACCCCGAGTTAGCAATTGTCTGGATTTGCTTTCTGTGTGTGGATATGTAATTGAGCCATAGATTGGTCGAGCGATGGGGTTTGTCCATCCTCGGTTTCCCATGGCCTTTTTCTAGGTGTGTTTTCTTTTCTTTCTAGGAAATTGTGTACGACCGAGCACTTGCTCGTAGCGTACTAGACTTTTTCAGTTACAGATCGAGAAGAAAGACGTGCCAAAGAAATCCACCATCGGGAGCGGAAGCGGAACCCTAGAGGATGAAGACGATCCGGCAAAGTGTTCGCAAGCGCGACGGAGGAGCCGGACCGAGGAACCTTGCGAAGAAAGCTAGAGGCCTGCGCTGTGCTAATTAGGTTCAGGGGTCGGACCCTGAACTTAATTCAGTTTTTATGGTTACTTTCTTTAATTAGTTCTTTATGCTTCATATCGAACCCCGATGAGATAATATGATTATCAGTTTTCAGAGGGATGCCTTTCCCCTCCGGTCCAAGCGACTGTTTGAGGTTAGGATCCCGCTAGATGACGCCTATTATTTAGTTGACTTTTGATGTTAGTGGGATCCCATCACATATGGTTATGCCACCATTAGGAGAGCACCCGACTAGTCGGGTGTGCCTATTTGGCCAGCATCGAAATCAAAGATGAGATGGAGATCCATTGAACATCAATTGTCAAATCTATAAGCGAGGCGCCATGACTAGTGGGAGTCCTTTCCAGTGAGTCTGACTCTAGGATTATCTCCAGAGCATTAGCGTGATAACCAATTTTGCAAAGCATCGATACTCTTGGAATATGTAATGTGACCCTTGAATGGAGAAATCCACTTGAGGCAGGGACTATGATATTCCGAGAGTGATTAATGCTAGGCAAAAGGTTTGAACGCTAGTGGGAGCATGGTGTGACCAGGGTCTAGTATTTAGGAGGTCGCTACCTTTGCATTTGCATAAATTCATACTCGCAAAATAACCCTCAGAATTATAAGGGATGCAAGAGAGGACTTTTAAAAGATCCTCTGGCCTCCACGGCCAGTCATTTTGTGTTTGGGTGGGGATGCATAACTTCACACCCCCTAGGGTGGGAGCTGTGTGTTTCCATGCCAAATTACTTAATGACCTCCCTGTGGATATGGCGATTACGGGGCCAGGAGAGAAGGGCTTTTCATCCCACCCTAGTGGGGGCCGCATGAACTCCCGTGCCGTAATTGCTTAGGCTCGTGGGTAAGCATCCTAAGTACACGTGAGGTATTCGTTGCGAAGACAACGGTGATCACGTGGTACTGGCCGAAAGATAACCATGGTCCATCACAGCCCTTAGTTGGCAGATTTGGATAGGGTCAAGGAAAAGGCCCATGTGAGCGGATTGACGCTGTATGATGCCCCCTAGGGCAGGTACAGTCGATTCCGAGATCTTACATACATGGTTAATTGATCCATGGTAATGACTTCGCTTGAGGGTAGCGTCGACATATGGATATAATTAGCTTGTTTTAAAAATCCATAAAATAAGTTTTTAATGCATACTCATTATTCAATCTTTATTTTCAGATGACTAAGTTAGACCCCCTGTCCGCTATCCTAAATGACCACAAACTTACCGGTCCCAACTATGAGGACTGGAAGCGCAACCTGTACCTGGTCCTAAGGATTGGTAAACATATGACAGCCCTTAATGACCCTGAGCCAGATTTGCCAGGACCCAATGCCACAGAGGCACTGTTAAAGGCATTCACTGACTGGAAGGAATCCAATGAGATATGTAAATGCTATATTATAGCATCCTTGCAGACAACTCTGCAGAAGCAAGTCGAGGAGATGCCCGACGCTTCTGATATGATGTTGTATTTGAAGGAGATGTTTGAAGGTCACAATCGCGTTACGCGATACCTTACCATCAAGAAACTCGTCGGCACTAAGATGTCCAATGGGACGCTGGTTCGGGAACACATGATGAAAATGTTTGGGTTCCAGAACGAACTAGCTACCATGGACATTGTGCTAGAAGGCGAGGTGATGACAGACATCTTCCTCTCGTCACTGTCTGGAGCCTTTGAAGGCTTTGTCACCAACTTTAATTTGAACAAGTTGGCTATGACAAATGCAGAGCTTCTGGGAGCTCTCCAGGCAGCTGAGGATGGCTTCAAGCAGAAGGGCGAAGCACTTCACGTGCAACGCAGATCCTTCAAGAAGCCTGGTAAACCTCAGGGCAAGAGACATAAAAGGAAACCTAAGTCACTGCCTGTGCAGGACTCTGCTGGAGCCTCTGGGTCTGGAGAATCAAAGAAACCGGGCACGAAGTGCTTCCGGTGTGGCCAGAAGGGTCATTGGAAGAAGGACTGCAAGAAGCCTCAGAATGCTGGTGAAGGTAATCTACAACTCTTAGTTGTTGAATCATTTCTTTCAAGTAATAGTACTTTTGCTAGTTGGATTGTGGATTCTGGATCCACTAACCATGCCTGTAACTCTCTTCAGGGGTTTCAGGAAAGCAGAAGATTGCTTGATGGAGAAGTGACCCTGAGCATGGGAACTGAGGCCGTGGCTGCTGCTGAAGCTATTGGAGATGTTAATCTTAGTTTTTCGAATAATAAGACTTTGACACTTAGAGATGTCTTTTATGTACCGTCCTTGCGACGTAACTTAATTTCTGTTTCTTCTTTAGTTAATGAAGGTTATTCAGTTTATTTTGATGCTTCTGGTGTGTCGTTTAAACTGAATGGAACTTTTATAATAAGAGGAATGGTTCAGAATCATCTCTATGTTGTAAGTCCTAAATTTGAAAAAGATAACATAATAACTTCAGCATTTAATGTTAATTCATCTAAGCGTAAGAATCCATCGGAAAATTTAACCCACCTGTGGCACTTACGACTTGGGCATATTGCCTTAGATAGGATCCATAGAATGGTGAAGGCCGGGCTTCTGGAAACAGATCCTACGGAGATCCTTCCCACCTGTGAATCCTGCCTGGAAGGCAAGATGACCAAGAGGTCCTTTAAAGGCAAAGGAGTAAGAGCCACTGAGGTATTAGAGTTAATCCATTCGGATGTATGTGGACCCATGAACGTCAAGGCGATAGGAGGCCATGAGTATTTCATCACATTCATTGATGATTACTCAAGATATGGTTACATTTACCTGATGCATCGGAAGTCGGAATCCTTTGACATGTTCAAAGAGTTCAGGGCTGAAGTAGAAAAGCAGACAGGTAAATATATAAAAACCCTTCGATCTGATCGAGGAGGTGAATACCTATCTGACGAGTTCCTAGGGTATATGGTGGAGCATGGGATAAAAACCCAGTTAACTGCTCCAGGTACCCCACAACAGAATGGAGTTTCCGAGAGAAGGAATCGAACCTTGTTGGACATGGTTCGTAGCATGATGAGTTACGCCAGTTTACCAATGACCTTTTGGGGATATGCCCTACAAACAGCAGTTTATATTCTGAATCACGTTCCGTCTAAGTCAGTGCCTCTGACCCCTAGAGAACTGTGGTCAAAGCGAAAGCCATTGATACAGCATTTCAGAATATGGGGATGCCCTGCACATGTGCGAAGGGATAAGAGGGAAAAGATGGAAACTAAAACCAGAGTATGCTTATTTGTAGGGTATTCCAAGGAGACCAAAGGTGGTCTATTTTATGATCCTGAGGAAAAGAAAGTGATCGTTTCTACGAACGCCTATTTCCTAGAACAGGATTATATTGTGGACCACAAACCTACTAGTAAGGTAGTTCTGGATGAACTGCTGGGTATTAGCTCAGATAGCGCATCCAAAAGCATAGTGGGAACTGACATTACAGATAATAATATACCAGATACTGTAGAACCTGTTAATCCTGTAACACCACCACTACCTCGTCGCAGTGGGAGAAACATCAGAGCTCCTGACAGATACTATGGAGAAACCTTATTGGTTGATCCAGAGTGTCAGGAGGATGACCCACTGAGCTACGATGAGGCAGTGGGAGCTTCTGACAGCTCTGACTGGCAAAAGGCTATGGAGGTAGAAATTGAATCAATGTCCCATAACGCAGTCTGGACTCTTGTTACACCATCATCCAATATTAAACCTATTGGGTGTAAGTGGGTGTATAAGAAGAAGAGAGGATCCGATGGTACAATAGAGACTTATAAAGCTAGATTAGTTGCCAAGGGTTACACCCAGAGAGAAGGGATCGACTTTGACGAAACCTTCTCGCCGGTAGCTATGATAAAGTCTATTCGGATCCTCCTATCCATTGCAGCCCATTATGACTGGGAGATCTGGCAAATGGATGTCAAGACAGCATTCCTTAATGGAAATTTGGAAGAAGACATTTATATGATTCAGCCACCAGGCTTTGAGTCAGAGGGTCAGGAACATCTAGTTTGCAAGTTGCAGAAGTCCATTTATGGACTAAAGCAAGCATCTAGAAGTTGGAACATCCGTTTTGATCAGGCAATCCAGTCATATGGATTTACTCAAAACGAGGATGAACCATGTGTATACAAGAGGACTGATAAGACCACAGTAGTATATTTGATACTTTACGTAGACGATATTCTGCTCATTGGAAATGATGTAGGAACATTGTCAACGGTAAAGGTCTGGTTGTCAACACAGTTCGATATGAAAGACCTAGGTGAAGCGAGTTATGTTTTGGGGATCAAGGTAACACGTGATCGCCAGAACAGGATTCTATCGCTGTCACAGGCTGCGTATATAGATAAGGTTATGGCTAGATTTGACATGCAAAACTCCAAGAAGGGTTTTGTGCCATTTAGACATGGCATAAAACTGTCTAAGGATCAATGTCCTAAGACACCTGAGGAGAGAGCAGAAATGCAGAAGATACCTTATGCCTCGGCATTGGGTAGTCTAATGTATGCTATGCATTGTACAAGGCCAGATATCTGTTTCGCAGTAGGCATGATGGGTCGGTTTCAGTCGAATCCGGGTCCAGATCACTGGACAGCTGTGAAGTGTATACTCAAGTACCTTCGTAGAACAAGGGACTATGAGTTGGTTTACACTGGACAAGAACTGACGCCGATTGGATATACAGATTCTGACTTTATGTCAGATTTGGAATCCAGGAAGTCGACATCAGGTTTTGTGTTTATGCTAGGAGGAGGAGCGGTTAGTTGGCAGAGTGTGAAGCAGAAATGCATCGCAGACTCTACCACAGAGGCTGAGTACGTTGCAGCGTGCGAGGCAGCCAAAGAGGCGGTATGGCTCAAGAAATTCCTTACGGATTTGGGGTGCGTACCAGAGGCCCAGTTACCTATTGTGCTTTACTGCGACAATAGTGGGGCGGTAGCACAAGCAAAGGAGCCAAGACATCACCAAAAGGGGAAGCACATCGAGCGCAAGTTCCACTTGATTCGGCAGTTTCAAAAGCAAGGGCGAGTAGCGGTGACACAGATTGCATCTACAGATAATGTTGCTGATCCTTTCACAAAGGCAATACCTACCAAGGCATTCGAGCGACATGTGGACGCGATGGGAGTCAAAACCGTTTTGCTTCGCTAGACCAAGTGGGAGATTGTTAGGATTGATGTGTTCTAAGCTTGTAAAACTTTATGTTTTGGTCTAATAAAGATTGATAGTTATTAATATATGAGATGCATATAGGTGCGTAACATAGTTACGTGTTCTTTTGAGAACAGAGAGCCATGGTTATATGGTAGTCCACTGAGTTGAAGACTGAGTGGATTGGTCCCGTATAACCTAAATAAGTTCGCAGCTATGATCAGGTTGGTCGCCTCATCATGTTAAGCTGTTGGCGATGACAGTTCATGGGATGTCTTCACCATGGTCATCACCAGGCACAGTGTCTGTGGCTGAACGGAACTAACACGGTGTACAGATCAGTGAGCAGACACTGGTACACTAAGCCGTGTTTCTGCTTAGGGTAAAACGGTCCTAAACCCTGAGGAACCACGACTGATGGACTAACCAGTTGCGTGGTGCTTTGGCGCACCAATGTGTGAGGGTCCATATGCAGTGATCCAAAACCACGGTGTACTGGGTTACCCGGCTGGCGTTGCATTAGCGTGTCACTCCTGCAGGCCATCCACACCCCTGATGGGAGGTGCGTTCCTTGGTGTGACTTACACTGTACCAAACCCAGGCCTGGTGGTCATCAGTTTGACTGTTGACCGGGTTCGATTACTCGACGGGGTAATCAGAGGTACGATGTATAGGTCAACCTGGAAGGAACCAAGTCATATGATCATTCGAGTCTGACGGTAGTCTTCACCGCTCGAAGTGAATCATGGCATCAAGTGGAGGGACAGCGGGTTTACCACTACTGAGCGGAGAGCAGGGGTATGATGGAGAACATAGTAAGTCTGGGTGAATTGGAGTGCAGCCTGCGTCGCACTCTGGGTGGCTACGCAGGTTAACTCGAGCTCAGAGGATCGATGGTACACTCGGGTAGTGTGTCGATCGAGCTTGAGTTGGAAGCCATGAACCCCGGTCCCTGATGGTTCCACCTTATCAACATTATGTACGGTTCTTGAACCGTCTCCTCGGAACACCATAAGCAGGAGGAAGAAAGAAGTATACGCTCCGTGTGTGCTTGGCACTAGAGCACGGTAGATGCGTAACTACATACGAGTACTAAGGGTTGTGCCCGGGATTAGTACAGAGTCGTATGTAGTAATCCCTAGCCATAAGTGAACTTCGCTGCATAGGTGCGATGCACCGGGGTATGTTGCGAGTTGACTAGTTGACTATGCTAGAGGCACCCTCCGGTGGCCTCAGTTAATAGTAAGTAACTAGTAGATATCACTTAAGTAATGGCCGTTAGGTATCGCACGCTAGAAATGGTCAAAATGAGGCGTCGGGGCGTTTTGGTAAAAACCTCACTCTGCCGGACCTCACTGTTGGCCGACCCTAGTGGTGGGACACCTCACTAGGGCCGGCCCTATGATGTAGGGATAAGAATCCCTCATCTATAGGGCCGGCCATATGGATAGGGATGGGGCGATAAATCGGTTAAAATCGAGCCCTAAAAAGTGGGAAAACGGATAAATACGCGGAGAGATAAAAGGGAGATAATGGAGAGATAATGAGAGGGGGTTAATATCCCCTTGGATCCTTATCCAAGGGGTGTTGGCCGGCCCTATAAAGGCACCTATGGGCGCCGGCCCCATGCACAAGAGAAACCGAACCCCCCTCTCTCTCATCTCTCGAGTTCTCTCCCGTTTCATCTCCCGTTTCCCGCTTGCTACTTCGTCTTCCTCGCGTGGAGTTCTGAAGAAGGAGAAGGGTCGTTCTTCGGAGGCACTCAGAGATCCGAGAGCGACGTTCCGTGCATCGTGTGAGATCGGGTGAACAAGAAGGCAACATCTCCATTCGTACCGTCGGCATCTTCGCGAACGATCTTCCGTCTCCATCGACAAAGAAGACAATCCTCCGCGGTTAAAAGATCCGTACGAAAGGTATGTGTAATCTAACATGTAGATCTAGCGAGCATTATGATTTGCATCCATGCTAGTTAATCATTACGCTAGATTGCCGTTAGGGGTTTTCGATTCTCGTGCATACACATGCACACATATGTAGATTAGTTTCTGTGAAAAATTAAATCGTGTAACGTGCACCATGAACGGTCTTTCGACCGCCAAATCGTTTCCGCTGCGAGCCTCTGACCCGGATTAACTTCCAACATCTCCTTGGTATGTCGGGCTTTGAAGGTGTCCTCTTGGCGCAGTTGCGATCGGAAGAGGATTGGGAGGACTCATCGTCGATGCGATCCCACACACTCTATTTCCACGGGGTAGCAGAGGGAGTTGGGTCGCGATGAATCCTCTTGAGGGTAGCAGTGCCCATTGACCTCCGTTGCTCGGAGTGGATCGATTGTCGTGGTAGATCGACCCTCTCGTTGGTTGAAGGGATAGGAAGAGCAATACCTGCCTCAGAGGCTGCCTTTTTGAGAGCATCTCTTTCAGCAGTGAGGGCGACGTTCTGTTTGGCCAGTTGAAGCAGTTGAAAGTCGACTGCAGAAATTTGATAAGTAGATGGCGGGTCTTCAGCAGGAGTGGGGGCAGTTTGCCCAATTGACTGCTGTGCAGGTTGGGCGATCGATCGATCGACTGATCTCTTGCTTCCTGAACGAACCCTCATTTTAGGGACAGTAAGGGGCTGTCCGAAGTTGAGCCTTTGACTCATTGAACGAGTCTCAGGACGAGCTTGTTGAGTGTTACTTCCTTCTGGTTGACCCTGATGCTTCGTCCTCGCCATTTAGAGAGCGAAGGGTGCAACGAGAGTGCCGACGTCCTAACGGTTGTCTGCTCAACCGAAGGGGCTAGGAAGTCTGATCGGTTGTCTGCTCAACCGATCTGACTTGTTGTAGGGCAAACTTGGCTTCTCGTTCGATCCCACAGACGGTGCCAAACTGTGAGAGAAAATCTTCGTGCCGACCCGAAGACTTCGCCACACCAGTCAATTGAAGTTCGAGTCGATGATCATTGTTCGATCTGTTGATTAGAGTTGTTGTTCTCAATATGTAAACAGAGAGATGCAATCAGAGAGTTGACACGAGAGGTGATCTCGGAGTTCAGTCGAAGCCTACGTCTCCGTGCTATAGGGAGCAACCCGAATTCACTAACTCTTTTCTTGAAGTGATCTCGACAGGCCGAGTATCACCGAAGTCACTCTGATCTCTTTGAAGATAAGAAGAAGATTGAGGAGGGTTGAAGGAATGGAAACTGAAATCCAGAGCTCTGGTTTCTGAAAATCAGATCTCAGAACTGGAAATCGGCCTATTTACATTCAAAGGGTCTGCTATTTATAGAATTCTCGAAGGGGAATTCCGGGGTAAATGGCGGTTTCTGGTTGTTTCTAGAAGTTTCTCCAGATAGGGCTGGTGGGTCCCACTGCTGTCTCCTGGGGATTCCATAGGCGGGGCCGGTGGGTCCCGCGATAGTCTTCGTGGGCCCACTAGGCAGGGCCGGGGGGGCCCGCGGTAGTCTTCGTGGGTCTACCAGGCAGGGCCGGTGGGTCCCGCGGTAGTCTTCGTGGGCCAACCAGACAGGGCCGGTGGGTCCCGCGGTAGTCTTCGTGGGCCCACCAAGCAGGGCCGGTAGATCCCGCTGTTTGCAGACTTCTCGCCAAAATTTACACCCACAGATCATACGAATGAATTAGGATGGATCGTACAAATGAATTAGGATGGATCGTATGAATGAATTAGAATAGATCGTGCGAATGAATTAGAATGGATCATACGAATGAATTAGAATGGATACATTTGTGTGAATGAATTAGAATGGATCGTACAAATGAATTAGAATGGATCGTATGAATGAATTAGAATGTATTTGTACAAATGAATTAGAATGGACCGTACGAATGAATTAGAATGGTTCGTGCGAATGAATTAGAATGGATCATGCGAATGAATTAGAATGGATCGTACGAATGAATTAGAATGGATACATTCGTGCCTATTAATTAGAACGGATCGTACGAATCAATTAGAATGGATCGTATGAATGAATTAGAATGGATCATACGAATGAATTAGAATGGAACGTGCGAATGAATTAGAATGGATCGTACGAATGAATTAGAATGGCTACATTCATGCGAATGAATTATAATGGATCATACGAATGAATTAGAATGAATTGTTCGAATGAATTAGAATGGATCATGCGAATGAATTTGAATAGATCATACGAATGAATTAGAATGGATACATTCATGCGAATGAATTAGAATGGATCGTACGAATGAGTAAGAATGGATCGTACGAATGAATTAGAATGAATCGTACGAATAAATTAGAATGGATCGAGCGAATAAATTAGAATGGATCGTACGAATGAATTAGAATGGATACATTTATGCGAATGAATTAGAATGGATCATACGAATGAATTAGAATGGATCGTATGAATGAATTAGAATAGATTGTGCGAATGAATTAGAATGGATTGTATGAATGAATTAGAATGGATACATTCGTGCGAATGAATTAGAATGTATCAGACGAATGAATTAGAATGGATCGTACGATTGAATTAGAATGGATCGTGCGAATGAATTAGAATGGATACATTTATGTGAATGAATTAGAATGGATCGTACGAATGAATTAGAATGGACCGTATGAATGAATTAGAATAGATTATACGAATGAATTAGAATGGATCGTACGAATGAACTAGAATGGATACATTCGTGTGAATGAATTAGAATGGATCATGTGAATGAATTAGAATGGATCGTATGAATGAATTAGAATGGATCGTACGAATGAGTTAGAATTGATCATGCGAATGAATTAGAATGTATCATACGAATGAATTAGAATGGATACATTCATGCGAATGAATTAGAATGTATCGTACGAATGAGTTAGAATAGATCGTACGAATGAATTAGAATGGATCATACGAATGAATTAGAATGGATCGAGTGAATGAATTAGAATGGATCGTACGAATCAACTAGAATGGATACATTCATGTGAATGAATTAGAATGGATCATACGAATGAATTAGAATGGATCGTATGAATGAATTAGAATAGATTGTGCGAATAAATTAGAATGGATTGTATGAATGAATTAGAATGGATACATTCGTGAGAATGAATTAGAATGGATCATACGAATGTTCGTACGATCCATTCTAATTCATTCATACGATCTATTCTAATTCATTCGTACAATCCATTCTATTTCATTCGTACGATCCATTCTTACTCATTCGTACGATCCATTCTAATTCATTCGTACAATCTATTCTAATTCATTCATACGATCCATTCTAATTCATTCGTATGATCTATTCTAATTCCTTCGGACGATCCATTCTATTTCATTCGTACGATCCATTCTTACTCATTCGTATGATCTATTCTAATTCATTCGCACGAATGTATCCATTCTAATTTATTCGTACGATCCATTCTAATTCATTCATATGATCCATTCTAATTCATTCATACGATCCATTCTAATTCATTCGCAGGAATGTATCCATTCTAATTCATTCATACGATCCATTCTATTTCATTCATACGATCCATTCTAATTCATTCGTACGATCCATTCTAATTCATTCGCACGATCCATTCTAATTCATTCGCATGAATGTGTCCGATCCATTCTAATTCATTCGCACGAATGTATCCATTCTAATTCATTCGTACGATCCATTCTAATTCATTCGTACGATCCATTCTAATTCATTAGCACGATCCATTCTAATTCCTTCATACGATCCATTCTATTTCATTCATACGATGCCTTCTTACTCATTCGTATGATCCATTCTAATTTATTCGCACGAATGTATCCATTCTAATTCATTTGTACGATCCATTCTAATTGATTCGCACGATCAATTATAATGCATTCGTACGATCCATTCTAATTCATTCATACAATCCATTCTTATACGATCCATTCTATTTCATTCGTACGATCCATTCTAATTCATTCATACGATCCATTCTAATTCATTCATACGATCCATTCTAATTCATTCGTACGATCCATTCTAATTCATTCGTACAATCCATTCTATTTCATTCGTACGATCCATTCTTACTCATTCGTATGATCAATTCTAATTCATTCGTACGATCCATTCTAATTCATTCGTATGATCTATTCTAATTCATTCGTACGATCCATTCTAATTCATTCATACGATCCATTCTAATTCCTTTGTACGATCCATTCTAATTCATTCGCACGAATGTATCCATTCTAATTCATTCGTACGATCCATTCTAATTCATTCGTATAATCCATTCTATTTCATTCGTACGATCCATGCTTACTCATTAGCACGATCCATTCTAATTCATTCGTACGACCCATTCTAATTCATTAATACGATCCAATCTAATTCATTCATACGATCCATTCTAATTCATTCGCACAAATGTATCCATTCTAATTCATTCGTACGATCCATTCTTATTCATTCGTACGATCTATTCTAATTCATTCGTACGATCCATTCTAATTCACTAGCACGATCGTACGAATTAATTAGAATGGTTCGTGCGAATGAATTAGAATAGATTGTGCAAATGAATTAGAATGGATCATATGAATGAATTAGAATGGATTGTGCGAATGGATTAGAATGGATCGTACGAATGAATAAGAATAGATCGTACGAATGAATTAGAATGGATCGTACGAATGAATTAGAATAGATTGTGCGAATGAATTAGAATGGATCGTACGAATGAATTAGAATGGGTACATTCGTGCGAATGAATTAGAATTGACACATTCGTGAGAATGAATGAATTAGAATGGATCATACGAATGAATTAGAATGGATCGTACGAATTAATTAGAATGGATCGTAATCTAATTCATTCATACGATCCATTCTAATTCATTCGCACAATCTATTCTAATTCATTCGTACGATCAATTCTAATTCATTCGTACGATCCATTCTAATTCATTCATACGATCCATTCTAATTCATTCATACAATCTATTCTAATTCTTTCACACGATCCATTCTAATTCATTCGTATGATCCATTCTAATTCATTCGTAAGATCCATTCTAATTCATTCGTACGAATAGACGAATGTTATCGTATGATCCATTCTAATTCATTCGCACGAATGTATCCATTCTAATTCCTTCGTACGATCCATTCTAATTCTTTCGTACAAACGTATCCACTCTAATTCATTCATACGATCCATTCTAATTCATTCGCACGAATGTATCCATTCTAATTCATTCGTATGATCCATTCTAATTCATTCGCACAATCTATTCTAATTAATTCGTACGATCAATTCTAATTTATTCACACGAATGTATCCATTCTAATTCATTCGTACGATCCATTCTAATTCATTCGCACGAATGTATCCATTCTAATTCCTTCGTACGATCCATTCTAAATTCTTCGTACGAATCATTCTTACTCATTCGTACGATCCATTCTAATTCATTCGCACGATCCATTCTAATTAATTCGCACGATCCGTTCTAATTCATTCATACAATCCATTCTATTTCATTTGTACGATCTATTCTAATTTCATTCGTACGATCCATTCTATATCATTTGTACGATCCATTCTAATTCATTCGTACAATCCATTCTATTTCATTCATACGATCCATTCTTACTCATTCATACAATCCATTCTAATTCTTTCACACGATCCATTCTAATTCATTCGTACGATCCATTCTAATTCATTCGTACGATCCATTCTAATTCATTCGCACGAATGTACGAATGTTAACGTATGATCCATTCTAATTCATTCGCACGAATATATCCATTCTAGTTCATTCGTACGATCCATTCTAATTCATTCGTACGAATGTATCCACTCTAATTCAGTCATACAATCCATTCTAATTCATTCGCACGAATGTATCCATTCTAATTCATTCGTACGATCCATTCTAATTCATTCGCATAATCTATTCTAATTCATTTGTACGATCAATTCTAATTCATTCGCACGAATGTATTCATTCTAATTCATTCGTACGATCCATTCTAATTCATTCGCACGAATGTATCAATTCTAATTCCTTCGTACGATCCATTCTAATTCCTTCATACGAATCATTCTTACTCATTCGGACGATCCATTCTAATTCATTCGCACGATCCATTCTAATTCATTTGCACGATCCATTCTAATTCATTCATATGATCCATTCTTACACATTCGTATGATCCATTCTAATTCATTCGCATGATCGTGGGAATGTATCCATTCTAATTCATTTGTACGATCCATTCTAATTCATTCGTATGATCCATTCTAATTCATTCATACGATCCAATCTAATTCATTCATACGATCCATTCTAATTCATTACTATGTATCCATTCTAATTCATTCATACGATCCATTTTAATTCATTCGTACGATCCATTCTAATTCATTCGCACGATCCATTCTAATTCATTAATACGATCCATTCTAATTCATTCGTACGACGCACGATCCATTCTAATTCATTCATACGATCCAATCTAATTCATTCATACGATCCATTATAATTCATTCGTATGTATCCATTCTAATTCATTCATACGATCCATTTTAATTCATTCGTACAATCCATTCTATTTCATTTGTACGATCCATTCTTACTCATTCGTATGATCCATTCTAATTTATTCGCACGAACGTATCCATTCTAATTCATTCGTACGATCCATTCTAATTCATTCGTACGATCCATTCTAATTCATTCATACGATCCATTCTAATTCATTCATATAATCCATTCTAATTCTTTCACACGATCCATTCTAATTCATTCTTACGATCCATTCTACGCACGAATGTATCCATTCTAATTCATTCGCACAATCTATTCTAATTCATTCGTACGAACCATTCTAATTCATTTGTACGATCCATTCTAATTCATTCGTACAATCCATTCTATTTCATTCGTACGATCCATTCTAATTCTTCCGTACGATCCAATCTAATTCATTCATACGATCCATTATAATTCATTCGTATGTATCCATTCTAATTCATTCATACGATCCATTTTAATTCATTCGTACAATCCATTCTATTTCATTCGTACGATCCATTCTTACTCATTCGTATGATCCATTCTAATTTATTCGCACGAACGTATCCATTCTAATTCATTCGTACGATCCATTCTAATTCATTCGTACGATCCATTCTAATTCATTCATACGATCCATTCTAATTCATTCATATAATCCATTCTAATTCTTTCACACGATCCATTCTAATTCATTCTTACGATCCATTCTACGCACGAATGTATCCATTCTAATTCATTCGCACAATCTATTCTAATTCATTCGTACGAACCATTCTAATTCATTTGTACGATCCATTCTAATTCATTCGTACAATCCATTCTATTTCATTCGTACAATCCATTCTAATTCATTCGCACAATCCATTCTAATTCTTCCGTACGATCCATTCATATTCATTCATATGATCCATTCTAATTCATTCATACAATCCATTCTAATTCTTTCACACGATCCATTCTAATTCTTTCACACGATCCATTCTAATTCATTCGTACGATCCATTCTAATTCATTCGTACAATCCATTCTATTTCATTCGTACGATCCATTCTTACTCATTCGTATGATCCATTCTAATTCATTCGCACGAATGTATCCATTCCAAGTCAATCGTACGATCCATTCTAATTCATTCATACGATCCATTCTAATTCATTCGTACGATACATTCTAATTCATTCGTACAATCCATTCTATTTCATTCGTACGATCCATTCTTACTCATTCGTATGATCCATTCTAATTCATTCGTACGATCCATTCTAATTCATTCATACGATCCATTCTAATTCATTCGCACGATCCATTCTAATTCATTCATACGATCCATTCTAATTCCTTTGTACGATCCATTCTAATTCATTCGCACGAATGTATCCATTCTAATTCATTCGTACGATCCATTCTAATTCATTCATATAATCCATTCTATTTCATTCGTATGATCCATTCTTACTCATTAGCACGATCCATTCTAATTCATTCGTATGACCCATTCTAATTCATTAATACGATCCAATCTAATTCATTCATACGATCCATTCTAATTCATTCGCACGAATGTATCCATTATAATTCATTCGTACGATCCATTCTTATTCATTCGTACGATCTATTCTAATTCATTCGTACGATCCATTCTAATTCACTAGCACGATCGTACGAATTAATTAGAATGGTTCATGCGAATGAATTAGAATAGATTGTCCGAATGAATTAGAATGGATCATATGAATGAATTAGAATGGATTGTGCGAATGAATTAGAATAGATTGTGCGAATGAATTAGAATGGATCGTACGAATGAATTTGAATGGATACATTCGTGCGAATGAATTAGAATGGACACATTCGTGAGAATGAATGAATTAGAATGGATCATACGAATGAATTAGAATGGATCGTACGAATGAATTAGAATGGATCGTAATCTAATTCATTCATACGATCCATTCTAATTCATTCGCACAATCTATTCTAATTCATTCGTACGATCCATTCTAATTCATTCGTACGATCCATTCTAATTCATTCGCACGAATGTATCCATTCTAATTCATGCATACAATCTATTCTAATTCATTCGTACGATCCATTCTAATTCATTTGTACAATCCATTCTATTTCATTCGTACGATCCATTCTTACTCATTCGTATGATCCATTCTAATTCATTCGCACGAATGTATCCATTCTAATTCATTCGTACGAATAGATTGTATGAATGAGATCGTACGAATGAGTAAGAATGGATCGTACGAATGAAATAGAATGGATTGTAAGAATGAATTAGAATGGATCGTATGTATGAATTAGAATGGATGGTATAAGAATGGATTGTATGAATGAATTAGAATGGATCATACGAATGAATTAGAATTGATCGTGCGAATGAATTAGAATGGATCGTACGAATGAATTAGAATGGATACATTCGTGCGAATTAATTAGAATGGATCATACGAATGAGTAAGAATGGATCGTACGAATGAAATAGAATGGATTGTACGAATGAATTAGAATGGATCGTGCTAATGAATTAGAATGGATCGTACGAATGAATTAGAATGGATCGTACGAATGAATTAGAATGGATATATTTGTGCGAATGAATAAGAATAGATTGTATGAATGAATTAGAATGGATCGTATGAATGAAATAGAATGGATCGTATGAATTAGAATGGATCGTACGAAGGAATTAGAATAGATCGTACGATCCATTCTAATTCCTTCGTACGATCTATTCTAATTCTTTCGCACGAATGTATCCATTCTAATTCATTCGTACGATCCATTCTAATTCATTCGTATGATCCATTCTGATTCATTCATACGATCCATTCTAATTCATTCATACAATCTATTCTAATTCTTTTACACGATCCATTCTAACTCATTCGTACAATCCATTCTAATTCATTCGTACGATCCATTCTAATTCATTCGTACGAATGTACGAATGTTATCGTATGATCCATTCTAATTCATTCGCACGAATGTATCCATTCTAATTCCTTCGTACGATCCATTCTAATTCTTTCATACAAATGTATCCACTCTAATTCATTCATATGATCCATTCTAATTCATTCGCACGAATGTATCCATTCTAATTCATTCGTACGATCCATTCTAATTCATTCGCACAATCTATTCTAATTCATTCGTACGATCAATTCTAATTCATTCACACGAATGTATCCATTCTAATTCATTCATACGATCCATTCTAATTCTTTCGCACGAATGTATCCATTCTAATTCCTTTGTACAATCCATTCTAATTCCTTCGTACGAATCATTCTTTCTCATTCGTACGATCCATTCTAATTCATTCGCACGATCCATTCTAATTCATTCGCACGATCCGTTCTAATTCATTCATACAATCTATTCTATTTCATTCGTATTATCTATTCTAATTTCATTCGTACGATCCATTCTAATTCATTCGTACGATCCATTCTAATTCATTCGTACAATCCATTCTATTTCATTCGTATGATCCATTCTTACTCATTCATACAATCCATTCTAATTCTTTCACACGATCCATTCTAATTCATTCGTACGATCCATTCTAATTCATTCGTACGATCCATTCTAATTCATTCGCACGAATGTAATCGTATGATCCATTCTAATTCATTCGCACGAATATATCCATTCTAGTTCATTCGTACGATCCTTTCTAATTCATTCGTACGAATATATCCACTCTAATTCATTCATACAATCCATTCTAATTCATTCGCACGAATGTATCCATTCTAATTCATTTGTACGATCCATTCTAATTCATTCGCACAATCTATTCTAATTCATTCGTACGATCAATTCTAATTCATTCGCACGAATGTATTCATTCTAATTCATTCGTACGATCCATTCTAATTCATTCGCACGAATGTATCAATTCTAATTCCTTCGTACAATCCATTCTAATTCCTTTATACGAATCATTCTTACTCATTCGTACGATCCATTCTAATTCATTCGCATGATCCATTCTAATTCATTTGCACGATCCATTCTAATTCATTCATACGATCCATTCTTACACATTCGTATGATCCATTCTAATTCATTCGCACGATCGTGCGAATGTATCCATTCTAATTCATTTGTACGATCCATTCTAATTCATTCATACGATACAATCTAATTCATTCATACGATCCAATCTAATTCATTCTTACGATCCATTCTAATTCATTCGTATGTATCCATTCTAATTCATTCATACGATCCATTCTAATTCATTCGTACAATCCATTCTATTTCATTCTTACGATCCATTCTTACTCATTCGTATAATCCATTCTAATTCATTCGCACGAATGTATCCATTCTAATTCATTCGTACGATCCATTCTAATTCATTCATACGATCCATTCTAATTCATTCATACAATCCATTGTAATTCTTTCACACGATCCATTCTAATTCATTCGTTCGATCCATTCTACGCACGAATGTATCCATTCTAATTCATTCGCACAATCTATTCTAATTCATTCGTACGATCCATTCTAATTCATTCGTACGATCCATTCTAATTCATTCGTACAATCCATTCTATTTCATTCGTACGATCCATTCTTACTTATTCGTATGGTCCATTCTAATTCATTCGCACGATTGTATCCATTCTAACTCTTTCGTACGATCCATTCAAATTCATTCATATGATCCATTCTAATTCATTCATACAATCCATTCTAATTCTTTCACACGATCCATTCTAATTCTTTCACACGATCCATTCTAATTCATTCGTACGATCCATTCTAATTCATTCGTACAATCCATTCTATTTCATTCGTACGATCCATTCTTACTCATTCGTATGATCCATTCTAATTCATTCGCACGAATGTATCCATTCTAATTCATTCGTACGATCCATTCTAATTCAATCGTACGATCCATTCTAATTCATTCATACGATCCATTCTAATTCATTCATACAATCCGTTCTAATTCTTTCACACGATCCATTCTAATTCATTCGTACGATCCATTATAATTCATTCGTACAATCCATTCTATTTCATTCGTACGATTCATTCTTACTCATTTGTACGATCCATTCTAATTCATTCGCACGAATGTATCCATTCTAATTCATTCGTACGATCCATTCTAATTCATTCGTACAATCCATTCTATTTAATTCGTACCATCCATTCTAATTCAATGGATTCATTCGTGCGAATGAATTAGAATGGATTGTATGAATGAATTAGATTGGATCGTATAAATGAAATAGATTGGATCGTGCAAATGAATTAGAATGGATCGTACGAAGGAATTAGAATGGATCGTACGAATGAATTAGAATGGATAGCACGAATGAATTAGAATAGATACATTCGTGCGAATGAATTAGAATAGATCATAAGAATGAGTAAGAATGGATCGTACGAATGAAATAGAATGGATTCTACGAATGAATTAGAATGGATCGTACGAATGAATTAGAATGGATCGCGTGAAAGAATTAGAATGGATTGTATGAATGAATTAGAATGGATCGTATGAAAGAATTAGAATGGATCGTACGAATGAATTAGAATGGATACATTCGTGCGAATGAATTAGAATGGATCATACGAATGAGTAAGAATGGATCGTACGACTGAAATAGAATGGATTGTACGAATGAAAAAGAATGAATCGTACGAATGAATTAGAATGGATCGTGTGAAAGAATTAGAATGGATTGTATGAATGAATTAGAATGGATCGTATGAATTAGAATGGATCGTACGAATGAATTAGAATGGATACATTCATGTGAATGAATTAGAATGGATCGTACGAATGAGTAAGAATGGATCGTACGAATGAAATAGAATGGATTGTATGTATCAATTAGAATGGATACATTCGTGCGAATGAATTAGAATGGATCATACGAATGAATTAGAATGGATCATATGAATGAATTAGAATGGATCGTACGAATGAATTAGAATGGATCGTACGAATGAATTAGAATGGATTGTACGAATGAATTAGAATGGATCGTACGAATGAATTAGAATGGATCGTACGAATGAATTAGAATGGATACATTCGTGCGAATTAATTAGAATGGATCATACAAATGAGTAAGAATGGATCGTGCTTACGAATTAGATTGGATCGTATGAATGAATTTGAATAGATCGTACGAATGAATTATAATAGATCGTATGAATGAATTAGAATGGATCATACGAATGAATTAGAATTGATCGTACGAATGAATTAGAATAGATTGTGCGAATGAATTAGAATGGTACGAATGAATAAGAATGGATCGTGCGAATGAATTATAATGGATCGTACGAATGAATTAGAATGGATCGCGTACAATCCATTCTATTTCATTCGTACGATCCATTCTTACTCATTAGCACGATCCAATCTAATTCATTCGAACAATCCATTCTAATTCATTCACACGATCCTTTCGAATTCACTCATACGATCCATTCTAATTTATTCGTATGATCCATTCTAATTCATTTGTATCCATTCTATTTCATTCGCACGATCCATTTGAATTCATTCGCACAATCCATTCTAATTCATTCATACGATCCATTCTAATTCATTCATACAATCCATTCTTACTCATTCGTATGATCCATTCTAATTCATTTGCATGAATATATCCATTCTAATTCATTCATACGATCCATTCTAATTCATTCATACGATCTATTCTAATTCTTTCGCACGAATGTATCCATTCTAATTCATTCGTACGATCTATTCTAATTCCTTCATACGATCCATTCTAATTCCTTCGTACGATCCATTCTAATTCATTCATACGATCCATTCTAATTCATTCATACAATCCATTCTAATTTATTCGTTCGATCCATTCTAATTTATTCGTACAATCCATTCTATTTCATTCGTACGATCCATTTTTACTCATTCGTACTATCCATTCTAATTCATTCATACAATCCATTCTAATTCATTCATACGATCCATTCTAATTCATTCGTATGATCCATTCTAATTCCTTCGTATGATCCATTCTATTTCATTCGTACGATCCATTCTTACTTATTCGTATGATCTATTCTAATTCATTCGCACGAATGTATCCATTCTAATTCATTCGTACGATCCATTCTAATTCATTCATACGATCCGTTCTAATTTATTCATACAATCTATTCTAATTCTTTCACACGATCCATTCTAATTCATTCGTATGATCCATTCTAATTCATTCGTACGATCCATTCTAATTCATTCGTACGAATAGACGAATGTTATCGTATGATCCATTCTAATTCATTCGCACGAATGTATCCATTCTAATTTATTCGTACGATCCATTCTAATTCTTTCGTACAAATATATCCACTCTAATTCATTCATACGATCCATTCTAATTCATTCATACGATCCATTCTAATTCATTCATACAATCCATTCTTACTCATTCGTATGATCCATTCTAATTCATTTGCACGAATATATCCATTCTAATTCATTCATACAATCCATTCTAATTCATTCATACGATCCATTCTAATTCTTTCGCACGAATGTATCCATTCTAATTCCTTCGTACGATCCATTCTAATTCCTTCGTACGATCCATTCTAATTCCTTTGTATGACCCATTATATTTTATTCGTATGATCCATTCTAATTTTTTTGTACGATCCATTCTAATTCATTCGTACGATCCATTCTAATTCATTCGTACGATGCATTCTATTTAATTCGTACGATCCATTCAAAATCATTCATACGATCCATTCTAATTTATTCATACGATCCTTTCTAATTCATTCGTACGATCCATTCTAATTCATTCGTACAATCCATTCTATTTCATTCGTACGATCTATTCTTACTCATTCGTATGATCCATTCTAATTCATTCGTACGATCCATTCTAATTCATTCGTACGATCCATTCTAATTCCTTCGTATGATCCATTCTAATTCATTCGCAAGAAGGTATCCATTCTAATTCATTCGTACGAAGGAATTAGAACAGATTGTATGAATGAATTAGAATGGTTCGTATGAATGAGTAAGAATGGATCGTACGAATGAAATAGAATGGATTATACAAATGAATTAGAATGGATCGTACGAATGAATTAGAATGGATCGTACGAAGGAATTAGAATAGATCGTACGAATGAATTAGAATAGATCGTACGAATGAATTAGAATGGTTCGTATGAATGAATTAGATTGGATCATATGAATAAATTAGAATAGATCGTATGAATGAATTAGAATGGATCGTACGAATGAAATAGAATGGATCGTACGAGTGAATTAGAATGGATCGTGCGAATGAATTAGAATGGATCGTACGAATGAATTAGAATGGATACATTCGTGTGAATGAATTAGAATGGATCGTACGAATGAATTAGAATGGATACATTCGTGTGAATGAATTAGAATGGATCGTACGAATGAATTAGAATGGATCATACAAATGAATTAGAATGGATTGTATGAATGAATTAGATTGGATCGTATGAATGAATTAGAATGGATCGTACGAATGAATTAGAATAGATCGTACGAATGAATTAGAATGGATCGTGGGAATGAAATAATATAGATTGTTTGAATGAATTAGAATGGATTGTATGAATGAATTAGAATGGATCGTACGAAGGAATTAGAATGGATACATTCGTGCGAATGAATTAGAATGGATCGTACGAATGAATTAGAATGGATCGTACTGATGAATTAGAATGGATCGTATGAATGAATTAGAATGGATCGTACTTATGAATTAGAATGGATCGTACGAATGAATTAGAATACGATCCATTCTTACTCATTAGCACGATCCATTCTAATTCATTCGTACGACCCATTCTAATTCATTAATACGATCCAATCTAATTCATTCATACGATCCATTCTAATTCATTCGCACGAATATATCCATTCTAATTCATTCGTACGATCCATTCTTATTCATTCGTACGATCTATTCTAATTCATTCATACGATCCATTCAAATTCATTCATACGATCAATTCTAATTCATTCGCACGATCCATTCTATTTCATTCATACTAATGTATCCATTCTAATTCATTCATACGATCCATTCGAATTCATTCGCATGATCCATTCTAATTCACTCGTACGATCCATTTTATTTTATTCGTACGATCCATTCTAATTCACTCGTACGATCCATTCTATTTCATTCGTACGATCCATTCTAATTCATTCATACGATCTATTCTAATTCATTCATATGATCCAATCTAATTCATTCATACGATCCATTCTAATTCATTCGTACAATCTATTCTAATTCATTCGTACGATCCATTCTAATTCCTTCGTACGATCCACTCTAATTCATTCGTACGATCCATTCTAATTCATTTGTATAATCCATTCTATTTCATTCGTACGATCCATTCTTACTCATTCATACGATCCATTCTAATTCATTCATACAATCCATTCTAATTCCTTCATACGAATAAATTAGAATGGATACATTCTTGTGAATGAATTAGAATGGATCATACGAAGGAATTAGAATGGATCGTACGAATGAATTAGAATGGATCGTACGAATGAATTAGAATGGATCATACGAATGAGTAAGAATAGATCGTACGAATGAAATTGAATGGATTGTACGAATGAATTAGAATGGATCGTACGAATGAATTAGAAAGGATCGTATGAATAAATTAGAATGGATCGTATGAATGAATTAGAATGGATCGTACAAATGAAATAGAATGGATCGTACGAATGAATTAGAATGGATCGTACGAATGAATTAGAATGGATCGTACGAATGAATTAGAATGGATCGTACAAAAAAATTAGAATGGATCATACGAATAAAATATAATAGGTCATACAAAGGAATTAGAATGGATCGTACGAAGGAATTAGAATGGATACATTCGTGCGAAAGAATTAGAATAGATCGTATGAATGAATTAGAATGGATCGTATGAATGAATTAGAATGGATATATTCGTGCAAATGAATTAGAATGGATCATACGAATGAGTAAGAATGGGTTGTATGAATGAATTAGAATGGATCGTATGAATGAATTAGAATGGATTATGCGAATGAATTCGAATGGATCGTGCGAATGAAATAGAATGGATACAAATGAATTAGAATGGATCATACGAATAAATTAGAATGGATCGTATGAGTGAATTCGAATGGATCGTGCAAATGAATTAGAATGGATTGTACGAATGAATTAGATTGGATCGTGCGAATGAACTAGAATGGATTGTACGAATGAACTAGAATGGATACATTCGTGCGAATGAATTAGAATGGATCGTACGAATGAATTAGAATGGATCGTACGAATGAACTAGAATGGATACATTCGTGCGAATGAATTAGAATGGATCGTACGAATGAATTAGAATGGATCGTATGAATGAATTAGAATGGATCGTACGAATGAAATAGAATGGATCGTACGAATGAATTAGAATGGATACATTCGTGCGAATGAATTAGAATGGATCGTATGAATGAATGAGAATGGATCGTACGAATGAATTAGAATGGATACATTCGTGCGAATGAATTTGAATAGATCATACGAATGAGTACGAATGAATCGTACGAATGAAATAGAATGGATCATACGAAATGGATACATTAATACGAATGAGTAAGAATGGATCGTACAAATGAAATAGAATGGATCGTACGAAGGAATTAGAATGGATCATACGAATGAATTAGAATTCTATTTCATTCGTACGATCCATTCTATTTCATTCGTACGATCTATCCTAATTCATTCATACGATCCATTCTATTTCATTCATACGATCCATTCTTATTCATTCATACGATCCATTCTAATTCATTCGCACGAATGTATCTATTCTAATTCATTCGTACGATCCATTCTAATTCATTCGTACGATCCATTCTAATTCATTAGCACGATCCATTCTAATTCATTCGTACAATCCATTCTATCATTCGTACGATCCATTCTTTCTCATTTGTATGATCCATTCTAATTCATTCGCACGAATGTATCCATTCTAATTCATTCGTACGATCGATTCTAATTCATTCGTACGATGAATTCTAATTCATTCGTACGATCCATTCTAATTTATTCATACAATCCATTCTTATACGATCCATTCTAATTCATTTATACGATTCATTCTAATTCATTCGTACAATCCATTCTATTTCATTCGTACGATCCATTTTTACTCAATCGTACGATCTCATTCATACAATCTATTCGTACGAATGAATTAGAATGGATACATTCGTGCGAATGAATTAGAATGGATCATACGAATGAGTAAGAATGAATCGTACGAATGAAATAGAATGGATTGTACGAATGAATTAGAATGGATCGTATGAATGAATTAGAATAGATTGTATGAATGAATTAGAATGGATACATTCGTGCGAATGAATTTTAATGGATCGTACGAATGAATTAGAATAGATCGTACGAATGAATAAGAATAGATTGCACGAATGAATTAGAATAGATTGTGCAAATGAATTAGAATGGATCGTATGAATGAATTAGATTACGATCCATTCTAATTCATTCGTACGATCCATTCTAATTCATTCGTATGATCCATTCTAATTCATTCATTCGCACGAATGTATCCATTCTAATTCATTCGCACGAATGTATCCATTCTAATTCATTCGTACGATTCATTCTAATTCATTCGCACAATCTATTATAATTTATTCACACGATCCATTCTAATTCATTCGAATGATCCATTCTAATTTATTCGCACAATCCATTCTAATTCTTTCACACGGTCGAATACATTCGTACGATCCATTCTTACTCATTCGTACGATCCATTCTAATTCATTCGCACGATCCATTCTAATTCATTCGCACGAATGTATCCATTCTAATTCATTCGTACGATCCATTCTAATTCATTCATACGATCCATTCTAATTCATTCGTACGATCAATTCTAATTCATTCATACGATCCATTCTTATTCATTCATACAATCCATTCTAATTCTTTCACATGATCCATTCTAATTCTTTCACACGATCCATTCTAATTCATTCGTACGATCCATTCTATTTCATTCGTACGATCCATTCTTACTCAATTGTATGATCCATTCTAATTCATTCGTACATACGATCCATTCTAATTCATTTGCACGAATACATTCGTACGATCCATTCTTACTCATTCGTAGGATCCATTCTAATTCATTCGCACGAATGTATCCATTCTAATTCATTCGTACGATCCATTCTAATTCATTCGTACGATCCATTCTAATTCATTCGTACAATCCATTCTAATTCCTTTGTACGATCCATTCTAATTCATTAATACGATCCAATCTAATTCATTCATACGATCCATTCTAATTCATTCGCACGAATGTATCCACTCTAATTCATTCATACGATCCAATCTAATTCATTCATACGACCTATTCTAATTCATTCGTATGTATCCATTCAAATTCATTCATACGATCCATTCTAATTCATTCGTACGATCCATTCTAATTCATTCGCACGATCCATTCTAATTCATTAATACGATCCATTCTAATTCATTCGTACGACGCACGATCCATTCTAATTCATTAATACGATCCAATCTAAATCATTCATACGATCCTTTCTAATTCATTCGCACGAATGTATCCACTCTAATTCATTCATACGATCCAATCTAATTCATTCATACGATCCATTCTAATTCATTCGTATGTATTCATTCTAATTCATTCATACGATCCATTCTAATTCATTCGTACGATCCATTCTAATTCATTCGCACGATCCATTATAATTCATTTGTACAATCCATTCTAATTCTTTCACACGATCCGTACGAATGAATTAGAATGGATCGTACGAATGAATTAGAATGGATCGTACAAAGGAATTAGAATGGATCATACGAATGAAATATAATGGGTCGTACAAATGAATTAAAATGGATCGTACGAAGGAATTAGAATGGATCGTACGAAGGAATTAGAATGGATCGTGCGAATGAATTTGAATGGATCGTACGAAGGAATTAGAATGGATCATATGAATGAAATAGAATAGATCGTACGAATGAATTAGAATGGATACATTCGTGCGAATGAATTAGA
Organism: Chamaelirium japonicum; assembly: GCA_947650365.1. Lineage (NCBI taxonomy): Eukaryota > Viridiplantae > Streptophyta > Magnoliopsida > Liliales > Melanthiaceae > Chamaelirium > Chamaelirium japonicum. The sequence goes on from CANTAL010000193.1 coordinate 291,575, forward strand.
ATGGATCGTACGAATGAATTAGAATGGATCGTGCGAATGAATTAGAATGGATCATACGAATGAGTACGAATGGATCATACGAATGTATTCGTGCGTACGATCCATTCTAATTCATTCGCACAATCTATTCTAATTCATTCGTACGATCCATTCTAATTCATTCGCATAATCTATTCTAATTCATTCATACGATCCATTCTAATTCATTCATACGATCCATTCTAATTCCTTCGTACGATCCATTCTATTTCATTCGTATGATCCATTCTATTTCATTCATACGATCCATTCTAATTCCTTCATACGATCCATTCTAATTCATTCGTACGATCCATTCTAATTCATTCATACGATCCATTCTAATTCATTCGCACGACTGTATCCATTCTAATTCATTCGTACTATCCATTCTAATTCATTAATACGATCCAATCTAATTCATTCGTACGATCCATTCTAATTCATTCGTACGATCCATTCTAATTCATTCGCACGATCCATTATAATTCATTCGCACGATCCGTTCCAATTTATTCATACAATCCATTCTAATTCATTCATACAATCCTTTCATTCGTACGATCCATTCTTACTCATTCGTACGATCCATTCTAATTCATTCGCACGAATGTATCCATTCTAATTCATCTGTACGATCCATTCTAATTCATTCGTACGATCCATTCTAATTCATTCATACGATCCATTCTAATTCATTCGTACGATCCATTCTAATTCTTTCACACGATCCATTCTAATTCATCCGTACGATCCATTCTAATTCATTCGTACAATCCATTCTTACTCAATCGTACGATCCATTCTAATTCATTCGCACGAATGTATCCATTCTAATTTATTCGTACGATCCATTCTAATTCATCCGTATGATCCATTCTAATTCATTCGTACAATCCATTCTATTTCATTCGTACGATCCATTCTTACTCAATCGTACGATCCATTCTAATTCATTCGCACGAATGTATCCATTCTAATTTATTCGTACGATCCATTCTAATTCATTCGTACAATCCATTCTATTTCATTCGTACTATCTATTCTTACTCATTCGTACGATCCATTCTAATTCATTCGCACGATGAATTAGAATTGATCGTGCGAATGAATTAGAATGGATCATACGAATGAATTAGAATGGATCATACGAAGGAATTAGAATGGATCGTATGAATGAATTAGAATAGATTGTGCGAATAAATTAGAATGGATCGTACGTAATGAATTAGAATGGAACGTATGAATGAATTAGAATAGATTGTGCGAATGAATTTGAATGGATCGTACGAATGAATTAGAATGGATAAATTCGTGTGAATGAATTAGAATGGATTGTACGAATGAATTAGAATGGATCGTACGAAAGAATTAGAATGGATCGTACGAATGAATTAAAATGGATACATTGGTGCGAATGAATTAGAATGGATCATACGAATGAGTAAGAATAAATCGTACGAATGAAATAGAATGGATTGTACGAATGAATTAGAATGGATCATACGAATGAATTAGAATGGATACATTCATGCGAATGAATTAGAATGGATCGTACGAATTAGTAAGAATGGATCGTACAAATGAAATAGAATCGATTGTACGAATGAATTAGAATGGATCGTACGAATGAATTAGAATGGGTCGTGTGAAAGAATTAGAATGGATCGTATGAATGAATTAGAATGGATCGTATGAATGAATTAGAATGGATCGTACGAATGAATTAGAATGGATCTTACGAATGAATTAGAATGGATACATTCGTGCGAATAAATTAGAATGGATCGTACGAATGAGTAAGAATGGATCGTACGAATGAAATAGAATGGATTGTACGAATGAATTAGAATGGATCGTACGAATGAATTACAATGGATCGTACGAATGAATTAGAATGGATACATTCGTGCGAATGAATTAGAATGGATCGTACAAATGAGTAAGAATGGATCATACGAATGAAATAGAATGGATTGTACGAAGGAATTAGAATGGATTCATTCGTGCGAATGAATTAGAATGGATCGTGCGAATGAATTAGAATGGATCGTACGACTGAATTAGAATAGATTGTGCGAATGAATCACATGAATGTGTCCATTCTAATTCATTCGCACGAATGTATCCATTCTAATTCATTCGTACGATCCATTCTAATTCATTCGCACAATCTATTCTAATTCATTCGCACGATCCATTCTAATTCATTCGTATGATCCATTCTAATTCATTCGCACAATCTATTCTAATTCATTCGCACGAACCATTCTAATTTATTCGTACCATCGTGCAAGTGAATTAGAATGGATCGTACGAATGAATTAGAATAGATCATACGAATGAATAAGAATGGATCGTACGAATGAATTAGAATAGATTATGCGAATGAATTAGAATGGATCGTACGAATGAATTAGAATGGATACATTCGTGCGAATGAATTAGAATGGATCGTACGAATGAGTAAGAATGGATCGTACGAATGAAATAGAATTGATTGTACGAATGAATTAGAATAGATTCATTCGTGCGAATGAATTAGAATGAATCGTGCGAATGAATCAGAATGGATCGTATGAATGAATTAGAATTGATACATTCGTATGAATGAATTAGATTGGATCGTGTGAATGAATTAGAATGGATCGTACGAATGAATTAGAATGGATCGTATGAATGAATTAGAATGGATCGTACGAATGAATTAGAATGGATCGTACGAATGAATTAGAATGGATACATTCGTACGAATGAATTAGAATGGATCATACGAATGAGTAAGAATGGATCGTACGAATGAAATAGAATGGATTGTACGAATGAATTAGAATGGATCGTACGAATGAATTAGAATGGATACATTCATGCGAATGAATTAGAATGGATCATACAAATGAATAAGAATGGATCGTACGAATGAAATAGAATGGATTGTATGAATGAATTAGAATGGATCGTGCGAATGAATTAGAATAGATTATATGAATGAATTAGAATGGATACATTCGTGCGAATGAATTAGAATGGATCGTACGAATGAATTATAATTGATCGTACGAATGAATTAGAATGGATCGTACGAATGAATTAGAATAGATTGTGGGAATGAATTAGAATGGATCGTACGAATGAATTAGAAGGATACATTCGTGCGAATGAATTAGAATGGATCATACGAATGAGTAAGAATGGATCGTACGAATGAAATAGAATAGATTGTACGAATGAATTAGAATGGATCGTACGAATGAATTAGATGAATTAGAATGGATCATACGAATGAATTAGAATAGATTGTGCGAATGAATTAGAATGGATCGTACGAATGAATTAGAATGGATACATTCGTGCGAATGATTTAGAATGGATCGTACTTATGAATTAGAATGGATCGTACGAATAAATTAGAATGGATCGTGTGAAAGAATTAGAATGGATTGTACGAATGAATTAGAATGGATCGTACGAATGAATTAAAATAGATCGTACGAATGAATTAGAATGGAAACATTCGTGCGAATGAATTAGAATGGATCGTGCGAATGAATTAGAATAGATCGTACGAATGAATTAGCATGGATCGTGCTAATGAAATAGAATAGAACGTACGAATGAATTAGAATGGATCGTGTGAAAGAATTAGAATGGATTGTATGAATGAATTAGAATGGATCGTATGAATGAATTAGAATGGATCGTGCGAATGAATTCGAATGGATCGTACGAATTCATTCTAATTCATTCATACAATCCATTCTAATTCTTTCACACGATCCATTCTAATTCATTCGTACATTCCATTCTAATTCATTAGAACGATCCATGCTAATTCATTCGTACGATCCATTCTAATTCATTTGCACGATCCATTCTAATTCATTCACACGAATGTATCCATTCTAATTCATTCGTACGATCCATTCTAATTCATTCGTGCGAATGAATTAGAATGGATCATACGAATGAGTAAGAATGGATCGTACGAATGAAATATAAGTGATTGTACGAATGAATTAGAATAGATCGTACGAATGAATTAGAATGGATTGTATGAATGAATTAGAATGGATCGTATGAATGAATTAGAATGGATCGTACGAATGAATTAGAATGGATACATTCGTGCGAATAAATTAGAATGGATCATATGAATGAGTAAGAATGGATCGTACGAATGAAATAGAATGGATTGTACGAATGAATTAGAATGAATCGTACGAATGAATTAGAATGGATACATTCGTGCGAATGAATTAGAATGGATCGTACGAATGAGTAAGAATGGATCGTAGAATGAAATAGAATGGATTGTATGAATGAATTAGAATGGATTGTACGAATGAATTAGAATGGATCATGTGAAAGAATTAGAATGGATTGTATGAATAAATTAGAATGGATCGTATGAATGAATTAGAATGGATCGTACGAATAAATTAGAATGGATCGTAGGAATGAATTAGAATGGATACATTCGCACGATCGTGCGAATGAATTAGAATGGATCATACGAATGAGTACGAATGGATTGTATGAATGAATTAGAATGGATCGTACGAATGAATTAGAATGGATACATTCGTGCGAATGAATTAGAATAGATCGTACGAATGAGTAAGAATGGATCGTACGAATGAAATAGAATGGATCGTACGAAGGAATTAGAATGGATTGCACGTACGAAGGAATTAGAATGGATCGTACGAAGGAATTAGAATGGATCGTACGAATGAATTAGAATGGATACATTCGTGCGAAAGAATTAGAATGGATCGTGCGTATGAATTAGAATGGATCGTACGAATGAATTAGAATAGATCGTACGAATGAATTAGAATGGATCGTACGAATGAATTAGAATAGATCGTACGTATGAGTAAGAATGGATCGTATGAATGAAATAGAATGGATTGTACAAATGAATTAGAATGGATTCATTCGTGCGAATTAATTAGAATGGATCGTGCGAATGAATTAGAATGGATCGTACGAATGAATTAGAATGGATCGTACGAATGAATTAGTATGGATACATTCGTGCGAATGAATTAGAATGGATCATACGAATGAGTAAGAATGGATCGTACGAATCAAATAGAATGGATTGTATCAATGAATTAGAATGGATCGTACGAATGAATTAGAATGGATAGTACGAATGAATTAGAATGGATACATTCGTGCGAATGAATTAGAATGGATCGTACGAATGAATTAGAATGAATTAGAATGGATAAATTCGTGCGTATGAATTAGAATGGATCGTACGAAGGAATTAGAATGGATCATCGTACGAATGAATTAGAATGGATCGTGCGAATGAAATAGAATGGATTGTACGAATGAATTAGAATGGATCGTACGAATGAATTAGAATGGATTCATTCGTGCGAATAAATTAGAATGGATCGTGCAAATGAATTAGAATGGATCGTATGAATGAATTAGAATAGATATATTCGTGCAAATGAATTGGAATGGATCGTATGAATGAATTAGAATGGATCGTATGAATGAATTAGAATGGATATATTCGTGCAAATGAATTAGAATGGATCGTGCGAATAAATTAGAATGGATCGTATGAATGAAATAGAATGGATCGTATGAATTAGAATGGATCCTACGAATGAATTAGAATGGATCGTTTGAATGAATTAAAATGGATCATGTGAATGAATTAGAACAAAGGAATTAGAATGGATCGTACGAAGGAATTAAAATGGTACGAATGAATTAGAATGGATCGTATGAATGAATTAGAATGGATCGTACGAAGGAATTAGAAAGGTACGAATGAATTAGAATGGATCGTATGAATGAATTAGAATAGATCGTATGAATGAATTAGAATGGATACATACGAATGAATTAGAATGGATCATATGAGTGAATTAGATTGGATCGTATGAATGAATTAGAATGGATCGTGCATCGTACGAATGAATTAGAATGGATCGTATTAATGAATTAGAATGGATCGTACGAATGAAATAGAATGGATCGTGCGAATGAATTTGAATGGATCGTATGAATGAATTAGAATTGATCGTACTTATGAATTAAAATGGATCAATTCGCACGATCCATTCGAATTCACTCATACGATCCATTCTATTTCATTCGTATGATCCATTCTAATTCATTTGTATCCATTCTATTTCATTCGCACGATCCATTCGAATTCATTCGCACGATCCATTCTAATTCATTCATACGATCCATTCTAATTCATTCATACAATCCACTCTTACTTATTCGTATGATCCATTCTAATTCATTTGCACGAATATATCCATTCTAATTCAATGGATCGTATGAATGAATTAGAATGGATACATACGAATGAATTAGAATGGATCGTATGAATGAATTAGATTGGATCGTATGAATGAATTAGAATGGATCGTTCGTCGTACGAATGAATTAGAATGGATCGTATTAATGAATTGGAATGGATCGTATGAATGAATTAGAATGGATACATTCGTGCGAATGAATTAGAATGGATCGTACGAATGAGTAAGAATGGATCGTACGAATGAAATAGAATGGATTGTACGAATGAATTAGAATGGACCATACGAATGAATTAGAATGGATCGTACGAATGAATTGGAATGGATCGTGCGAATGAATTAGAATGGATCGTGCGAATGAATTAGAATGGATCGTGCGAATGAAATAGAATGGATCGTACGAATGAATTAGAGTGGATCGTACGAAGGAATTAGAATGGATACATTCGTGCGAATGAATTAGAATGGATCGTACGAATTAGTAAGAATGATTCGTACGAAGGAATTAGAATGGATCGTACGAAGGAATTAGAATGGATACATTCGTGCGAATGAATTAGAATGGATCGTATGAATGAATTAGAATGGATACGTTCGTGCGAATGAATTAGAATGGATCGTACGAATGAATTAGAATAGGTCGTCCGAATGATTTAGAATGGATCGTACGAATAAATTAGAATGGATTGTGTGAAAGAATTAGAATGGATTGTATGAATGAATTAGAATGGATCGTAAGAATGAATTAGAATGGATCGTACGAATGAATTAGAATGGATACATTCGTGCGAATGAATTAGAATGGATCATAGGAATAAGTAAGAATGGATCGTACGAATGAAATAGAATGGATTGTACGAATGAATTAGAGTGGATCGTACGAATGAATTAGAATGGATCATATGAATGAATTAGAATGGATACATTCGTGCGAATGAATTAGAATGGATCGTACGAATGAATTAGAATGAATTAGAATGGATAAATTCGTGCAAATGAATTAGAATGGATCATACGAAAGAATTAGAATGGATCATCGTATGAATGAGTAAGAATGGATCATACGAATGAAATAGAATGGATTGTACGAATGAATTAGAATGGATCGTACGAATGAATTAGAATGGATTCATTCTTGCGAATGAATTAGAATGGATCGTACGAATGAATTAGAATGGATCGTATGAATGAATTAGAATGGATACATTCGTATGAATGAATTAGAATGGATCGTGTGAATGAATTAGAATGGATCGTACGAATGAATTAGAATGGATCGTATGAATGAATTAGAATAGATCGTACGAATGAATAAAAATGGATCGTACGAATGAATGAATTAGAATGGATCATCGTATGAATGAGTAAGAATGGATCGTACTAATGAAATAGAATTGATTGTACGAATGAATTAGAATGGATCGTACGAATGAATTAGAATGGATTCATTCGTGCGAATGAATTAGAATGGATCGTGCGAATGAATTAGAGTGGATCGTATTAATGAATTAGAATGGATATATTCATATGAATGAATTAGAATGGATCGTGCTAATGAATTAGAATGGATCGTACGAATGAATTAGAATGGATCGTATGAATGAATTAGAATAGATCGTACGAATGAATAAGAATGGATCATACGAATGAATGAATTAGAATGAATTAGAATGGATCATATGAATGAATTAGAATGGATCGTGCGAATGAATTCGAATGGATCGTACGAATGAATTAGAATGGATTAGAATGGATCATACGAATGAATTAGAATAGATTGTGCGAATGAATTAGAATGGATCGTACGAATGAATTAGAATGGATACATTCGTGCGAATGATTTAGAATGGATCGTACTTATGAATTAGAATGGATCGTACGAATAAATTAGAATGGATCGTGTGAAAGAATTAGAATGGATTGTACGAATGAATTAGAATGGATCGTACGAATGAATTAAAATAGATCGTACGAATGAATTAGAATGGAAACATTCGTGCGAATGAATTAGAATGGATCGTGCGAATGAATTAGAATAGATCGTACGAATGAATTAGCATGGATCGTGCTAATGAAATAGAATAGAACGTACGAATGAATTAGAATGGATCGTGTGAAAGAATTAGAATGGATTGTATGAATGAATTAGAATGGATCGTATGAATGAATTAGAATGGATCGTGCGAATGAATTCGAATGGATCGTACGAATTCATTCTAATTCATTCATACAATCCATTCTAATTCTTTCACACGATCCATTCTAATTCATTCGTACATTCCATTCTAATTCATTAGAACGATCCATGCTAATTCATTCGTACGATCCATTCTAATTCATTCGTGCGAATGAATTAGAATGGATCATACGAATGAGTAAGAATGGATCGTACGAATGAAATATAAGTGATTGTACGAATGAATTAGAATAGATCGTACGAATGAATTAGAATGGATTGTATGAATGAATTAGAATGGATCGTATGAATGAATTAGAATGGATCGTACGAATGAATTAGAATGGATACATTCGTGCGAATAAATTAGAATGGATCATATGAATGAGTAAGAATGGATCGTACGAATGAAATAGAATGGATTGTACGAATGAATTAGAATGAATCGTACGAATGAATTAGAATAGATACATTCGTGCGAATGAATTAGAATGGATCGTACGAATGAGTAAGAATGGATCGTAGAATGAAATAGAATGGATTATATGAATGAATTAGAATGGATTGTACGAATGAATTAGAATGGATCATGTGAAAGAATTAGAATGGATTGTATGAATAATTTAGAATGGATCGTATGAATGAATTAGAATGGATCGTACGAATAAATTAGAATGGATCGTAGGAATGAATTAGAATGGATACATTCGCACGATCGTGCGAATGAATTAGAATGGATCATACGAATGAGTACGAATGGATTGTATGAATGAATTAGAATGGATCGTACGAATGAATTAGAATGGATACATTCGTGCGAATGAATTAGAATAGATCGTACGAATGAGTAAGAATGGATCGTACGAATGAAATAGAATGGATCGTACGAAGGAATTAGAATGGATTGCACGTACGAAGTAATTAGAATGGATCGTACGAAGGAATTAGAATGGATCGTACGAATGAATTAGAATGGATACATTCGTGCGAAAGAATTAGAATGGATCGTGCGTATGAATTAGAATGGATCATACGAATGAATTAGAATAGATCGTACGAATGAATTAGAATGGATCGTACGAATGAATTAGAATGGATCGTACGTATGAGTAAGAATGGATCGTATGAATGAAATAGAATGGATTGTACAAATGAATTAGAATGGATTCATTCGTGCGAATTAATTAGAATGGATCGTGCGAATGAATTAGAATGGATCGTACGAATGAATTAGAATGGATCGTACAAATGAATTAGAATGGATACATTCGTGAGAATGAATTAGAATGGATCATACGAATGAGTAAGAATGGATCGTACGAATCAAATAGAATGGATTGTATCAATGAATTAGAATGGATCGTACGAATGAATTAGAATGGATAGTACGAATGAATTAGAATGGATACATTCGTGCGAATGAATTAGAATGGATCGTACGAATGAATTAGAATGAATTAGAATGGATAAATTCGTGCGTATGAATTAGAATGGATCGTACGAAGGAATTAGAATGGATCATCGTACGAATGAATTAGAATGGATCGTGCGAATGAAATAGAATGGATTGTACGAATGAATTAGAATGGATCGTACGAATGAATTAGAATGGATTCATTCGTGCGAATAAATTAGAATGGATCGTGCAAATGAATTAGAATGGATCGTATGAATGAATTAGAATAGATATATTCGTGCAAATGAATTGGAATGGATCGTATGAATGAATTAGAATGGATCGTATGAATGAATTAGAATGGATATATTCGTGCAAATGAATTAGAATGGATCGTGCGAATGAATTAGAATGGATCGTATGAATGAAATAGAATGGATCGTATGAATTAGAATGGATCCTACGAATGAATTAGAATGGATCGTTTGAATGAATTAAAATGGATCATGTGAATGAATTAGAACAAAGGAATTAGAATGGATCGTACGAAGGAATTAAAATGGTACGAATGAATTAGAATGGATCGTACGAATGAATTAGAATGGATCGTACGAAGGAATTAGAAAGGTACGAATGAATTAGAATGGATCGTATGAATGAATTAGAATAGATCGTATGAATGAATTAGAATGGATACATACGAATGAATTAGAATTGATCATAAGAGTGAATTAGATTGGATCGTATGAATGAATTAGAATGGATCGTGCATCGTACGAATGAATTAGAATGGATCGTATTAATGAATTAGAATGGATCGTACGAATGAAATAGAATGGATCGTGCGAATGAATTAGAATGGATCGTATGAATGAATTAGAATGGATCGTACTTATGAATTAAAATGGATCAATTCGCACGATCCATTCGAATTCACTCATACGATCCATTCTATTTCATTCGTATGATCCATTCTAATTCATTTGTATCCATTCAATTTCATTCGCACGATCCATTCGAATTCATTCGCACGATCCATTCTAATTCATTCATACGATCCATTCTAATTCATTCATACAATCCACTCTTACTCATTCGTATGATCCATTCTAATTCATTTGCACGAATATATCCATTCTAATTCAATGGATCGTATGAATGAATTAGAATGGATACATACGAATGAATTAGAATGGATCGTATGAATGAATTAGATTGGATCGTATGAATGAATTAGAATGGATCGTGCGTCGTACGAATGAATTAGAATGGATCGTATTAATGAATTGGAATGGATCGTATGAATGAATTAGAATGGATACATTCGTGCGAATGAATTAGAATGGATCGTACGAATGAGTAAGAATGGATCGTACGAATGAAATAGAATGGATTGTACGAATGAATTAGAATGGACCATACGAATGAATTAGAATGGATCGTACGAATGAATTGGAATGGATCGTGCGAATGAATTAGAATGGATCGTGCGAATGAATTAGAATGGATCGTGCGAATGAAATAGAATGGATCGTACGAATGAATTAGAGTGGATTGTACGAAGGAATTAGAATGGATACATTCGTGCGAATGAATTAGAATGGATCGTACGAATTAGTAAGAATGATTCGTACGAAGGAATTAGAATGGATCGTACGAAGGAATTAGAATGAATACATTCGTGCGAATGAATTAGAATGGATCGTATGAATGAATTAGAATGGATACGTTCGTGCGAATGAATTAGAATGGATCGTACGAATGAATTAGAATAGGTCGTCCGAATGATTTAGAATGGATCGTACAAATAAATTAGAATGGATTGTGTGAAAGAATTAGAATGGATTGTATGAATGAATTAGAATGGATCGTAAGAATGAATTAGAATGGATCGTACGAATGAATTAGAATGGATACATTCGTGCGAATGAATTAGAATGGATCATAGGAATAAGTAAGAATGGATCGTACGAATGAAATAGAATGGATTGTACGAATGAATTAGAGTGGATCGTACGAATGAATTAGAATGGATCGTATGAATGAATTAGAATGGATACATTCGTGCGAATGAATTAGAATGGATCGTACGAATGAATTAGAATGAATTAGAATGGATAAATTCGTGCAAATGAGTTAGAATGGATCATACGAAAGAATTAGAATGGATCATCGTATGAATGAGTAAGAATGGATCATACGAATGAAATAGAATGGATTGTACGAATGAATTAGAATGGATCGTACGAATGAATTAGAATGGATTCATTCGTGCGAATGAATTAGAATGGATCGTACGAATGAATTAGAATGGATCGTATGAATGAATTAGAATGGATACATTCGTATGAATGAATTAGAATGGATCGTGTGAATGAATTAGAATGGATCGTACGAATGAATTAGAATGGATCGTATGAATGAATTAGAATAGATCGTACGAATGAATAAAAATGGATCGTACGAATGAATGAATTAGAATGGATCATCGTATGAATGAGTAAGAATGGATCGTACTAATGAAATAGAATTGATTGTACGAATGAATTAGAATGGATCGTACGAATGAATTAGAATGGATTCATTCGTGCGAATGAATTAGAATGGATCGTGCGAATGAATTAGAGTGGATCGTATTAATGAATTAGAATGGATATATTCATATGAATGAATTAGAATGGATCGTGCTAATGAATTAGAATGGATCGTACGAATGAATTAGAATGGATCGTATGAATGAATTAGAATAGATCGTACGAATGAATAAGAATGGATCATATGAATGAATAAATTAGAATGAATTAGAATGGATCATATGAATGAATTAGAATGGATCGTGCGAATGAATTCGAATGGATCGTACGAATGAATTAGAATGGATACATTCGTGCGAATGAATTAGAATGGATCGTACGAATGAATTAGAGTGGATCGTGTGAAAGAATTAGAATGGATTGTATGAATGAATTAGAATTGATCGTATGAATGAATTAGAATGGATCGTGCGAATGAATTCGAATGGATCGTGCGAATGAATTAGAATGGATCGTACGAATGAATTAGAATAGATTGTGCTCCATTCTAATTCATTCGCACGATCTATTCTAATTCATTAATACGATCCAATCTAATTCATTCATACAATCCATTCTAATTCATTTGCACGAATGTATCCATTCTAATTCATTCATACGATCCATTCTAATTCATTCGCACGAATGTATCCATTCTAATTCATTCGTACATGTACGATGAATTAGAATGGATCGTGCGAATGAATTAGAATGGATCGTACGAATGAATTAGAATGGATCGTACGAATGAGTTAGAATAGATACATTCGTATGAATGAATTAGAATGGATCGTGTGAATGAATTAGAATAGATCGTACGAATGAAATAGAATGGATCGTACGAATGATGAATTAGAATTGATCATACGAATGAATTCGAATGGATCGTACTAATGAATTAGAATGGATACATTCGTGCGAATGAATTAGAATGGATCGGATGAATGAATTAGAATGGATACATTCGTGCGAATGAATTAGAATGGATCGTATGAATGAATTAGATTGGATCGTATTAATGAATTAGAATGGATCGTGCGAATGAATTAGAATAGAGCACAATCTATTCTAATTCATTCGTACGATCCATTCTAATTCATTCGCATGATCCATTCGAATTCATTCGCACGATCCATTCTAATTCATTCATACGATCCATTCTAATTCATTCATACAATCCATTCTAATTCTTTCACACGATCCACTCTAATTCATTCGTACGATCCATTCTAATTCATTCGCACGAATGTATCCATTCTAATTCATTCGTATGATCCATACTAATTCCTTCGTACGATCTATTCCAATTCATTCATGCGATCCATTCTAATTCCTTCGTACGATCTATTCTAATTTATTCATACGATCCATTCTAATTCATTCGCACAATCCATTCTAATTTATTCGCACGAATGAATCCATTCTAATTCATTCGTACGATCCATTCTAATTCATTCATACAATCTATTATATTTCATTCGTACGATCCATTCTTACTCATTCATCGATGATCCATTCTAATTCATTCATTCGTACGATCCATTCTTATTCATTCGTACGATCTATTCTAATTCATTCATACGATCCATTCTAATTCATTCGTACGATCCATTCTAATTCATTCGCACGATCCATTCTAATTCATTCATACGAATGTATCCATTCTAATTCATTCATACGATCCCTTCTAATTCATTTGCACGATCCATTCTAATTCATTCGCACGAATAAATCCATTCTAATTGATTCGTACGATCCATTCTAATTCATTTGTACAATCCATTCTATTTCATTCGTACGATCCATTCTTACTCATTCATACGATGATCCATTCTAATTCCATCGTACGATCCATTCTAATTCATACGTACGAATTTATCCATTCTAATTCATTCTAATTCGTTCGTACGATCCATTCTAATTTATTCATACGATCCATTCTAATTCATTCATACAATCCATTCTAATTCTTACACACGATCCATTCTAATTCATTCGTACGATCCATTCTACGCACGAATGTATCCATTCGAATTCATTCGCACAATCTATTCTAATTCATTCGTACGATCTATTCTAATTCATTCGTGCGACCCATTCTATTTCATTCGTACGATCCATTCTTACTCATTCGTACGATCCATTCTAATTCATTCATACAATCCATTCTAATTCATTCATACGATCCATTCTAATTCATTCGTATGATCCATTCTAATTCCTTCGTACGATCCATTCTATTTCATTCGTATGATCCATTCTTACTCATTCGTATGATCTATTCTAATTCATTTGCAGGAATGTATCCATTCTAATTCATTCGTACGATCCATTCTAATTCATTCGTACAATCCATTCTATTTCATTCGTACGATCGCACGATCTATTCTAGTTCATTCGTACGATCCATTCTAATTCATAAGTACGATCCATTCTATTTCATTCGTATGATCCATTCTAATGAAATAGAATAGATTGTACGAATAAATTAGAATGGATCGTATGAATGAATTAGAATGGATCGTGTGAAAGAATTAGAATGGATTGAATTCATTCGTACGATGCACGATCCATTCTAATTCATTCATACGATCCAATCTAATTCATTCGTACGATCCATTCTAATCCATTCGCACGATCCATTCTAATTCATTAATACGATCCATTCTAATTCATTCGTACGACGCACGATCCATTCTAATTCATTCATACGATCCAATCTAATTCATTCATACGATCCATTCTAATTAATTCGTATGTATCCATTCTAATTCATTCATACGATCCATTAATTTAGAATGGATATATTCGTGCAAATGAATTAGAATGGATCATACGAATGAGTAAGAATGGATTGTATGAATAAATTAGAATGGATCGTATGAATGAATTAGAATGGATCGTGCGAATGAAATAGAATGGATACAAATGAATTAGAATGGAGCATACGAATGAATTAGAATGGATCGTATGAGTGAATTCGAATGGATCGTGCGAATGAATTAGAATGGATCATACAAAAGAATTAGAATGGATCGTACGAATGAATTAGAATAGATCATAGGAATGAATTATAATGGATCGTACGAATGAATTAGAATAGATCGTACGAATGAGTAAGAATGGATCGTACGAATGAAATAGAATGGATTGTACGAATGAATTAGATTGGATCGTACGAATGAATTAGAATAGATCGTGTGAAAGAATTAGAATAGATTGTATAAATAAATTAGAATAGATCGTGCGAATGAATTAGAATGGATCATACGAATGAGTAAGAATGGATCGTACGAATGAAATAGAATGGATTGTACGAATGAATTAGAATGGATCGTACGAATGAATTAGAATGGATCGTGTGAACGAATTAGAATGGATTGTATGAATGAATTAGAATAGATCGTATGAATGAATTAGAATGGATCGTACGAATAAATTAGAATGGATCGTACGAATAAAATAGAATGGATTGTACAAATGAATTCGAATAGATCGTACGAATGAATTAGAATGGATTGAATAAGAATGAATCGTACGAATGAATTAGAATGGATTGTATGAATGAATTAGAACCAAGGAATTAGAATGGATCGTACGAAGGAATTAGAATGGTACGAATGATTTAGAATGGATCGTACGAATGAATTAGTATGGATCGAATGAATGAAATAGAATGGATCGTATGCGAATGAATTAGAATGGATCGTACGAATGAATTAGAATGAATCGTATGAATGAATTAGAATGGATCGTGCGAATGAATTAGATTGGATCGTATGAATGAATTAGAATGGATCGTGCGAATGAATTAGAATGGATCATAGGAATGAATTAGAATGGATCGTAAGAATGAATTAGAATGGATCGTACAAAGGATGGATACATTCACGCGAATGAATTAGAATGGATCTTACGAATGAATTAGAATGGATCATATGAATGAGTAAGAATGGATCGTACGAATGAAATAGAAAGGATTGTACGAATGAAATAGAATGGATCGTGCTAATGAATTAGAATTGATCGTGCGAATGAATTAGAATGGATCGTACGAATGAATTAGAATGGATCGAGCCTCATTCGCACGAATGAATCCATTCTAATTCATTCATAAGATCCATTCTAATTCATTCGCACAATCCAATGAATTAGAATTGATCGTGCGAATGAATTAGAATGGATCGTTTGAATGAATTAGAATGGATTGTGCGAATGAATTAGAATGGATCTTGCGAATGAATTAGAATGGATCATACGAATGAATTACAATGGATCGCGTACAATCCATTCTATTTCATTCGTACGATCCATTCTTACTCATTAGCACGATCCATTCTAATTCATTCGTACAATCCATTCTAATTCTTTCGCACGATCTATTCGAATTCACTCATACGATCCATTCTAATTCATTCGTATGATCCATTCTAAATCATTTGTATCCATTCTATTTCATTCGCACGTCATGCAAATGAATTAGAATGGATCGTACGAATGAATTAGAATGGATTGAATTAGAATGAATCGTACGAATGAATTAAAATGGATCGTATGAATGAATTAGAACAAAGGAATTAGAATGGATCGTACGAAGGAATTAGAATGATACGAATGAATTAGAATGGATCGTACGAATGAATTAGAATCGATCGTGCGAATGAATTAGAATGGATCGCATTCGTATGATCCATTCTAATTCATTCGCACTAATGTATCCATTCTAATTCATTCGTATGATCCATTCTAATTCATTCGTACGATCCATTCTATTTTATTCGCACGATCCATTCTAATTCATTCGCACGATAAATTCTAATTCATTCGCACGATTCATTCTAATTCATTCGTATGATCCATTCTAATTCACTCGTACGATCCATTCTATTTCATTCGTACGATCCATTCTTACTCATTCGAACGTTCCATTGTAATTCATTCGCACGAATGTATCCATTCTAATTCATTCGTACGATCCATTCTAATTCATTCGTATGATCCATTCTAATTCATTCGTATGATCCATTCTAATTCATTCGTACGATCCATTCTTACTCATTCGTACGATCCAATCTAATTCATTCGCACGAATGTATCCATTCTAATTCATTCATACGATCCATTCTAATTCATTCGTACGATCCATTCTAATTCATTCGCACGAATGTATCCATTCTAATTCATTCGTATGATCTATTCTAATTAATTCGCACGATGCATTCTAATTCATTGGATTGTGCGAATGAATTAGAATAGATCGTACGAATGAATTAGAATGGATTCATTCGTGCGAATGAATTAGAATGGATCGTGCGAATGAATTAGAATGGATCGTACGAATGAATTAGAATATATCGTAGGAATGAATTAGAATGGATCGTGCGAATGAATTAGAATGGATCGTATGAATGAATTAGAATGGATTGTGCGAATGAATTAGAATGGATCGTACGAATGAATTAGAATGGATAAATTAGTGCGAATGAATTAGAATGGATTGTATGAATGAATTAGATTGGATTGTATAAATGAATTAGAATGGATCGTACGTATGAATTAGAATGTATCATGGATACATTCGTGCGAATGAATTAGAATGGATCATACGAATGAATTAGAATGGATCGTACGAATGAATTAGAATGGATCGTCATTCATACGATCCATTCAAATTCATTCATACAATCCATTATAATTCATTCATACGATCCATTCTAATTCATTCGTACGATCCATTCTAATTCATTTGCACGAATGCATCCATTTTAATTCATTCATACAATCTATTCTAATTCATTCGAATGATCTATTCTAATTCATTCGTACGACCCATTCAATTTCATTCGCACGATCCATTCTAATTCATTCGCACGATCCATTCTAATTCATTCGTACGATCCATTCTAATTCATTCGTACAATCCATTCTATTTCATTCGTACGATCCATTCTTACTCATTCGTACGATCCATTCTAATTCATTCGCACGAATGTATCCATTCTAATTCATTCATACGATCCATTCTAATTCATTCGTATGATCCATTCTAATTCATTCGTATGATCCGTTCTAATTCTTTCGTACGATCCATTCTTACTCATTCGTACGATCCATTCTAATTCATTCGCACGAATGTATCCATTCTAATTCATTCATACGATCCAGTCTAATTTATTCGAACGATCCATTCTAATTCATTTGCACGAATGTATCCATTCTAATTCATTCGTACGATCTATTCTAATTAATTCGCACAATCCATTCTAATTCATTGGATTGTGCGAATGAATTAGAATGGATCGTACGAATGAATTAGAATGGATCGTGCGAATGAATTAGAATGGATCGTACGAATGAATTAGAATAGATCGTGCTCCATTCTAATTCATTCGCACAATCCATTCTAAATTCATTAATACGATCCAATCTAATTCATTCATACGATCCATTCTAATTTATTCGCACGAATATATCCATTCTAATTCATTCATACAATCCATTCTAATTCATTCGCACGAATGTATCCATTCTAATTCATTCGTACATGTATGAATGAATTAGAATGGCTCGTGCGAATGAATTAGAATAGATCGTACGAATGAATTAGAATGGATCGTACGAATAAGTTAGAATAGATACATTCATGCGAATGAATTAGAATGGATCGTACGAATGAATTAGAATGGATCGTATGAATGAAATAGAATGGATCATACGAATGATGAATTAGAATGGATCATATGAATGAATTAGAATGGATGGTACGAATGAAATAGAATGGATCGTACGAATAAATTACAATGGATCGTACGAATGAATTAGAATGGATCGTGTGAAAGAATTAGAATGGATTGTATGAATGAATTAGAATAGATCGTACGAATGAATTAGAATGGATTGTACGAATGAATTAGAATGGATACATTCGTGCGAAAGAATTAGAATAGATCGTATGAATGAATTAGAATGGATCTTATGAAAGAATTAGAATGGATATATTCATGCAAATGAATTAGAATGGATCGTATGAATGAATTAGAACGGATCGTATGAATGAATTAGAATGGATACATTCGTGCGAAAGAATTAGAATAGATCGTATGAATGAATTAGAATGGATCTTATGAAAGAATTAGAATGGATATATTCATGCAAATGAATTAGAATGGATCGTATGAATGAATTAGAACGGATCGTATGAATGAATTAGAATGGATACATTCGTGCTAATGAATGATCATACGAAGGAATTAGAATGGATCGTACGAATGTATCCATTCTAATTCACTAGCACGATCATACGAATTAATTAGAATGGATCGTGCGAATGAATTAGAATGGATCGTGCGTCGTACGAATGAATTAGAATAGATCGTATTAATGAATTAGAATGGATCGTGTGAATGAAATAGAATGGATCGTAAGAATGAATTAGATTGGATCGTATGAATGAATTAGAATGGATCGTACGAATGAATTAGAATGGATCATACGAATGAGTAAGAATGGATCGTACTCTAATTCATTCGCACGAATGTATCCATTCTAATTTATTCATACGATCCATTCAAATTCATTCGTACGATCCATTCTAATTCATTCGCACGAATGTATCGATTCTAATTCATTCGTACGATCCATTCTAATTCATTCGCACGATCCATTCTAATTCATCCGCACAATCTATTCTAATTCATTCGTACGATCCATTCTAATTCATTCGTACGATCTATTCTAATTCATTCGTACGATCCATTCTAATTCATTTGTACGATCCATTCTAGTTCATTCGCACAATCTATTCTAATTCATTCGTACGATCCATTCTAATTCATTCGTACGATCTATTCTAATTCATTAGTACGATCCATTCTAATTCATTCGCACGAATGTATCCATCTTAATTCATTCATACAATCTATTCTAATTCATTTGTACGATCCATTCTAATTCATTCGTACAATCCATTCTATTTCATTCGTACGATACATTCTTACTCATTCGTATGATCCATTCTAATTTATTCGCACGAATGTATCCATTCTAATTCATTCTTACGATCCATTCTAATTCATTCGTACGATACATTCTAATTCATTCATACAATCCATTCTATTTCATTCATACGATCTATTCTTACTCATTCTTATGATCCATTCTAATTCATTCGCACGAATATATCCATTCTAATTCATTCATACTATCCATTCAATTTCATTCGTACGATCCATTCTAATTCATTCATACGATCCATTCTAATTCATTCGCACGAATGTATCCATTCTAATTCATTCGTACGATCCATTCTAATTCATTCGTACGGTCCATTCTAATTCATTAGCACGATCCATTCTAATTCATTCGTACAATCCATTCTATTTCATTCGTACGATCCATTCTTACTCTTTCGTATGATCCATTCTAATTCATTCGCAACAATCCATTCTAATTCATTCGTACAATCCATTCTAATTCATTCGCACGAATGAATAAGAATGGATCGTATGAATGAATTAGAATGGATCGTACGAATGAATTAGAATGGATCGTGTGAAAGAATTAGAATGGATCGTACGAATGAAATAGAATGGATACATTCGTGCGAATGAATTAGAATGGATCATACGAATGAGTAAGAATGGATCATACGAATGAAATAGAATAGATTATTCGAATGAATTAGAATGGATCATATGAATGAATTAGAATGGATCGTACAAATGAATTAGAATGGATACATTCGTGCGAATGAATTAGAATGGATCGTACGAATGAATTAGAATGGATACATTCGTGCGAATGAATTAGAATGGATCATATGAATGAGTAAGAATGGATCGTACGAATGTATTCGTGCAAATGAATTAGAATGGATCGTATGTACGAATGAATTAGAATGGATCGTACGAATGAGTAAGAATGGATCGTACGAATGAATTAGAATGGATCGTACGAATGAATTAGAATGGATACATTCGTACGAACGAATTAGAATGGATCGTACGAATGAGTAAGAATGGATCATACGAATAAAATAGAATGGATTGTACGAATGAATTAGAATGGATCGTACGAATGAATTAGAAAGGATCGTGCGAATGAATTAGAATGGATCGTGATAATGAATTAGAATAGATCGTTCGAATGAAATAGAATGGATCGTACGAATGAAATAGAATGGATCGTACGAATGAATTAGAATGGATCGTACGAATAAATTAGAATGGATACATTCGTGCGAATGAATTAGAATGGATCATACAAATGAATTAGAATGGATCGTGGGAATGAATTAGAATGGATCGTGCGAATGAATTAGAATGGATCGTATGAATGAATTCGATTGGATCGTATGAATGAATTAGAATGACGATCCATTCTTCCTCATTTGTACGATCCATTCGTATCCATTCTAATTCATTCGTACGATCGAATTAGAATGGATACATTCGTGCCAATGAATTAGAATGGATCGTATCAATTAATTAGATTGGATCGTATTAATGAATTAGAATGGATCGTATGAATGAATTAGAATGGATCGTACAAAGGAATTAGAATGGATACATTTTTCCGAATGAATTAGAATGGATCGTATGAATGAATTAGATTAGATCGTATGAATGAATTAGCATGGATCGTGCTAATGAATTAGAATGGAACGTACGAGTGAATTACAATAGATTGTGCGAATGAATTAGAATAGATCGTACGAATGAATTAGAATGGATAAATTCGTGCGAATGAATTAGAATGGATTGTATGTCGTACGATCCATTCTTACTCATTCGCTAAATCCATTCTAATTCATTAATACGATCCACTCTAATTCATTTGTACGACGCATGATCCATTCTAATTCATTCATACGATCCAATCTAATTCATTCATACGATCCATTCTAATTCATTCGTATGATCCATTCTAATTCATTCGCACGATCCATTCTAATTCATTTATACGATCCATTCCAATTCATTCGTACGATCCGTTCTAATTCATTCGCACGATCAATTCTAATTCATTCATACAATCCATTCTAATTCTTTCACACGATCCATTCTAATTCATTCGTACGATCCATTCTAATTCATTCGTACAATCCATTCTATTTCATTCCTATGATCCATTCTTACTCATTCGTACGATCTATTCTAATTCATTCGTACGATCCATTCTAATTCATTCGTACGATCTATTCTAATTCATTCATACGATCCATTCGTATTAATGAATTAGAATGGATCGTGCGAATAAATTAGAATGGATCATACGAATGAATTAGAATGGATCGTATGAATGAATTAGAATAGATCGTACGAATGAATAAGAATGGATCGTACGAATGAATTAGAATGGATACATTCATGCGAATGAATTAGAATGGATCGTATGAATGAATTAGATTGGTTCGTATTAATGAATTAGAATGGGTCGTACGAATGAATTAGAATGGATCGTGCTAATGAGTAAGAATGGATCGTATTCTAATTCGTTCATACGATCGATTCGAATTCATAAGTACGATTCATTCTAATTCATTTATACGATCCATTCTAATTCATTCGCACGAATGTATCCATTCTAATTCATTCGTACGATCCATTCTAATTCATTCGCACGAATGTATCCATTCTAATTCCTTCGTACGATCCATTCTAATTCATTCATACAATCCATTCTAATTCATTCGCACGATCTATTCTAATTCATTCGCACGATCCATTCTAATTCATTCATACGATCCATTCTAATTAATTCGTATGATCTATTCTAATTCATTCGTACGATCCATTCTAATTCATTCATACGATCCAATCTAATTTATTCATACGATCCATTCTAATTTATTCGTACGATCCATTCTAATTCATTCGTATGATCCATTCTAATTCATTCGCACAAATGTATCCATTCTAATTCATTCGTACGAGCCATTCTAATTCATTCGCATGATCCATTCTAATTCATTCATACAATCCATTCTATTTCATTCGTACGATCCATTCTAATTCATTCATATGATCCATTCTAATTCATTCATACGATCTATTCTAATCCATTCATATGATCCATTCTAATTCATTCATACGATCCATTCTAATTCATTCGTACAATCTAGTCTAATTCATTCGTACGATCCATTCTAATTCCTTCGTACGATCCTTTCTAATCCATTCGTACGATCCATTCTAATTCATTCGTACAATCCAATCTATTTCATTCGTACGATCCATTCTTACTCATTCATACGATCCATTCTAATTCATTCATACAATCCATTCTAATTCCTTCGTACGAATGAATTAGAATGGATCGTACGAATGAATTAGAATGGATACATTTATACGAATGAATTAGAATGGATCATACGAAGGAATTAGAATGGATCGTACGAATGAATTAGAATGGATCGTACGAATAAATTAGAATGGATCATACGAATGAGTAAGAATGGATCGTACGAATGAAATTGAATGGGTCGTAAGAATGAATTAGAATGGATTGTACGAATGAATTAGAGTGGATCGTACGAATGAATTAGAATGGATCGTATGAATGAATTAGAATGGATCGTACGAATGAAATAGAATGGATCGTACGAATGAATTAGAATGGATCGTACGAATGAATTAGAATGGATCATACAAATGAATTAGAATGGATCGTACAAAGGAATTAGAATGGATCAAACGAATGAAATATAATGGGTCGTACAAAGGAATTAGAATGGATCGTACAAAGGAATTAGAATGGATACATTCGTGCGAAAGAATTAGAATAGATCGTATAAATGAATTAGAATGGATCGTATGAATGAATTAGAATGGATATATTCGTGCAAATGAATTAGAATGGATTATACGAATGACTAAGAATGGATTGTATGAATGAATTAGAATGTATCGTATGAATGAATTAGAATGGATCATGCGAATGAATTCGAATGGATCGTGCGAATGAAATAGTATGGGTGCAAATTTTGGCAAGAAGTCTGCAAAAAGCGGGACCCACCGGCCCTGCCTAGTGGGCCCCCGAAGACTACAGCGGGACCCACCGGCCCCGCCTGGTGGGCCCACGAAGACTACAGCGGGACCCACCGGCCCTGCCTGGTGGGCCCACGAAGACTACAACGGGACCCACCGGCCCTGCCTGGTGGGCCTAATAGCCTGTGGAATCCCCCAGGAGACGGTAGCGGGGCCCACCAGCTTTACCTGGAGGATCCCCAGATGCTGCAGCAGAAACCGCCATTTACCACCAGAGAATCCTATAAATAGCAGAGCCTTCGAATGTAATAGAGGCCCGAAAATTCTGATTTCCACTCTGAGATCTGGTTTTCAGAATCCAGAGCTCTGGAATTTCACAGCTTCCCATCTTCCACCTCTCTTTGATCTTCTTCTCTCCTTCGAAGAGATCAGAGTGTTTTCAGTGATACTCGGCCTATCGAGATCACTTCGATATAAGTGTTAGTGAATTCGGGTTGCTCCTTATAGCACGGAGACGTAGGCTTCGGCTGAACTCCGAGATCACATCTCTCGTGTCAAATCTCTGATTGTATCTCTCTCTCTGTTTGCATATCGAAAGCAACGACTTCAATCAATAGATCGAGCAGCGATCTCTTCTACTCCAAACCTCAATTGACTGGTGAGGCGAGGTCTTCGGGTCGGCACGAAGATTTTTCCCCACAGTTTGGCGCCGTCTGTGGGATCCGAGCGAAAAGTCAAGTTCTCTCCACTACTACTAGATCAGTTGAGCCTACAACCGATCTTTGATAGCCAAACTTCCTCGCCCCCTTGGTTGATCAGACAACTGATCGGACGTTGGCATTCTTGTTGCACCCTTCGCTCTCTGAATGGCAAAAACTAAGCACCAGGGTCAACCAGAAGGAAGTAACACTCAACAACAAGCTCGTCCTAAGACTCGATCAATGAGTCAAAGGCTCAACTTCGGACAGCCCCTTGTTGTTCCTGAGATGGGGGTTCGTTCGGGGAGTGGGAGATCTGTCGATCGACCTATCGCCCATCCCGCACGATAGTCGATTGAGCAAACTGCCCCCGCTCCTGCTGAAGACCCTCCATCGACCTACCGGATCTCTGCGGTCGACTTCCAACTGCTCCAATTGGCGAAGCAAAATGCCACCCTCACTGCTGAGAGGGATGCCCTTAAGAAAGCAACTTCCGAGGCTGGGATCGCTCTTCTAATCCCCTCTACAAGTGAGAGGGTCAATCTTCCTCGACATTCAATCCACTCCGAGCAACGGAGGTCAATGGGTACTGCTGCCCTCGAGAGGATTCAACGCGACCCAACTCCCTCTGCTGCTCCCTGGAAACAGAGTGTTTGGGACCGCCTCGACGACGAGTCCTCCCAATCATCTTCTGGTCGCAACTGCGATAGGAAGGCTCCTTCAAAGCTCGATATACCAAGGAGACACCAGATGAAAGGCGCTCCTTCAAAGAGTAGAATCTCCCCTTCCATTCCATTTCAACATGGACTTGGATCGGACCTTCGATACCGGCTTCAACCAGCGAATACTTCAATGCCTGAGCAAGACCTTGCGATCTTGCCTCTCGACCCACATCTAGGTCGAGGACATGGTCGCAGGGATGGGTATTCCTCCGCCAGACCTCTCCATCGAAGCCTCTTCGAGTCAACTTTTCCGAGGGGATGGAGAACGCCTATCCTCCCCAAATTCAACTGCATCAAAGGAGATCCGACTCTCCATATACTTGCCTTCAAGCAAGCCTTGACACCACACGAAGAAGAAAACAACATACTTTGTCGCACTTTTGCCGGAAGTCTCGATGAGCCATCACTCGACTGGTATCACAATCTCCGAGCTGGATCCATCACCCAGTTCGGTGTTTTGGCTAACCTCTTTGTGCAGTACTATCAACTCAATCTGAAGCCAGAGAAGAAGTTCGATTCCCTCTATCGGCTAAGGATGGGTGCTGATGAGACTCTTCGTAATTTCACAAGGAGATTTCGCAACGAGCATGCTGCTCTCTCTGGGAGACATCTGGATGACGAAGCCATCATGTTGGCTTTCCATAACGCCCTCCGCTTCGATCTACACATCTACAACGATTTCATCCGCAATCCCCCTCCTTCTCTGGGTGCTATATTCGATCGAATCCAGAGAGAGATCGAGGTTGACGATGATCAAGTCACTCGCAAAGGGCGAGAAATAAAGCGAAGACCGGCGGAAAGAGATGCTCCAAAGTATGCTGCTAAAGCCCACAATGCTGAGGCAGTAGCCCCTCCAGCCAACAAGCGATCAAAGAATGACGGACGTCGATCTCCAACGAAGACCACTTTCACTGAGTGGAATTTACCAGTCGAGCAGATACTCGACCGCATTCAACACGACGAGTACCTTCGAAGGCCCAATCCGCTTCAGCCAAACTCAAAATTCACGGCTGACAAAATGGTTTACTGCGACTTCCATCGAAGTCATGGCCATTCCACCGATCGGTGCTATCGGCTGAAATTCCATCTTGAAGACTTATTGCGAGAAGGCCACCTTCAAGAGTTCGTCAAAGGCGGACAAGATCAACATCGAGCCTCTGCAAAGGGGAAAGAAGCATATTGGATTCATCAAATCTCCTCCAACCGGCAACCTATCTCTGTGAATGCCAATGTCTTTGGTATTCATGGAACATTGCACAATCAAACTTTGACCGGAAAGGAAGTGGATCGGCAAGTTTGACGCATCTTCCACGTTCGTTCTGCTACGAACAAGGAGGATACCTGGATCGAGAAGCCTATCGAAGGTTTGGCTTGGCCATCCATTGTTTTCAACGACTCCGACCTTCAAGGAGTTCATACTCCCCACCGAGACCCTCTGGTCTTGAAACTCCTCATCGACGGAAGCACTGTCAACTGGATCCTCATCGACACCGGAAGCTCCATCGACATTATATTCTCGGATTGCTTCAAACGTCTGGGACATAGATACTCAAGCCTCGACGTCGTCCCGACCGTGATCACTGGCTTCAATGGTGAACAAAGCATCACGGTGGGAGAATCGAGATTCACACTCGATCTCAGCCGAGAGACTCGAGTCTCGGTGAGATTTGCAATAGTCGAAGGAGTGTCTAGCTACAACGCTATCCTCGGGCGACCATTCCTCCACCAGATCAATGCCATCTCCTCTTCTTATCACTAACTACTCAAGTTTGCAACGGGAGAAGGCATCGTCTGCATTCGAGGCGATCAGCAAGCTGGGAGGTCTTGTGAGGCTGCTGCGGCTAAAACAGATCGAAAGATCAATATTGCTCCTCCAAAGCGGCCGCGAGACGAAGCTGGTCCTTCCAAATAGCAATCAAAGGAGATTCCGCTGACCGAACCCCCACCAATCGAATGAGAAGCCTCATATTCAATTGAAGAAATCATCCCTATCAATATCGGCAGCGGAGATCTCCATCAACAAACTTTCATTGGTACCGGTCTTAGCGACACAGAAGCGCAAGACATGGTATCCTTCCTTCAGTCCAACATCGACGTCTTCGCCTGGTGTTTTGAAGACATGCCTGGGATCAATCCAGATAACGCCTGCCACCGGCTCGCGATCAAGGAAGAGGTAAAGCCTGTCAAGCAAAAGCCACGCACCATCCGACCAGAGCTACAAATTACCGTTCAAGAAGAGATCACCAAGCTACTCGCAGCAGGCTTCATCCATGAAGTAGAATATCCTACTTGGATCTCTAACATAGTTGTTGTTCCTAAGAAGAATGGGAAGGTCAGAGTCTGCATCGACTTCACCAATCTCAACAAAGCGTGTCCCAAAGACCCATTCCCCATGCCAAGGATTGATAGACTCGTCGATGCCACTGCTGGCCACGAGCTATTGTCTTTTATGGATGGGTACTATGGATACAATCAAATTCCACTTCATCCGGACGATCAAGAGAAGACATGTTTTGTGACTAGCCGAGGTCTCTACTGCTACAATGTAATGCCATTCGGCCTCAAAAATGCTGGATCCACCTATCAAAGGTTAGTCACACAGATGTTCGAAGATCAGATCGGTCGCAACGTCGAAGTCTACGTCGATGATCTTCTCACAAAGAGTTCCCTTCGAGGAAAACATCTGTCCGATCTGGCAGAAACCTTTTAAGTCCTCCGAAAGTATCGCATGAAGCTCAATCCTGCCAAGTGCGCTTTTGGAGTTCAATCGGGTAAATTTCTGGGTCACCTTGTAACCAGAAGAGGTATTGAAGCTAACCCCGACCAAATTCGAGCTATCCTTGACATGCCATCGCCTACCAATCGGAAGGAAGTGTAACGCCTCACTAGAAGACTTGCTGCCCTCAATCGGTTCATCTCAAAGTCCTCCGACAAGTGTAAGCCTCTTTTCGACAAGCTACGAAAGGCATATACATCGGGATGGAGTCCTGTTTGTGAAGAAGCTTTTCAAGGCATCAAGAAATATCTGGTGCAAGCTCCTATCCTGACTGCTCCACTTCCAAAAGAAGACTTGTGGCTCTACCTCGCCGTGACCGATCAAGCAATCAGTGCGGTCCTAGTCAGTAGAATAGAAGGCGTCGAGCATCCAGTCTATTATATCAGCCATACTCTTCTTCCGGCTGAAACTCGCTACTCAAAAACTGAGAAGGTCATTCTGGCCTTGCTCACTGCATCACGTCGCCTTCAACCTTACTTCGTCTCCCACCAGATCACTGTCATTTCAGAACACCCGCTCAAAGATATCGTTGACAAAGCTGGTCGAGCTGGCCGAATGACCAAATGGGTGATCGAAATGAGTGCCTTGGGGATTCAGTTCGAATCTCGCACTTCCATCAAAGGTCAAGCTGTTGCTGATTTTCTAGCTGACTTTCCAGTTGAAGACCCCATCACTTGGGAAGAAGATGTCGACATGCGCTTAGAAGATGAGGATAATCCTCCAATCAATCTTGCAGCAAAAATTGATCCAAGTCTCGAGGCTATTGCTGCAGCTCCTCTATGGACGCTTTACACTGATGGAGCTTCAAGTGCGATCCGTTCAGGAACTGGGATAGTCTTGGTATCCCCCGAACTTGATCATCTACAGAAGGCCACGCTTCTCGGATTCAATGCCACCAACAACGAAGCTGAATATGAAGCACTCATTTCTGGACTCGAAATGGCGAAATCCCTGGGGGTAGATCGAATCATCGCCTACAGCGATTCCCAGCTGATCATAAGGCAAATCAATGGAGAGTATGCAGCTCGAGAAGAAAGAATGCAACTCTATTTGGCCTTAGTACGACGTCTTCAATAGCGTTTTACTAATACCGAATTCATTCAAATCCCAAGAGCAGAGAACCGAGAAGCAGATGCCTTAGCCAATGCTGCCTCAGTTCTTGGAGACTCACTCGGAGGAAGGCAAATACAGATCAATTATCAAGAAGTGCCCAAGACCATCCCCGATCAATAGATCCTTACTACTACAAAGAGATCTGGGGGTGGAGATCAATTGATGTTGAATCTTGCTATTACAAATGAACTTGAAGACTGGAGACAGTCAATTTTTGACTTCTTCAAATATGGCAAAGTACCAGAAGATCCCAATCAAGCCCGAAGACTTCAAAGGAAACTTCCTTGCTATACTATTCAAGGAGAAGATCTATATTTCAAATCTCACAACGGGATGTTGCTCAAGTGCCTTGGTCCCGAGCAAGCACAAACAATCCTAATTGATATCCACTCTGGAGCTTGTGGGAATCATTCGGGAGGAAGATCTCTTGAAGCCAAGACGAAGCTACAAGGTTACTACTGGCCAACAATGGCAAGGGATGCTCAGCAAGTTGTTCAAAGATGCGAGCCATACCAACGACATGCTCGAGCTATCCATCTCCCTGCAGATGAGCTTTATCAACTATCAAGTCCATGGCCTTTCCATCAATGGAGGTTGGATTTCTTGGGCTCATTCCCACCAACTCCGAGCAAGAAAAAGTATCTACTGCTGGCAACAGATTACTTCACCAAATGGGTTGAAGCTGTGCCACTCTTCCGAGAGACCGATAATGAAGTGATCAAATTCATCCGATACAACATCTTCTCAAGGTTTGGTACATCTCAAGTTCTTGTTGCTGACAATGGAGCTCAATTTGACTCCGACAAGTTTCGAGAGTTCTGCCTGAACAACGGGATCAAACTCTTCTATTCAACTCCAAGATATCCTCAGTGCAACGGTCAAGCTGAAGCCTCCAATAGAGCTATTCTTGGTATACTCAAGAAGAAACTCAATGACAAGAAAGGATTATG
The DNA here is from genome assembly GCA_947650365.1 of Chamaelirium japonicum. Classification (NCBI taxonomy): domain Eukaryota; kingdom Viridiplantae; phylum Streptophyta; class Magnoliopsida; order Liliales; family Melanthiaceae; genus Chamaelirium; species Chamaelirium japonicum. The sequence continues at coordinate 322,286 of CANTAL010000193.1, forward strand.
GGAACAAGTCCTACCTGAAGTTCTCTGGGGATATCGCACAACTCCGAGAAGATCCACAGGGTTCTCACCTTTCCGTCTGACATATGGATCGGAAGCAGTACTCCCAACAGAAAACATATCAAGTACTCTGAAGACCAGGGCAGTTGAAGAAGGAATCAATGAAGAGCTTCGGATCAATGATCTAGACTTCTCTGAAGAACTACGAGACCAAGCTTCCCTTCGTGTGGCCAAGTACCAACAGAAGATCAAACGAGCCTATGATAAAAAAGTCTACAAACGGTAATTCCCAATCGGCAGTCTAGTCCTTAGAGCAGTCTTCTACAACACAAAGGAACATAACAGTGGGAAGCTTGCTCCCAACTGGGAAGGTCCATATATTATCGAATCAGTTGGAGGCAAAGGCTCTTATCGACTGATCTCACCAGAAGGAGATAGATTACCACGAGCTTGGAATTCTAGGCACCTCAAACTGTTCTATCCATGATGTAAATTCCATGATAAATGAAGTTCTCTTTCAAATGTTCAAATGTGCAAGTGTTCAGCTTTTCTATTCAAGTTCTGAAGCAGTTTCAAATTATTCATATTCAAGTTACCAGGTCTTTTAACAAGTTTGGGTGTTAGAGTTACGACTCAACCCCTTACTGGCAAATGTTAAAACTATTTCAGGTTGTCATTCAAAGCATCCTTCAAGTCACTGGTCGGTTTAACAAGTTGGGGAGTTTGTTTTGCGACACTACCCCTTACTTACAAATGTTAAACTGACCTTCAATTTCAATATTCAAATTCAATCAATTTCGACATCGTCTAACAGGTTTGGGTGTTTGAGTTGCGACTCAACCCCTCACATACAATTGTTACACGAATTCAAATTCAATTTTCAAGTTACAACAAGTTTGGATAATCGAGTCGCGACTCGACCCCTTACATTCAAAAGATTGTATCCATTCCACATTTCAATGTTATCCAGAACATGATATTCGAAGACGTTCAACACAAGAGACATCCAACTTTCAAACACCAAAAAGATTTCTATTATCAAAAAATTGCCGAGTACAGGAGTGAGCCTTTTCATATCACAAGTTTACAAAGTACAACAAAGAAAGAAGATATAAATACATCAGGGTTTAGCCACACTGGGAGCACGCGACTTCTCTCCTTCGGATCCGCCTCGAGCTTTGCTCGCCGTAGAAGCCTTGGAAGATCGTACACTACTAGCATGGGCCCTAAGTGCTTCCACCGCTTTCTCAGTCATCTCTCTGTAACTCGCGCATTCACTTCGCATGTGCTCTAACTCTTTCTTGAGAGCCTCTTCTTTGGCAGCAAAGGCATTACTCTGAGCAGCAAGCTGCTCCTTCAATTCCTTATTTTCAGCTGCGCGGTCACAGGACAAGGTCTCTACCCTGGAGAGTCGAGTCTTTAGAGACTCGAGCTCATGACCCCGAGCCTCGTAACCTTCCTGCCGCGTCTTGCTTTCCAGCTTCTCCTTGCGAAGATCCTCGATCTTGGCCTTGAGAGACTCTTTCTTCGAATGCAGTACCTCCCTCAGCTTATCTATTTCCTCGTGGGCAGCCTCCAGTTCAGCTGTCAAACGGGACACCTCAGATGAAGCCTCCCGTTCTCCAGCCTTCCTGGAGAGCTTGCGCACAAATTTCAAAACTGCTGAATTCTACAAACAGACAAAAAGAGTTAGAATAATTTTGAAGAAACAACTCAAATGATTGATCAAGCAGATGCACATACTACTACTTCAAGCCGATCAAAGGCTTCGTCCAGGGTAGCTTCCGGAAGGTTGCAAAGCTTCCGGATCACACCAGTGGGATGATTGATGTCAACCTCACCAAAATTCTTTATCTTCTGAGTAGAGCCAGCAGGTGTACCTACAATCAACACAAGGGTTCATAAAGTCAGAATAAGTTCAAACTTCGTAGATAAGGTAATCAAGGTGGCAAGATAGTCTGAATACCTGAGGCATCTACCCTAGGAGCCTTTCCCTTCCCTTGGTCGGAGCTCTTACCCTTGGAGGTAGTTTTCTCCCTAGCGGGGGTTGGCTTCGGCTGAGGTTGGGGAGTCCCATCCCCTACTCGACTTCCTCTCTCTAAGTGAATAGGAGAGGGAGCATCCTGGGGAGGTGAGGCACCTCCTTCCTCTTGTCGTCCAGGCGACTGCTGCATCTTGGCCACAAGCGCCGCCGTCTCATCTGCCAAAGAACGCAACGGAGGAGGAGGTTGTTCAACCTCCAGGCCTCCACTTGTGGTCATGCCCTCAAGGCGAGGAATGTCTGGAAGAATTTGGTTGAGAGGCGTGGGATTGCTTCCAACCCCACCACTCCCAGAAAACTTAATCTTGAAGCACACTGGACGCTTCTTCAAATCTTCAAAATGGTAGACGGGCTGTGCCTTCTTGCCGTCGCCCTCCACATCCATAACCTCCTCCATACGACGGGCTTTAGCCTCGTCAATGAGGATGGGTTACGAGTCCACATCGTCCCCACCAGTGGGGGTGGGAGGAATTTCTTCCTCGCCACCCCATGTCCTTGACCACCATCAGTGGGGGTGGGAGGAATTTCTTCCTCACCAGCCCCATTTCCCCCATCTTCATCATCTCCATCATCTTCGTCATCGTTACCGTCGTCGCCACCCTCATCCTCTTCACCTCCACCTTCCTCTTCTCTCTCTTCTTCCTCTTCTTCTTCTTCCCCCTTTTTCTCTTCATCTTTCTTCTCCTCCTCCTCAACAGAGACTTTCCTTTTCTTCTTTACCGGGCCTTGGCGACTGATCACCAGTTTCTCCTCTGAGGGTAATGCACGCCTGGCCCCGTACGCCTTCTTCTCGACCTAGATGTTTCTAACAATTTTACCGGATTGAGGGTCCTCCTCATAATCCGAATAGATGACTTCGTTATCTTCATAACGAACCTTCGATCGATGGAGGTGGTTGGCATTGCCGTGTCGAACCGGGCAATTCGAGAATTGCTTCCATGATCGAGTCCCGCATGTCAGCTCCAGAAAGAGATTGTCAATAGCCCCCACTCGCTCCGAAGACCACGAGAGAGCTCCTCCTGCACAGTACAAATCTACCTCTTGGTGCACCTTATACCGGGGAGTCTCAGGTACCGACAGAGGAGTCCACGCGCCGGACACCGATAGCGGCCAGTCAGTGTAGAGCTTGTCCGAGCCGATAGTGTCAATAATCGGCCGAAGGGCAGAGACACCCGTTATATTGTAGAATGGGCTATCTTTCCTCCAGGCCCATCGATAATGATAGAAGAAATACCCCAGGTCGATCCGGGCTACTTCACCATCAGGGAGGCTGGAATAACATTCCCTGAGTTCCTTCTGGAAGTCCGACTCTACGCGACAGAAAGCGTAGATGATCCTCCAGGCGTTTCCAGTGACCTGCCCGGGACAAAGACCAGAGGTGTTCAGCAACCTCGCGGTAAAAGGCGGCAATGGAAGGCACAGTCCACAGTTGAGCTGGCCAATGGTGATGATGGTTCCCATCACTTGCTCCTTGCTCGCGTACGAGACAAAGATTGTCCGCCTGTCGACGCCAAAAGCGGATAGAATTCCCGGAAGCACTGGACGAGACTTTCCCTCTGTGAAACATGCTAGCAACTTCTGCAGCTTCTCCCTCTTCACGTCTGTAAGTTTGCCACCGATGTTATACCCAAACTCCGGTTCCGCCGACAGAGGCAGCTGCGGGCAAAGAACAAACCTTGCTTTGGGGATATGCTCCGGACAAGAAGGTGCAGAGGCAAACCCCACTCCCTGGTGCCTCTTGCCCAATTGACCAAGTTCGATCAACTCAGCCTTGCCTTTGCCACGGCCTTTTGGGACAGACGAGACTTCAACAATTTCCTTCCCCTTCCTCTTGGGAGGAACTGCACTCTTCTTCGAATTACTGGAGGAGGCCATTCGATCGATTGAAAAAAGAGAAGGACAGGGAAACAAAGAACAAGAAAATTGAAAGCAAAAGGCTCTGGACTTCGAAAATTTTCTAAAAGCGTGGGGCGAAAATGACAGCCAGAGAAGCTTACGTATCCTGAGGGAATTAGACGCACAAATCGAGATGACACGTGTCGCCACTATATCAAATTGCGTGTTTTTACAGGAACACGTGGCATCTATTCGTAGCAAGCGCAAAAACAGGCGAACCGTCGGACCAGACAAAGCGTCAGACCGACCGGTCCACGTAAACCAACGGTCCAAGCAAACCACCGGTCCGAGTGAACCGGACCACCGGTTCAAAACCGCATTCGGGCAAACCAAAGATTCAAGGAAGAAAAAATTGAACTCCATCAATATTCAATACTCTGCCGAAGATCAAAAGAGGAGAACAAGCTATACCACTTCTTCAAAAGTACAGGTTCAAGACTTAGACCTGATCGGCTGGATTTAACCGATCGGTCAAACTTGACCGATCGGTTAAATTCATTCGATCGGTCGATTTTCTACTGGATCAGGCAAAAAACTTGTGTTTTTTGTCGACCACCAAAACCTTGACCGGCTGATTTTAGCCGATCGGTCAAACTTGACCGATCGGTCAAAATCAACCGATCGGTCGATTTTCTACTGGATCAGGCAAAAAACTTGTGTTTTTTGCCGATCACCAAAACCTTGACCGGCTGATTTTAGCCGATCGGTCAAGCTTGACCGATCAGTCAAAATCAACTGATCGGTCGATTTTCTACTGGATCAAGCAAAAAACTTGTGTTTTTTGCCGATCACCAAAACCTTGACCGGTTAATTTTAGCCGATCGGTCAAACTTGACCGATCGGTCAAAATCAACCGATCGGTCGATTTTCTACTGGATCAGGCAAAAAACTTGTGTTTTTTGCCGATCACCAAAACCTTGACCGGCTGATTTTAGCCGATCGGTCAAACTTGACCGATCGGTCAAAATCAACCGATCGGTCGATTTTCTACTGGATCAGGCAAAAAACTTGTGTTTTTTGATCGATCACCAAAACCTTGACCGGCTGATTTTAGCCGATCGGTCAAACTTGACCGATCGGTCAAAATCAACCGATCGGTTGATTTTCTACTGGATCAGGCAAAAAACTTGTGTTTTTTACCGATCACCAAAACCTTGACCGGCTGATTTTAGCTGATCGGTCAAACTTGATCGATCGGTCAAAATCAACCGATCGGTCGATTTTCTACTGGATCAGGCAAAAAACTTGTGTTTTTTGCCAGATCACTCAATCCCTGACCGTCTAATTTTAACCGATCGGTCGATTTTCTACTGGATCGGGCAAAAAACTTATGTTTTTTGCCGATCACCCAAACCTTGACCGGCTGATTTTAGCCGATTGGTCAAACTTGACCGATCGGTCGATTTTCTACTGGATTGGGCAAAAAACTTATGTTTTTTTTTGCTGATCACCCAAACCTTGATCGGCTGATTTTAGCCGATCGGTCAAACTTGACCGATCGGTCAAAATCAACTGATCGGTCGATTTTCTATTGGATCAGGCAAAAAACTCTGTTTTTTGACCGAACACTCCAACCCTGACCGGCTGATTTTAGCCGATCGGTCAAACTTGACCGATCGGTCAAAATCAACTGATCGGTCGATTTTCTACTGGATCAGGCAAAAAACTCTGTTTTTTGACCGATCACTCCAACCCTGATCGGCTGATTTTAGCCGATCGGTCAAACCTGACCGATCGGTCAATTTTGATCGATCGGTCTATTTTTTCGCTAACACTCGATAAATCTCCTCTGCATGTGTGACAGGGGGTCGTTAGCTTTGCACCACGAGTCCAAGCCAGCCAAGGAGGCCTCTTAGCTAACTTGGAGGGGGTAACTGTGGGTGCAAATTTTGGCAAGAAGTCTGCAAAAAGCGGGACCCACCGGCCCTGCCTGGTGGGCCCCCAAAGACTACAGCGGGACCCACCGGCCCCGCCTGGTGGGCCCACGAAGACTACAGCGGGACCCACCGGCCTTGCCTGGTGGGCCCACGAAGACTACAACGGGACCCACCGGCCCTGCCTGGTGGGCCCAAAGCCTGTGGAATCCCCCAGGAGACGGTAGCGGGGCCCACCAGCTTTACCTGGAGGATCCCCAGATGCTGCAGTAGAAACCGCCATTTACCACCAGAGAATCCTATAAATAGCAGAGCCTTCGAATGTAATAGAGGCCCGAAAATTCTGATTTCCACTCTGAGATCTGGTTTTCAGAATCCAGAGCTCTGGAATTTCACAGCTTCCCATCTTCCACCTCTCTTTGATATTCTTCTCTCCTTCGAAGAGATCAGAGTATTTTCAGTGATACTTGGCCTATCGAGATCACTTCGATATAAGTGTTAGTGAATTCGGGTTGCTCCCTATAACACGGAGACGTTCGGCTGAACTACGAGATCACATCTCTCGTGTCAAATCTCTGATTGTATCTCTCTCTCTGTTTGCATATCGAAAGCAACGACTTTAATCAATAGATCGAGCAGCGATCTCTTCTACTCCAAACCTCTATTGACTGGTGAGGCGAGGTCTTCGGGTCGGCACGAAGATTTTCCCCCACAAATAGAATGGATACAAATAAATTAGAATGGATCATACGAATGAATTAGAATGGATCGTATGAGTGAATTCGAATGGATCGTGCGAATGAATTAGAATGGATTGTATGAATGAATTAGAATGGATCGTACGAATGAAATAGAATGGATCGTACTTATGAATTAGAATGGATCGTACGAATGAATTAGAATGGATCGTGCGAATGAATTATAATGGATCGTGCGAATGAATTAGATTGGATCGCACGAATGTATCCATTCTAATTCTTTTGCACGAATGTATCCATTCTAATTCATTCGTACGAATATATTGTATGAATGAGATCGTACGAATGAGTAAGAATGGATCGTACGAATGAAATAGAATAGATTGTACGAATGAATTAGAATGGATCGTACGAATGAATTAGAATGGATACATTCATGCGAATGAATTAGAATGGATCATATGAATGAGTAAGAATGGATCGTACGAATGAAATAGAATGGATTGTACGAATGAATTAGAATGGATCGTACGAATGAATTAGAATAGATTGCATGAATGAATTAGAATGGATACATTCGTGCGAATGAATTAGAATGGATCGTACGAATGAATTAGAATAGATCGTACGAATGAATTAGAATGGATCGTACGAATGAATTAGAATAGATTGTGCGAATGAATTAGAATGGATCGTATGAATGAATTAGATTACGATCCATTCTAATTCATTCGTACGATCTATTCTAATTCATTCGTATGATCCATTCTAATTCATTCATTCGCACGAATGTATCCATTCTAATTCATTCGCACGAATGTATCCATTCTAATTCATTCGTCCGATCCATTCTAATTCATTCGCACAATCTATTCTAATTCATTTGCACGATCCATTCTAATTCATTCGTATGATCCATTCTAATTAATTCGCACAATCTATTCTAATTCATTCGCACGAACCATTCTGATTAATTCGTACGATCGTACTAGTGAATTAGAATGGATCGTACGAATGAATTAGAATAGATTGTACGAATGAATAAGAATGGATCGTACGAATGAATTAGAATGGATACATTCGTGCGAATGAATTAGAATGGATCGTATAAATGAATTAGATTGGATCGTATTAATGAATTAGAATGGGTCGTACGAATGAATTAGAATGGATCATGCTAATGAGTAAGAATGGATCGTACGAATGAAATAGAATAGATTGTACGAATAAATTAGAATGGATAATACAAATGAATTAGAATGGATACATTCGTGCGAATGAATTAGAATGGATCGTACACAGGAATTAGAATGGATCGTATGAATGAATTAGAATGGATCGTGCGAATGAATTAGAATGGATTGTACGAATGAATTAGAATGGATCGTATGAATGAATTAGAATGGATCGTACGAATGAATTAGAATGGATCGTACGAATGAATTAGAATAGATTGTTCGAATGAATTAGAATGGATCATACAAATGAATTAGAATAGATCGTATGAAGGAATTAGAATGGATCGTTACGATCCATTCTAATTCATTCGTACAATCCATTCTATTTCATTCGTACGATCCATTCTAACTCATTCATACGATCCATTCTAATTCATTCGCACGAATGTATCCATTCTAATTCATTCGTGCAATCCATTCTATTTCATTCGAACGATCCATTCTTACTCATTCGTATGATCAATTCTAATTCATTCGCACGAATGTATCCATTCTAATTCATTCGTACGATCCATTCTAATTCATTCGCACGATCCATTCTAATTCATTCATACGATCCATTCTAATTCCTTTCTACGATCCATTCTAATTCATTCGCATGAATGTATCCATTCTAATTCATTCGTACGATCCATTCTAATTCATTCGTACAATCCATTCTATTTCATTTGTACGATCTATTCTTACTCATTAGCACGATCCATTCTAATTCATTCGTACAACCCATTCTAATTCATTAATACGATCCAATCTAAGTCATTCATTCGTACGATCCATTCTAATTCATTCGTACGATCCATTCTAATTCATTCGTACAATCCATTCTATTTCATTCGTATGATCCATTCTTACTCATTCGTATGATCCGTTCTAATTCATTCGCACGAATATATCGATTCTAATTCATTCGTACGATCCATTCTAATTCATTCGTACGATCCATTCTAATTCATTCATACAATCTATTCTAATTCTTTCACACGATCTATTCTAATTCATTCGTACGATCCATTCTAATTCATTCGTTCAATCCATTCTATTTCATTTGTACGATCCATTCTTACTCATTCGTATGATCCATTCTAATTAATTCGCACGAATGTATCCATTCTAATTCATTCGTACGATCCATTCTAATTCATTCATATGATCCATTCTAATTCATTCATACAATCCATTCTAATTCTTTCACACGATCCATTCTAATTCCTTCGTACGATCCATTCTAATTCATTCGTACAATCCATTCTATTTCATTCATACGATCCATTCTTACTCATTCGTATGATCCATTCTAATTCATTCGCACAAATGTATCCATTCAAATTCCTTCGTACGATCCATTCTAATTCATTCGTACGATCCATTCAAATTCATTCATACAATCCATTCTAATTCATTCATACAATCCATTCTAATTCTTTCACACGATCCATTCTAATTCATTCGTACGATACATTCTAATTCATTCGTACAATCCATTCTATTTCATTCGTACGATCCATTCTTACTCATTCGTATGATCCATTCTAATTGATTCGCACAAATGTATCAATTCTAATTCATTCGTACGATCCATTCTAATTCATTCGTATAATCCATTCTATTTCATTCGTACGATCCATTCTAATTCAATGGATTCATTCGTGCGAATGAATTAGAATGGATTGTATGAATGAATTAGATTGGATCGTATAAATGAATTAGAATGGATCGTGCAAATGAATTAGAATGGATCGTACGAAGGAATTAGAATGGATCGTACGAATGAATTAGAATGGATAGTACGAATGAATTAGAATGGATACATTCGTGCGAATAAATTAGAATGGATCATACGAATGAGTAAGAATGGATCGTACGAATGAAATAGAATGGATTGTACGAATGAATTAGAATGGATCGTACGAATGAATTAGAATGGATCGTGTAAAAGAATTAGAATGGATTGTATGAATGAATTAGAATGGATCGTATGAATGAATTAGAATGGATCGTACGAATGAATTAGAATGGTTCGTATGAATAAATTAGAATGGATACATTCGTGCGAATGAATTAGAATGGATCATACGAATGAGTAAGAATGGATCGTACGAATGAAATAGAATGGATTGTACGAATGAATTAGAATGGATCGTACGAATGAATTAGAATGGATCGTGTGAAAGAATTAGAATGGATTGTATGAATGAACTAGAATGGATCGTATGAATGAATTAGAATGGATCGTACGAATGAATTAGAATGGATACATTCGTGCGAATGAATTAGAATGGATAGTACGAATGAGTAAGAATGGATCGTACGAATGAAATAGAATGGATTGCACGTATCAATTAGAATGGATACATTCGTGTGAATGAATTAGAATGGATCGTACGAATGAATTAGAATGGATCGTATAAATGAAATAGAATGGATCGAACGAAGGAATTAGAATGGATCATACGAATGAATTAGAATGGATTGTACGAATGAATTAGAATGGATTGTACGAATGAATTAGAATTTATACATTCGTGCGAATGAATTAGAATGGATCATACGAATGAGTAAGAATTGATACATTCGTGCAAATGAATTAGAATGGATCGTACGAAGGAATTAGAATGGATCGTACGAATGAATTAGAATGGATAGTACGAATGAATTAGAATGGATACATTCGTGCGAATAAATTAGAATGGATCATACGAATGAGTAAGAATGGATCGTACGAATGAAATAGAATGGATTGTACGAATGAATTAGAATGGATCGTACGAATGAATTAGAATGGATCGTGTAAAAGAATTAGAATGGATTGTATGAATGAATTAGAATGGATCGTATGAATGAATTAGAATGGATCGTACGAATGAATTAGAATGGTTCGTATGAATAAATTAGAATGGATACATTCGTGCGAATGAATTAGAATGGATCATACGAATGAGTAAGAATGGATCGTACGAATGAAATAGAATGGATTGTACGAATGAATTAGAATGGATCGTACGAATGAATTAGAATGGATCGTGTGAAAGAATTAGAATGGATTGTATGAATGAACTAGAATGGATCGTATGAATGAATTAGAATGGATCGTACGAATGAATTAGAATGGATACATTCGTGCGAATGAATTAGAATGGATAGTACGAATGAGTAAGAATGGATCGTACGAATGAAATAGAATGGATTGCACGTATCAATTAGAATGGATACATTCGTGTGAATGAATTAGAATGGATCGTACGAATGAATTAGAATGGATCGTATAAATGAAATAGAATGGATCGAACGAAGGAATTAGAATGGATCATACGAATGAATTAGAATGGATTGTACGAATGAATTAGAATGGATTGTACGAATGAATTAGAATTTATACATTCGTGCGAATGAATTAGAATGGATCATACGAATGAGTAAGAATGGATCGTACTAATGAATTAGATTGGATCGTACGAATGAATTAGAATGGATCGTATGAATGAATTAGAATAGATCGTATGAATGAATTAAAATCGATCGTACGAATGAATTAGAATTGATCATACGAATGAATTAGAATAGATTGTGCGAATGAATTAGAATGGTGCGAATGAATTAGAATTGATCGTGCGAATGAATTAGAATGGATCGTACGAATGAATTAGAATGGATCGCGTACAATCTATTCTATTTCATTCGTACGATCCATTCTTACTCATTAGCACGATCCATTCTAATTCATTCGTACAATCCATTCTAATTCTTTCGCACGATCCATTCGAATTCACTCATACGATCCATTTTAATTCATTCGTATGATCCATTCTAATTCATTTGTATCCATTCTATTTCATTCGCACGATTCATTCGAATTCATTCGCACGATCCATTCTAATTCATTTATACGATCCATTCTAATTCATTCATATAATTCATTCTTACTCATTCGTATGATCCATTCTAATTCATTTGTACGAATATATCCATTCTAATTCGTTCATACGATCCATTCTAATTCATTCATACGATCTATTCTAATTCTTTCGCACGAATGTATCCATTTTAATTCATTCGTACGATCCATTCTAATTCCTTCATACGATCCATTCTAATTCCTTCGTACGATCCATTCTAATTCCTTTGTACGACCCATTATATTTCATTCGTATGATCCATTCTAATTCCTTTGTACGATCCATTCTAATTCATTCGTATGATCCATTCTAATTTATTCGTACGATCCATTCTAATTCATTCGTACGATCCATTCTAATTCATTCGTACAATCCATTCTATTTCATTCGTATGATCCATTCTAATTCATTCATATGATCCATTTTAATTTATTCATACGATCCATTCTAATTCATTCGTACGATCCATTCTAATTCATTCGTACAATCCATTCTATTTCATTCGTATGATCCATTCTTACTCATTCGTATGATCCATTCTAATTCATTTGTACGATCCATTCTAATTCATTCGTACGATCCATTCTAATTCCTTCGTATGATCCATTCTAATTCATCCGCACGAATGTATCCGTTCTAATTCATTCATACGATCCATTCTAATTCATTCGTAGTATCCATTCTAATTCATTCGTACGAAGGAATTAGAATGGATTGTATGAATGAATTAGAATGGATCGTATGAATGAGTCAGAATGGATCGTACGAATGAAATAGAATGGATTGTACGAATGAATTAGAATGTATCGTACGAATTAATTAGAATGGATTGTACGAAGGAATTAGAATGGATCGTACGAATGAATTACAATAGATTGTACGAATGAATTAGAATGGATCGTATGAATGAATTAGATTGGATCGTTTGAATGAATTAGAATGGATCGTATGAATGAATTAGAATGGATCGTACGAATGACATAGAGTGGATCGTACGAATGAATTAGAATGGATCGTACGAATGAATTAGAATGGATACATTCGTGCGAATGAATTAGAATGGATCGTACGAATGAATTAGAATGGATCGTACGAATGAATTAGATTGGATCGTATGAAAGAATTAGAATGGATCGTACGAATGAATTAGAATAGATCGTACGAATGAATTAGAATGGATCGTACGAATGAATTAGAATGGATCGTGCGAATGAATTAGAATAGATTGTGCGAATGAATTAGAATGGATTGTATGAATGAATTAGAATGGATCGTACGAAGGAATTATAATGGATACATTCGTGCGAATGAATTAGAATGGATTGTACGAATGAATTAGAATGGATACATTCGTGCGAATGACTTAGAATGGATCGTATGAATGAATTAGAATGGATCGTACTTATGAATTAGATTGGATCGTACGAATGAATTAGAATACGATCCATTCTTACTCATCAGCACGATCCATTCTAATTCATTCGTACGACACATTGTAATTCATTAATACGATCTAATCTAATTCATTCATACGATCCATTCTAATTCATTCGCACGAATGTATCCATTCTAATTCATTTATACGATCCATTCTTATTCATTCGTACGATCTGTTCGAATTCATTCATACGATCCATTCTAATTCATTCGTACGATCCTTTCTAATTCATTCGCACGATCCATTCTAATTCATTCATACTAATGTATCCATTCTAATTCATTCATACGATCCATTATAATTAATTCGCACGATCCATTCTAATTCATTCGCACGAAAGAATCCATTCTAATTCATTTGTACAATCTATTCTATTTCATTCGTACGATCCTTTCTTACTCATTTGTACGATCCATTCTAATTCATTCGCACAAATGAATTAGAATGGATCGTACGAATGAGTAAGAATAGATGTACGAATGAAATAGAATGGATTGTACGAATGAATTAGAATGGATCGTACGAATGAATTAGAATGGATCTGGATCGTGTTGGAAGTTAATCCGGGTCAGAGGCTCGCAGCGGAAACGATTTGGCGGTCGAAAGACCGTTCATGGTGCACGTTACACGATTTAATTTTTCACAGAAACTAATCTACATATGTGTGCATGTGTATGCACGAGAATCGAAAACCCCTAACGGCAATCTAGCGTAATGATTAACTAGCATGGATGCAAATCATAATGCTCGCTAGATCTACATGTTAGATTACACATACCTTTCGTACGGATCTTTTAACCGCGGAGGATTGTCTTCTTTGTCGATGGAGACGGAAGATCGTTCGCGAAGATGCCGACGGTACGAATGGAGATGTTGCCTTCTTGTTCACCCGATCTCACACGATGCACGGAACGTCGCTCTCGGATCTCTGAGTGCCTCCGAAGAACGACCCTTCTCCTTCTTCAGAACTCCACGCGAGGAAGACGAAGTAGCAAGCGGGAAACGGGAGATGAAACGGGAGAGAACTCGAGAGATGAGAGAGAGGGGGGTTCGGTTTCTCTTGTGCATGGGGCCGGCGCCCATAGGTGCCTTTATAGGGCCGGCCAACACCCCTTGGATAAGGATCCAAGGGGATATTAACCCCCTCTCATTATCTCTCCATTATCTCCCTTTTATCTCTCCGCGTATTTATCCGTTTTCCCACTTTTTAGGGCTCGATTTTAACCGATTTATCGCCCCATCCCTATCCATATGGCCGGCCCTATAGATGAGGGATTCTTATCCCTACATCATAGGGCCGGCCCTAGTGAGGTGTCCCACCACTAGGGTCGGCCAACAGTGAGGTCCGGCAGAGTGAGGTTTTTACCAAAACGCCCCGACGCCTCATTTTGACCATTTCTAGCGTGCGATACCTAACGGCCATTACTTAAGTGATATCTACTAGTTACTTACTATTAACTGAGGCCACCGGAGGGTGCCTCTAGCATAGTCAACTAGTCAACTCGCAACATACCCCGGTGCATCGCACCTATGCAGCGAAGTTCACTTATGGCTAGGGATTACTACATACGACTCTGTACTAATCCCGGGCACAACCCTTAGTACTCGTATGTAGTTACGCATCTACCGTGCTCTAGTGCCAAGCACACACGGAGCGTATACTTCTTTCTTCCTCCTGCTTATGGTGTTCCGAGGAGACGGTTCAAGAACCGTACATAATGTTGATAAGGTGGAACCATCAGGGACCGGGGTTCATGGCTTCCAACTCAAGCTCGATCGACACACTACCCGAGTGTACCATCGATCCTCTGAGCTCGAGTTAACCTGCGTAGCCACCCAGAGTGCGACGCAGGCTGCACTCCAATTCACCCAGACTTACTATGTTCTCCATCATACCCCTGCTCTCCGCTCAGTAGTGGTAAACCCGCTGTCCCTCCACTTGATGCCATGATTCACTTCGAGCGGTGAAGACTACCGTCAGACTCGAATGATCATATGACTTGGTTCCTTCCAGGTTGACCTATACATCGTACCTCTGATTACCCCGTCGAGTAATCGAACCCGGTCAACAGTCAAACTGATGACCACCAGGCCTGGGTTTGGTACAGTGTAAGTCACACCAAGGAACGCACCTCCCATCAGGGGTGTGGATGGCCTGCAGGAGTGACACGCTAATGCAACGCCAGCCGGGTAACCCAGTACACCGTGGTTTTGGATCACTGCATATGGACCCTCACACATTGGTGCGCCAAAGCACCACGCAACTGGTTAGTCCATCAGTCGTGGTTCCTCAGGGTTTAGGACCGTTTTACCCTAAGCAGAAACACGGCTTAGTGTACCAGTGTCTGCTCACTGATCTGTACACCGTGTTAGTTCCGTTCAGCCACAGACACTGTGCCTGGTGATGACCATGGTGAAGACATCCCATGAACTGTCATCGCCAACAGCTTAACATGATGAGGCGACCAACCTGATCATAGCTGCGAACTTATTTAGGTTATACGGGACCAATCCACTCAGTCTTCAACTCAGTGGACTACCATATAACCATGGCTCTCTGTTCTCAAAAGAACACGTAACTATGTTACGCACCTATATGCATCTCATATTAATAACTATCAATCTTTATTAGACCAAAACATAAAGTTTTACAAGCTTAGAACACATCAATCCTAACAATCTCCCACTTGGTCTAGCGAAGCAAAACGGTTTTGACTCCCATCGCGTCCACATGTCGCTCGAATGCCTTGGTAGGTATTGCCTTTGTGAAAGGATCAGCAACATTATCTGTAGATGCAATCTGTGTCACCGCTACTCGCCCTTGCTTTTGAAACTGCCGAATTAAGTGGAACTTGCGCTCGATGTGCTTCCCCTTTTGGTGATGTCTTGGCTCCTTTGCTTGTGCTACCGCCCCACTATTGTCGCAGTAAAGCACAATAGGTAACTGGGCCTCTGGTACGCACCCCAAATCCGTAAGGAATTTCTTGAGCCATACCGCCTCTTTGGCTGCCTCGCACGCTGCAACGTACTCAGCCTCTGTGGTAGAGTCTGCGATGCATTTCTGCTTCACACTCTGCCAACTAACCGCTCCTCCTCCTAGCATAAACACAAAACCTGATGTCGACTTCCTGGATTCCAAATCTGACATAAAGTCAGAATCTGTATATCCAATCGGCGTCAGTTCTTGTCCAGTGTAAACCAACTCATAGTCCCTTGTTCTACGAAGGTACTTGAGTATACACTTCACAGCTGTCCAGTGATCTGGACCCGGATTCGACTGAAACCGACCCATCATGCCTACTGCGAAACAGATATCTGGCCTTGTACAATGCATAGCATACATTAGACTACCCAATGCCGAGGCATAAGGTATCTTCTGCATTTCTGCTCTCTCCTCAGGTGTCTTAGGACATTGATCCTTAGACAGTTTTATGCCATGTCTAAATGGCACAAAACCCTTCTTGGAGTTTTGCATATCAAATCTAGCCATAACCTTATCTATATACGCAGCCTGTGACAGCGAG
This sequence comes from Chamaelirium japonicum, assembly GCA_947650365.1. Taxonomy (NCBI): domain Eukaryota; kingdom Viridiplantae; phylum Streptophyta; class Magnoliopsida; order Liliales; family Melanthiaceae; genus Chamaelirium; species Chamaelirium japonicum. Next base: position 338,885 of record CANTAL010000193.1, read on the forward strand.
AGAATCCTGTTCTGGCGATCACGTGTTACCTTGATCCCCAAAACATAACTCGCTTCACCTAGGTCTTTCATATCGAACTGTGTTGACAACCAGACCTTTACCGTTGACAATGTTCCTACATCATTTCCAATGAGCAGAATATCGTCTACGTAAAGTATCAAATATACTACTGTGGTCTTATCAGTCCTCTTGTATACACATGGTTCATCCTCGTTTTGAGTAAATCCATATGACTGGATTGCCTGATCAAAACGGATGTTCCAACTTCTAGATGCTTGCTTTAGTCCATAAATGGACTTCTGCAACTTGCAAACTAGATGTTCCTGACCCTCTGACTCAAAGCCTGGTGGCTGAATCATATAAATGTCTTCTTCCAAATTTCCATTAAGGAATGCTGTCTTGACATCCATTTGCCAGATCTCCCAGTCATAATGGGCTGCAATGGATAGGAGGATCCGAATAGACTTTATCATAGCTACCGGCGAGAAGGTTTCGTCAAAGTCGATCCCTTCTCTCTGGGTGTAACCCTTGGCAACTAATCTAGCTTTATAAGTCTCTATTGTACCATCGGATCCTCTCTTCTTCTTATACACCCACTTACACCCAATAGGTTTAATATTGGATGATGGTGTAACAAGAGTCCAGACTGCGTTATGGGACATTGATTCAATTTCTACCTCCATAGCCTTTTGCCAGTCAGAGCTGTCAGAAGCTCCCACTGCCTCATCGTAGCTCAGTGGGTCATCCTCCTGACACTCTGGATCAACCAATAAGGTTTCTCCATAGTATCTGTCAGGAGCTCTGATGTTTCTCCCACTGCGACGAGGTAGTGGTGGTGTTACAGGATTAACAGGTTCTACAGTATCTGGTATATTATTATCTGTAATGTCAGTTCCCACTATGCTTTTGGATGCGCTATCTGAGCTAATACCCAGCAGTTCATCCAGAACTACCTTACTAGTAGGTTTGTGGTCCACAATATAATCCTGTTCTAGGAAATAGGCGTTCGTAGAAACGATCACTTTCTTTTCCTCAGGATCATAAAATAGACCACCTTTGGTCTCCTTGGAATACCCTACAAATAAGCATACTCTGGTTTTAGTTTCCATCTTTTCCCTCTTATCCCTTCGCACATGTGCAGGGCATCCCCATATTCTGAAATGCTGTATCAATGGCTTTCGCTTTGACCACAGTTCTCTAGGGGTCAGAGGCACTGACTTAGACGGAACGTGATTCAGAATATAAACTGCTGTTTGTAGGGCATATCCCCAAAAGGTCATTGGTAAACTGGCGTAACTCATCATGCTACGAACCATGTCCAACAAGGTTCGATTCCTTCTCTCGGAAACTCCATTCTGTTGTGGGGTACCTGGAGCAGTTAACTGGGTTTTTATCCCATGCTCCACCATATACCCTAGGAACTCGTCAGATAGGTATTCACCTCCTCGATCAGATCGAAGGGTTTTTATATATTTACCTGTCTGCTTTTCTACTTCAGCCCTGAACTCTTTGAACATGTCAAAGGATTCCGACTTCCGATGCATCAGGTAAATGTAACCATATCTTGAGTAATCATCAATGAATGTGATGAAATACTCATGGCCTCCTATCGCCTTGACGTTCATGGGTCCACATACATCCGAATGGATTAACTCTAATACCTCAGTGGCTCTTACTCCTTTGCCTTTAAAGGACCTCTTGGTCATCTTGCCTTCCAGGCAGGATTCACAGGTGGGAAGGATCTCCGTAGGATCTGTTTCCAGAAGCCCGGCCTTCACCATTCTATGGATCCTATCTAAGGCAATATGCCCAAGTCGTAAGTGCCACAGGTGGGTTAAATTTTCCGATGGATTCTTACGCTTAGATGAATTAACATTAAATGCTGAAGTTATTATGTTATCCTTTTCAAATTTAGGACTCACAACATAGAGATGATTCTGAACCATTCCTCTTATTATAAAAGTTCCATTCAGTTTAAACGACACACCAGAAGCATCAAAATAAACTGAATAACCTTCATTAACTAAAGAAGAAACAGAAATTAAGTTACGTCGCAAGGACGGTACATAAAAGACATCTCTAAGTGTCAAAGTCTTATTATTCGAAAAACTAAGATTAACATCTCCAATAGCTTCAGCAGCAGCCACGGCCTCAGTTCCCATGCTCAGGGTCACTTCTCCATCAAGCAATCTTCTGCTTTCCTGAAACCCCTGAAGAGAGTTACAGGCATGGTTAGTGGATCCAGAATCCACAATCCAACTAGCAAAAGTACTATTACTTGAAAGAAATGATTCAACAACTAAGAGTTGTAGATTACCTTCACCAGCATTCTGAGGCTTCTTGCAGTCCTTCTTCCAATGACCCTTCTGGCCACACCGGAAGCACTTCGTGCCCGGTTTCTTTGATTCTCCAGACCCAGAGGCTCCAGCAGAGTCCTGCACAGGCAATGACTTAGGTTTCCTTTTATGTTTCTTGCCCTGAGGTTTACCAGGCTTCTTGAAGGATCTGCGTTGCACGTGAAGTGCTTCGCCCTTCTGCTTGAAGCCATCCTCAGCTGCCTGGAGAGCTCCCAGAAGCTCTGCATTTGTCATAGCCAACTTGTTCAAATTAAAGTTGGTGACAAAGGCTTCAAAGGCTCCAGACAGTGACGAGAGGAAGATGTCTGTCATCACCTCGCCTTCTAGCACAATGTCCATGGTAGCTAGTTCGTTCTGGAACCCAAACATTTTCATCATGTGTTCCCGAACCAGCGTCCCATTGGACATCTTAGTGCCGACGAGTTTCTTGATGGTAAGGTATCGCGTAACGCGATTGTGACCTTCAAACATCTCCTTCAAATACAACATCATGTCAGAAGCGTCGGGCATCTCCTCGACTTGCTTCTGCAGAGTTGTTTGCAAGGATGCTATAATATAGCATTTACATATCTCATTGGATTCCTTCCAGTCAGTGAATGCCTTTAACAGTGCCTCTGTGGCATTGGGTCCTGGCAAATCTGGCTCAGGGTCATTAAGGGCTGTCATATGTTTACCAATCCTTAGGACCAGGTACAGGTTGCGCTTCCAGTCCTCATAGTTGGGACCGGTAAGTTTGTGGTCATTTAGGATAGCGGACAGGGGGTCTAACTTAGTCATCTGAAAATAAAGATTGAATAATGAGTATGCATTAAAAACTTATTTTATGGATTTTTAAAACAAGCTAATTATATCCATATGTCGACGCTACCCTCAAGCGAAGTCATTACCATGGATCAATTAACCATGTATGTAAGATCTCGGAATCGACTGTACCTGCCCTAGGGGGCATCATACAGCGTCAATCCGCTCACATGGGCCTTTTCCTTGACCCTATCCAAATCTGCCAACTAAGGGCTGTGATGGACCATGGTTATCTTTCGGCCAGTACCACGTGATCACCGTTGTCTTCGCAACGAATACCTCACGTGTACTTAGGATGCTTACCCACGAGCCTAAGCAATTACGGCACGGGAGTTCATGCGGCCCCCACTAGGGTGGGATGAAAAGCCCTTCTCTCCTGGCCCCGTAATCGCCATATCCACAGGGAGGTCATTAAGTAATTTGGCATGGAAACACACAGCTCCCACCCTAGGGGGTGTGAAGTTATGCATCCCCACCCAAACACAAAATGACTGGCCGTGGAGGCCAGAGGATCTTTTAAAAGTCCTCTCTTGCATCCCTTATAATTCTGAGGGTTATTTTGCGAGTATGAATTTATGCAAATGCAAAGGTAGCGACCTCCTAAATACTAGACCCTGGTCACACCATGCTCCCACTAGCGTTCAAACCTTTTGCCTAGCATTAATCACTCTCGGAATATCATAGTCCCTGCCTCAAGTGGATTTCTCCATTCAAGGGTCACATTACATATTCCAAGAGTATCGATGCTTTGCAAAATTGGTTATCACGCTAATGCTCTGGAGATAATCCTAGAGTCAGACTCACTGGAAAGGACTCCCACTAGTCATGGCGCCTCGCTTATAGATTTGACAATTGATGTTCAATGGATCTCCATCTCATCTTTGATTTCGATGCTGGCCAAATAGGCACACCCGACTAGTCGGGTGCTCTCCTAATGGTGGCATAACCATATGTGATGGGATCCCACTAACATCAAAAGTCAACTAAATAATAGGCGTCATCTAGCGGGATCCTAACCTCAAACAGTCGCTTGGACCGGAGGGGAAAGGCATCCCTCTGAAAACTGATAATCATATTATCTCATCGGGGTTCGATATGAAGCATAAAGAACTAATTAAAGAAAGCAACCATAAAAACTGAATTAAGTTCAGGGTCCGACCCCTGAACCTAATTAGCACAGCGCAGGCCTCTAGCTTTCTTCGCAAGGTTCCTCGGTCCGGCTCCTCCGTCGCGCTTGCGAACACTTTGCCGGATCGTCTTCATCCTCTAGGGTTCCGCTTCCGCTCCCGATGGTGGATTTCTTTGGCACGTCTTTCTTCTCGATCTGTAACTGAAAAAGTCTAGTACGCTACGAGCAAGTGCTCGGTCGTACACAATTTCCTAGAAAGAAAAGAAAACACACCTAGAAAAAGGCCATGGGAAACCGAGGATGGACAAACCCCATCGCTCGCCCAATCTATGGCTCAATTACATATCCACACACAGAAAGCAAATCCAGACAATTGCTAACTCGGGGTCCGACCCCCGGTAGCAAGCACAAAGCATAGATCTAGATTTTTTATAGCGGCGCCCTGCAAGAATGATTAATAGAACAAGCACAATCTATATATATGCATGATCTAAGCGTATGAACCCCGATGATCTCACGCATTCATCATGCGCACACATGTTAGTTTCATGAAAAAACGTGAAACGCACACCACTAATGCGGCTCTGATACCAATTGTTGGAAGTTAATCCGGGTCAGAGGCTCGCAGCGGAAACGATTTGGCGGTCGAAAGACCGTTCATGGTGCACGTTACACGATTTAATTTTTCACAGAAACTAATCTACATATGTGTGCATGTGTATGCACGAGAATCGAAAACCCCTAACGGCAATCTAGCGTAATGATTAACTAGCATGGATGCAAATCATAATGCTCGCTAGATCTACATGTTAGATTACACATACCTTTCGTACGGATCTTTTAACCGCGGAGGATTGTCTTCTTTGTCGATGGAGACGGAAGATCGTTCGCGAAGATGCCGACGGTACGAATGGAGATGTTGCCTTCTTGTTCACCCGATCTCACACGATGCACGGAACGTCGCTCTCGGATCTCTGAGTGCCTCCGAAGAACGACCCTTCTCCTTCTTCAGAACTCCACGCGAGGAAGACGAAGTAGCAAGCGGGAAACGGGAGATGAAACGGGAGAGAACTCGAGAGATGAGAGAGAGGGGGGTTCGGTTTCTCTTGTGCATGGGGCCGGCGCCCATAGGTGCCTTTATAGGGCCGGCCAACACCCCTTGGATAAGGATCCAAGGGGATATTAACCCCCTCTCATTATCTCTCCATTATCTCCCTTTTATCTCTCCGCGTATTTATCCGTTTTCCCACTTTTTAGGGCTCGATTTTAACCGATTTATCGCCCCATCCCTATCCATATGGCCGGCCCTATAGATGAGGGATTCTTATCCCTACATCATAGGGCCGGCCCTAGTGAGGTGTCCCACCACTAGGGTCGGCCAACAGTGAGGTCCGGCAGAGTGAGGTTTTTACCAAAACGCCCCGACGCCTCATTTTGACCATTTCTAGCGTGCGATACCTAACGGCCATTACTTAAGTGATATCTACTAGTTACTTACTATTAACTGAGGCCACCGGAGGGTGCCTCTAGCATAGTCAACTAGTCAACTCGCAACATACCCCGGTGCATCGCACCTATGCAGCGAAGTTCACTTATGGCTAGGGATTACTACATACGACTCTGTACTAATCCCGGGCACAACCCTTAGTACTCGTATGTAGTTACGCATCTACCGTGCTCTAGTGCCAAGCACACACGGAGCGTATACTTCTTTCTTCCTCCTGCTTATGGTGTTCCGAGGAGACGGTTCAAGAACCGTACATAATGTTGATAAGGTGGAACCATCAGGGACCGGGGTTCATGGCTTCCAACTCAAGCTCGATCGACACACTACCCGAGTGTACCATCGATCCTCTGAGCTCGAGTTAACCTGCGTAGCCACCCAGAGTGCGACGCAGGCTGCACTCCAATTCACCCAGACTTACTATGTTCTCCATCATACCCCTGCTCTCCGCTCAGTAGTGGTAAACCCGCTGTCCCTCCACTTGATGCCATGATTCACTTCGAGCGGTGAAGACTACCGTCAGACTCGAATGATCATATGACTTGGTTCCTTCCAGGTTGACCTATACATCGTACCTCTGATTACCCCGTCGAGTAATCGAACCCGGTCAACAGTCAAACTGATGACCACCAGGCCTGGGTTTGGTACAGTGTAAGTCACACCAAGGAACGCACCTCCCATCAGGGGTGTGGATGGCCTGCAGGAGTGACACGCTAATGCAACGCCAGCCGGGTAACCCAGTACACCGTGGTTTTGGATCACTGCATATGGACCCTCACACATTGGTGCGCCAAAGCACCACGCAACTGGTTAGTCCATCAGTCGTGGTTCCTCAGGGTTTAGGACCGTTTTACCCTAAGCAGAAACACGGCTTAGTGTACCAGTGTCTGCTCACTGATCTGTACACCGTGTTAGTTCCGTTCAGCCACAGACACTGTGCCTGGTGATGACCATGGTGAAGACATCCCATGAACTGTCATCGCCAACAGCTTAACATGATGAGGCGACCAACCTGATCATAGCTGCGAACTTATTTAGGTTATACGGGACCAATCCACTCAGTCTTCAACTCAGTGGACTACCATATAACCATGGCTCTCTGTTCTCAAAAGAACACGTAACTATGTTACGCACCTATATGCATCTCATATTAATAACTATCAATCTTTATTAGACCAAAACATAAAGTTTTACAAGCTTAGAACACATCAATCCTAACAGATCGTACGAATGAAATAGAGTGGATATATTCGTGCGAATGAATTAGAATGGATATATTCGTGCGAATGAATTAGACTGGATCGTTCGAATGAATTAGAATGGATCGTCCGAATGAATTAGAATGGATCGTACGAATGAATTAGAACAGATCGTACGAATGAGTAAGAATGGATCGTACGAATGAAATAGAATGGATTGTACGAATGAATTAGAATGGATCGTACGAATGAATTAGAATGGATCGTGTGAAAGAATTAGAATGGATTGTATGAATGAATTAGAATTGATCGTGCGAATGAATTAGAATGGATCGTACGAATGAATTAGAGTGGATCGTACGAATGAATTAGAATGGATCGTGCGAATGAATTAGAATGGATCGTACGAATGAATTAGAATGGATCGTATGAATGAATTAGATTGGATCGTATGAATGAATTAGAATGGATCGTGCGTCATACGAGTGAATTAGAATGGATCGTATTAATGAATTAGAATGGATCATGCGAATGAATTAGAATGGATCGTGCTAATGAGTAAGAATGGATCGTACGACATACAATCTATTCTAATTCATTCGGACGAATTTATCCATTCTAATTCATTCATACGATCCATTCTAATTCATTTGCACAATCTATTCTAATTCATTCGTACGTTCCATTATAATTCATTAGCACGGTCCATGCTAATTCATTCATACGATCCAATCTAATTCATTCATACGATCTATTTTAATTAATTCGCACGAATGTATCCGTTCTAATTCCTTTGTACGATCCATTCAAATTCATTCATACGATCCATTCAAATTCATTAATACGATCCAATCTAATTCATTCTAACGATCCATTCTAATTCATTCGCACGAATGTATCCATTCTAATTCGATCGTACGAATGAATTAGAATGGATACGAATGGATCGTATGAATGAGTAAGAATGGATCGTCATTCTAATTCATTCATACGATCCAATCCAATTCTTTCATACGATCCATTCTAAATCATTCACACGATCAATTCTAATTCATTCGCATGATCCATTCTAATTCATTCGTATGATCCATTCTAATTTATTCACACGAATGTATCCATTCTAATTCATTCGTACGATCCATTCTAATTCATTCGCACGATCCATTCTAATTCATTCGCACGATCCATTCTAATTCATTCGTACAATCTATTCTATTTCATTCGTACGATCCATTCTTACTCATTCGTATGATCCATTCTAATTCATTCGCACGAATGTATCCATTGTAATTCATTCGTACGATCCATTCTAATTCATTCGTATGATCCATTCTAATTCATTCGTATGATCCATTCTAATTCATTCGTACGATCCATTCTTAGTCATTCGTACGATCCATTCTAATTCATTCGTACGATCCATTCTTACTCATTCGTATGATCCATTCTAATTCATTCGTACGATCCATTCTTACTCATTCGTACGATCCATTCTAATTCATTCGTATGATCGATTCTAATTCATTCGTACGATCCATTCTTACTCATTCGTACGATCCATTCTAATTCATTCGTATGATCCATTCTAATTCATTCGTACGATACATTCTTACTCATTCGTATGATCCATTCAAATTCATTCGTACGATCCATTCTAATTTATTCGTACGATCCATTCTTATTCATTCGTATGATCCATTCTAATTCATTCGTACGATCCATTCTTACTCATTCGTATGATCCATTCTTACTCATTCGTATGATCCATTCTAATTCATTCGCACGAATGTATCCATTCTCATTCATTAGTACGATCCATTCTAATTCATTCGCACGAATGTATCCATTCTAATTCATTCGTATGATCCATTCTAATTCATTCGTACGATCCATTTTAATTCATTAGTACAATTCATTCTATTTCGTTTGTACGATCCATTCTTACTCATTCGTATAATCAATTCTAATTCATTCGCACGAATGTATCCATTCTAATTCTTTCGTACGATCCATTCTAATTCATTCGTACGATCTATTCTAATTCATTCGCACGATCCAATCTAATTCATTCGCACGAATGTTTCCATTCTAATTCACTCGTACGATCCATTCTAATTCATTCGCACGATCCATTCGAATTCACTCATACGATCCATTCTAATTCATTCGTATGATCCATTCTAATTCATTTGTATCCATTCTATTTCATTCGCACGATCCATTCGAATTCATTCGCACGATCCATTCTAATTCATTCATACGATCCATTCTAATTCTTTCATACAATCCATTCTAATTCTTTCACACGATCCACTCTAATTCATTCGTACGATCCATTCTAATTCATTCGCACGAATGTATCCATTCTAATTTATTCGTACGATCCATTCGAATTCATTCGCACGATCCATTCTAATTCATTCATACGATCCATTCTAATTCATTCATAAAATCCATTCAAATTCTTTCACACGATCCATTCTAATTCATTCGTACAATCCATTCTAATTCATTTATACGATCCTTTCTAATTCATTCGTGCGAATGAATTAGAATGATCGTACGAATGAATTAGAATGGATACATTCATGCGAATGAATTAGAATGGATCGTAAGAATGAATTAGAGTGGATCGTGTGAAAGAATTAGAATAGATTGTATGAATGAATTAGAATGGATCGTATGAATGAATTAGAATGGATCGTGCGAATGAATTCGAATGGATCGTGCGAATGAAATAGAATGGATACAAATGAATTAGAATGGATCATACGAATGAATTAGAATGGATCGTATGAGTGGATTCGAATGGATCGTGCGACTGAATTAAAATGGATTGTACGAATGAATTAGAATGGATCGTGCTAATGAGTAAGAATGGATCGTACGAATAAAATAGAATGGATCGTATGAATTAGAATGGATCGTACGAAGGAATTAGATTGGATACATTCGTGCGAATGAATTAGAATAGATCGTACGAATGAGTAAGAATGATTCGTACGAAGGAATTAGAATGGATCGTATGAAGGAATTAGAATGGATACATTCGTGCAAATGAATTAGAATGGATCGTACGAATGAATTAGAATAGATTGTGCGAATGAATAAGAATGGATCGTACGAATGAATTAGAATGGATACATTCGTCGTACGATCTATTCTAATTCATTCGTACGATCCATTCTAATTCATTCGCATGAATGTATCCATTCTAATTCATTCATACAATCTATTCTAATTCATTCGTATGATCCATTCTAATTCATTCGTACAATCCATTCTACTTCATTCGTACGATTCATTCTTACTCATTCGTATGATCCATTCTAATTCATTCGCACGAATGTATCCATTCTAATTCATTCGTACGATCCATTCTAATTCATTCGTACGATCCATTCTAATTCATTCGTATGATCCATTCCTACTCATTCGTATGATCCATTCTAATTCATTCGCACAAATGTATCCATTCTAATTCATTCGTACGATCCATTCTAATTCATTCGTACGATCCATTCTAATTCATTCATACAATCCATTCTAATTCTTTCACACGATCCATTCTAATTCATTCGTACGATCCATTCTTCGCACGAATGTATCCATTCTAATTCATTCGCACAATCTATTCTAATTCATTCGTACGATCCATTCTAATTGATTCGTACAATCCATTCTAATTCATTCGTACATTCCATTCTATTTCATTCGTATGATCTATTCTTACTTATTCATACGATCCATTCTAATTCATTCATACAATCCATTCTAATTCATTCATACGATCTATTCAAATTCATTCATGTGATCCATTCTAATTCCTTCGTACGATCCATTCTATTTCATTCGTACGATCCATTCTTACTCATTCGTATGATCTATTCTAATTCATTCGCATGAATGTATCCATTCTAATTCATTCGTACGATCCATTCTAATTCATTCGTACGATCCATTCTAATTCATTCATACGATCCATTCTAATTCATTCGCACGAATGTATCGATTCTAATTCATTCGTATGATCCATTCTATTTCATTCGTACGATCCATTCTAATTCATTCGTACGATCCATTCTAATTCATTCGCACGATCTATTCTAATTTATTCGCACGAATGTATCCGATCCATTCTAATTCATTCGTACAATCCATTCTAATTCATTCGCACGATCCATTCGAATTTACTCATACGATCCATTCTAATTCATTCGTATGATCCATTCTAATTCATTTGTATCCATTCTATTTCATTCGCACAATCCATTCGAATTCATTCGCACGATCCATTCTAATTCATTCATACGATCCATTCTAATTCTTTCATACAATCCATTCTTACTCATTCGTATGATCCATTCTAATTCATTTGCACGAATATATCCATTCTAATTCATTCATACGATCCATTCTAATTCATTCATAAGATCTATTCTAATTCTTTCGCACGAATGTATCCATTCTAATTCATTCGTATGATCCATTCTAATTCCTTCGTACAATCCATTCTAATTCCTTTGTACGACTCAATATATTTCATTCGTATGATCCATTCTAATTCATTCGTACGATCCATTCTAATTCATTCGTACGATCCATTCTAATTCATTCGTATGATCCATTCTAATTCATTCGTACGATCCATTCTATTTCATTTGTACGATCCATTCTAATTCATTCATACGATCCATTCTAATTCATTCGTATGATCCATTCTAATTCATTCGTACAATCCGTTCTATTTCATTCGTACGATCCATTCTTACTCATTCGTATGATCCATTCTAATTCATTCGTACGATCCATTCTAATTCATTCGTACGATCCATTCTAATTCCTTCGTATGATCCATTCTAATTCATTCGCACGAATATATCCATTCTAATTCATTCGTACGATCCATTCTAATTCATTCGTACGATCCATTCTAATTCATTCGTACGAAGAAATTAGAATGGATTGTATGAATGAATTAGAATGGATCATATGAATGACTAAGAATTGATCGTACAAATGAAATAGAATGGATTGTACGAATGAATTAGAATGGATCGTACGAATGAATTAGAATGGATCATACGAATGAATTAGAATGGATCGTACGATCCATTCTAATTCATTCGTACAATCTATTCTATTTCATTCGTACGATCCATTCTAATTCATTCATACGATCCATTCTTATTCATTCATACGATCCATTCTAATTCATTTGTACAATCCATTCTATTTCATTCGTATGATCCATTCTTACTCATTCGTACGATCCATTCTAATTCATTCGTACGATCCATTCTAATTCATTCGTACGATCCATTCTAATACATTTGTACGATCCATTCTAATTCATTCACATGAATGTATCCATTCTAATTCATTCGTACGATCCATTCTAATTCATTCGCACGATCCATTCTAATTCATTCGTATGATCCATTCTATTTCATTTGGTACAATCAATTCTAATTCATTCATACGATCCATTCTAATTCATTCACACGATCTATTCTAATTCATTCATACGATCCATTCTAATTCATTCGTACAATCTATTCTAATTCATTCATACGATCCATTCTAATTCCTTCGTACAATCTATTCTAATTCATTCGTACAATCCATTCTATTTCATTCGTACGATCCATTCTAATTCATTCATACAATCCGTACGAAGGAATTAGAATGGATCGTACGAAGGAATTAGAATAGATCGTACGAATGAATTAGAATGGATACATTCGTGCGAAAGAATTAGAATGGATTGTATGAATGAATTAGAATGGATCGTGCAAATGATCTATTCTAATTCTTTCACACCATCCATACTAATTCATTCGCACGATCCATTCGAATTCACTCATACGATCCATTCTAATTCATTCGTATGATCCATTCTAATTCATTTGTATCCTTTCTATTTCATTCGCATGATCCATTCGAATTCATTCGCATGATCTATTCTAATTCATTCATACGATCCATTCTAATTCATTCATACAATCCATTCTTACTCATTCGTATGATCCATTCTAATTCATTTGCACGAATATATCCATTCTAATTCAATGGATCGTATGAATGAATTAGAATGGATACATACGAATGAATTAGAATGGATCGTATGAATGAATTAGATTGGATCGTATGAATGAATTAGAATGGATCGTGCGTCATACGAATGAATTAGAATGGATCATACGAAAGAGTAAGAATGGATTGTATGATTGAATTAGTATGGATCATATGAATGAATTAGAATGGATCGTGCGAATGAATTCGAATGGATCGTGCGAATGAAATAGAATGGATACAAATGAATTAGAATGGATCATACGAATGAATTAGAATGGATCGTATGAATGAATTAGAATGGATCGTGTATCCATTCTAATTTATTCATACGATCCATTTTAATTCATAAGTACGATCCATTCTAATTCATTCATACGATCCATTCTAATTCATTCGCACGAATGTATCCATTCTAATTCATTCGTACGATCCATTCTATTTTATTCGTATGATCCATTCTAATTCATTCGCATGATCCATTCTAATTCATTCGCACGAATGTATCCGATCCATTCTAATTCATTCGTACGATCCATTCTAATTCATTCATACGATCCATTCTAATTCATTCGCACGAATGTATCCATTATATTTCATTTGTACGATCCATTCTAATTCATTCGTACGATCCATTCTAATTCATTCGTACGATCCATTCTAATTCATTCGCACGATCCATTCTAATTCATTCGCACGAATGTATCCATTCTATTTCATTCATACGATCCAGATCCATTCTAATTTATTCGTACGATCCATTCAAATTCATTCGTACAATCCATTCTATTTCATTCGTACGATCCATTCTTACTCATTCATACGATCCATTCTAATTCATTCGTACGATCCATTCTAATTCATTCATACCATCCATTCTAATTCATTCGTACAATCCATTCTATTTTATTCGTACGATCCATTCTAATTCATTCATACAATCCATTCTAATTCATTCATACGATCCATTCTAATTCATTCGTACGATCCATTCTAATTCATTCATACAATCCGTACGAAGGAATTAGAATGGATCGTACGAAGGAATTAGAATAGATCGTACGAATGAATTAGAATGGATACATTCGTGCGAAAGAATTAGAATGGATTGTAAGAATGAATTAGAATGGATCATGCAAATGATCCATTCTAATTCATTAACACGATCCATTCTAATTCATTCGCACGATCCATTCGAATTCACTCATACGATCCATTCTAATTCATTCGTATGATCCATTCTAATTCATTTGTATCCATTCTATTTCATTCGCACGATCCATTCGAATTCATTCGCACGATCCATTCTAAGTCATTCATATGATCCATTCTAATTCATTCATACAATCCATTCGTACTCATTCGTATGATCCATTCTAATTCATTTGCACGAATATATCCATTCTAATTCAATGGATCGTATGAATGAATTAGATTGGATCGTATGAATGAATTAGAATGGATCGTGCGTCGTACAAATGAATTAGAATGGATCATACGAATGAGTAAGAATGGATTGTATGAATGAATTAGAATGGATCGTATGAATGAATTAGAATAGATCGTGCGAATGAATTCAAATGGATCGTGCGAATGAAATAGAATGGATACAAATGAATTAGAATGGATCATACGAATGAATTAGAATGGATCGTATGAATGAATTAGAATGGATCTTGTATCCATTCTAATTCATTCGTACGATCCATTCTAGTTCATAAGTACGATCCATTCTAATTAATTCATACGATCCATTCTAATTCATTCGCACGATTGTATCCATTCTAATTCATTCGTACGATCCATTCTATTTCATTCGTACGATCCATTCTAATTCATTCACATGATCCATTCTATTCATTCGCACGAATGTATCCGATCCGTTCTAATTCATTCGTACGATCCATTCTAATTCATTCATACAATCCATTCTAATTCATTCACACGAAAGTATCCATTATAATTCATTCGTACGATCCATTCTAATTCATTCGTACGATCCATTCTAATTCATTCGTACGATCCTTTCTAATTCATTCGCACGATCCATTCTAATTCAGTCGCACAAATGTATCGATTCTATTTCATTCGTACGATCCAGATCCATTCTAATTCATTCGTACGATCCATTCTAATTCTTTCGTACAATCCATTCTATTTCATTCGTACGATCCATTCTTACTCATTCGTACGATCCATTCTAAATCATTCGTACGATCCATTCTAATTCATTCGTACGATCCATTCTAATTCATTCGTACAATCCATTCTATTTCATTCGTACGATCCATTCTAATTCATTAATACGATCCATTCTAATTCATTCATACGATCCATTCTAATTCATTCGTACGATCCATTCTAATTCATTCGTACAATCCATTCTATTTCATTCGTACGATCCATTCTTACTCATTCGTACGATCCATTCTAATTCATTTGTATAATCTATTCTAATTCATTCATACAATCCATTCTATTTCATTCGTACGATCCATTCTAATTCATTCATACAATCCGAACGAAGGAATTAGAATAGATCGTACGAATGAATTAGAATGGATACATTCGTGCGAAAGAATTAGAATGGATTGTATGAATGAATTAGAATGGATCGTGCAAATGATCCATTCTAATTCTTTCACACGATCCATTCTAATTCATTCGCACGATCCATTCGAATTCACTCGTACGATCCATTCTAATTCATTCGTATGATCCATTCTAATTCATTTGTATCCAGTCTATTTCATTCACACGATCGATTCAAATTCATTCGCACGATCTATTCTAATTCATTCATACGATCCATTCTAATTCATTCATACAATCCATTCTTACTCATTCGTATGATCCATTCTAATTCATTTGCACGAATATATCCATTCTAATTCATTCATACGATCCATTCTAATTCATTCATAAGATCTATTCTAATTCTTTCGCACGAATGTATCCATTCTAATTCATTCGTATGATCCATTCTAATTCCTTCGTACAATCCATTCTAATTCCTTTGTACGACTCAATATATTTCATTCGTATGATCCATTCTAATTCATTCGTACGATCCATTCTAATTCATTCGTACGATCCATTCTAATTCATTCGTATGATCCATTCTATTTCATTTGTACGATCCATTCTAATTGATTCATACGATCTATTCTAATTCATTCGTATGATCCATTCTAATTCATTCGTACAATCCGTTCTATTTCATTCGTACGATCCATTCTTACTCATTCGTATGATCCATTCTAATTCATTCGTACGATCCATTCTAATTCATTTGTACGATCCATTCTAATTCCTTCGTATGATCCATTCTAATTCATTCGCACGAATATATCCATTCTAATTCATTCGTACGATCCATTCTAATTCATTCGTACGAAGGAATTAGAATGGATTGTATGAATGAATTAGAATGGATCGTATGAATGACTAAGAATTGATCGTACAAATAAAATAGAATGGATTGTACGAATGAATTAGAATGGATCGTACGAATGAATTAGAATGGATCGTACGATCCATTCTAATTTATTCGTACAATCTTTTCTATTTCATTCGTACGATCCATTCTAATTCATTCATACGATCCATTCTAATTCATTCGTACGATCCATTCTAATTCATTTGTACAATCCATTCTATTTCATTCGTACGATCCATTCTTACTCATTCGTACAATCCATTCTAATTCATTCATACGATCCATTCTAATTCATTCGTACGATCCATTCTAATTCATTCGTACGATCCATTCTAATACATTTGTACGATCCATTCTAATTCATTCGCATGAATGTATCCATTCTAATTCATTCGTACGATCCATTCTAATTCATTCGCACGATCCATTCTAATTCATTCGTATGATCCATTCTATTTCATTTGGTACGATCAATTCTAATTCATTCATACGATCCATTCTAATTCATTCACACGATCTATTCTAATTCATTCATACGATCCATTCTAATTCATTCGTACAATCTATTATAATTCATTCGTACGATCCATTCTAATTCCTTCGTACAATCTATTCTAATTCATTCGTACAATCCATTCTATTTCATTCGTACGATCCATTCTAATTCATTCATACAATCCGTACGAAGGAATTAGAATGGATCGTACGAAGGAATTAGAATAGATCGTACGAATGAATTAGAATGGATACATTCGTGCGAAAGAATTAGAATGGATTGTATGAATGAATTAGAATGGATCGTGCAAATGATCTATTCTAATTCTTTCACACCATCCATACTAATTCATTCGCACGATCCATTCGAATTCACTCATACGATCCATTCTAATTCATTCGTATGATCCATTCTAATTCATTTGTATCCTT
Source organism: Chamaelirium japonicum (assembly GCA_947650365.1). NCBI lineage: Eukaryota > Viridiplantae > Streptophyta > Magnoliopsida > Liliales > Melanthiaceae > Chamaelirium > Chamaelirium japonicum. The sequence goes on from CANTAL010000193.1 coordinate 356,316, forward strand.
TCTATTTCATTCGCATGATCCATTCGAATTCATTTGCACGATCCATTCTAATTCATTCATACGATCCATTATAATTCATTCATACAATCCATTCTTACTCATTCGTATGATCCATTCTAATTCATTTGCACGAATATATCCATTCTAATTCAATGGATCGTATGAATGAATTAGAATGGATACATACAAATGAATTAGAATGGATCGTATGAATGAATTAGATTGGATCGTATGAATGAATTAGAATGGATCGTGCGTCGTACGAATGAATTAGAATGGATCATACGAAAGAGTAAGAATGGATTGTATGATTGAATTAGTATGGATCGTATGAATGAATTAGAATGGATCATGCGAATGAATTCGAATGGATCGTGCGAATGAAATAGAATGGATACAAATGAATTAGAATGGATCATACGAATGAATTAGAATGGATCGTATGAATGAATTAGAATGGATCGTGTATCCATTCTAATTCATTCGTACGATCCATTCTAATTCATAAGTACGATCCATTCTAATTCATTCATACGATCCATTCTAATTCATTCACACGAATGTATCCATTCTAATTCATTCGTACGATCCATTCTATTTCATTCGTATGATCCATTCTAATTCATTCGCATGATCCATTCTAATTCATTCGCACGAATGTATCCGATCCATTCTAATTCATTCGTACGATCCATTCTAATTCATTCATACGATCCATTCTAATTCATTCGCACGAATGTATCCATTATAATTCATTTGTACGATCCATTCTAATTCATTCGTACGATCCATTCTAATTCATTCGTACGATCCATTCTAATTCATTCGCACGATCCATTCTAATTCATTCGCACGAATGTATCCATTCTATTTCATTCATACGATTCAGATCCATTCTAATTTATTCGTACGATCCATTCTAATTCATTCGTACAATCCAATCTATTTCATTCGTACGATCCATTCTTACTCATTCATACGATCCATTCTAATTCATTCGTACGATCCATTCTAATTCATTCGTACGATCCATTCTAATTCATTCGTACAATCCATTCTATTTCATTCGTACGATCCATTCTAATTCATTCATACGATCCATTCTAATTCATTCGTATGATCCATTCTAATTCATTCGTACGATCCATTCTAATTCATTCGTACAATCCATTCTATTTCATTCGTACGATCCATTCTTACTCATTCGTTCGATCCATTCTAATTCATTCGTACAATCTATTCTAATTCATTCGTACAATCCATTCTATTTCATTCGTACGATCCATTCTATTTCATTCATACAATCCGTACGAAGGAATTAGAATGGATCGTACGAAGGAATTAGAATAGATCGTACGAATGAATTAGAATGGATACATTCGTGCGAAAGAATAAGAATGGATTGTATGAATGAATTAGAATGGATCATGCAAATGATCCATTCTAATTCATTCACACGATCCATTCTAATTCATTCGCACGATCCATTCGAATTCACTCATACGATCCATTCTAATTCATTCGTATGATCCATTCTAATTCATTTGTATCTATTCTATTTCGTTCGCACGATCCATTCGAATTCATTCGCACGATCCATTCTAAGTCAATCATACGATCCATTCTAATTCATTCATACAATCCATTCGTACTCATTCGTATGATCCATTCTAATTCATTTGCACGAATATCCATTCTAATTCAATGGATCGTATGAATAAATTAGAATGGATACATACGAATGAATTAGAATGGATCGTATGAATGAATTAGATTGGATCGTATGAATGAATTAGAATGGATCGTGCGTCATACAATTGAATTAGAATGGATCATGCAAATGATCCATTCTAATTCATTCACACGAACCATTCTAATTCATTCACACGATCCATTCGAATTCACTCATACGATCCATTCTAATTCATTCGTATGATCCATTCTAATTCATTTATATCCATTCTATTTCATTCGCACGATCCATTCGAATTCATTCGCACGATCCATTCTAAGTCATTCATACGATCCATTCTAATTCATTCATACAATCCATTCGTACTCATTCGTCTGATCCATTCTAATTCATTTGCACGAATATATCCATTCTAATTCAATGGATCGTATGAATAAATTAGAATGGATACATACGAATGAATTAGAATGGATCGTATGAATGAATTAGATTGGATCATATGAATGAATTAGAATGGATCGTGCGTCGTACAAATGAATTAGAATGGATCATACGAATGAGTAAGAATGGATTGTACGAATGAATTAGAATGGATCGTATGAATGAATTAGAATGGATCGTGCGAATGAATTCGAATGGATCGTGCGAATGAAATAGAATGGATACAAATGAATTAGAATGGATCATACGAATGAATTAGAATGGATCGTACGAATGAATTAGAATGGATCTTGTATCCATTCTAATTCATTCGTACGATCCATTCTAATTCATAAGTACGATCCATTCTAATTAATTCATACGATCCATTCTAATTCATTCGCACGATTGTATCCATTCTAATTCATTCGTACGATCCATTTTATTTCATTCGTACGATCCATTCTAATTCATTCGCATGATCCATTCTAATTCATTCGCACGAATGTATCCGATCCGTTCTAATTCATTCGTACGATCCATTCTAATTCATTCATACAATCCATTCTAATTACTTCACACGAAAGTATCCATTATAATTCATTCGTACGATCCATTCTAATTCATTCGTACGATCCATTCTAATTCATTCGTACGATCCATTCTAATTCATTCGCACGATCCATTCTAATTCATTCGCACGAATGTATCCATTCTATTTCATTCGTACGATCCAGATCCATTCTAATTCATTCGTACGATCCATTCTAATTCATTCGTACGATCCATTCTATTTCATTCGTACGATCCATTCTTACTCATTCGTACGATCCATTCTAAATCATTCGTACGATCCATTCTAATTCATTCATACGATCCATTCCAATTCATTCGTACAATCCATTCTATTTCATTCGTACGATCCATTCTAATTCATTAATACGATCCATTCTAATTCATTCATACGATCCATTCTAATTCATTCGTACGATCCATTCTAATTCATTCGTACAATCCATTCTATTTCATTCGTACGATCCATTCTTACTCATTCGTACGATCCATTCTAATTCATTTGTATAATCTATTCTAATTCATTCGTACAATCCATTCTATTTCATTCGTACGATCCATTCTAATTCATTCATACAATCCGAATGAAGGAATTAGAATAGATCGTACGAATGAATTAGAATGGATACATTCGTGCGAAAGAATTAGAATGGATTGTATGAATGAATTAGAATGGATCGTGCAAATGATCCATTCTAATTCTTTCACATGATCCATTCTAATTCATTCGCACGATCCATTCGAATTCACTCATACGATCCATTCTAATTCATTCGTATGATCCATTCTAATTCATTTGTATCCAGTCTATTTCATTCGCACGATCGATCCAAATTCATTCGCACGATCTATTCTAATTTATTCATACGATCCATTCTAATTCATTCATACAATCCATTCTTACTCATTCGTATGATCCATTCTAATTCATTTGCACGAATATATCCATTCTAATTCATTCATACGATCCATTCTAATTCATTCATAAGATCTATTCTAATTCTTTCGCACGAATGTATCCATTCTAATTCATTCGTATGATCCATTCTAATTCCTTCGTACAATCAATTCTAATTCCTTTGTACGACTCAATATATTTCATTCGTATGATCCATTCTAATTCATTCGTACGATCCATTCTAATTCATTCGTATGATCCATTCTAATTCATTCGTACGATCCATTCTATTTCATTTGTACGATCCATTCTAATTCATTCATACGATCTATTCTAATTCATTCGTATGATCCATTCTAATTCATTCGTACAATCCGTTCTATTTCATTCGTACGATCCATTCTTACTCATTCGTATGATCCATTCTAATTCATTTGTACGATCCATTCTAATTCATTCGTACGATCCATTCTAATTCCTTCGTATGATCCATTCTAATTCATTCGCACGAATATATCCATTCTAATTCATTCGTACGATCCATTCTAATTCATTCGTACGATCCATTCTAATTCATTCGTACGAAGGAATTAGAATGGATTGTATAAATGAATTAGAATGGATCGTATGAATGACTAAGAATTGATCGTACAAATGAAATAGAATGGATTGTACGAATGAATTAGAATGGATCGTACGAATGAATTAGAATGGATCGTACGAATAAATTAGAATGGATCGTACGATCCATTCTAATTCATTCGTACAATCTATTCTATTTCATTCGTACGATCCATTCTAATTCATTCATACGATCCATTCTAATTCATTCGTACGATCCATTCTAATTCATTTGTACAATCCATTCTATTTCATTCGCACGATCCATTCTTACTCATTCGTACGATCCATTCTAATTCATTCATACGATCCATTCTAATTCATTCGTATGATCCATTCTAATTCATTCGTACGATCCATTCTAATACATTTGTACGATCCATTCTAATTCATTCGCATGAATGTATCCATTCTAATTCATTCGTACGATCCATTCTAATTCATTCGCACGATCCATTCTAATTCATTCGTATGATCCATTCTATTTCATTTGGTACGATCAATTCTAATTCATTCATACAATCCATTCTAATTCATTCACACGATCTATTCTAATTCATTCATACGATCCATTCTAATTCATTCGTACAATCTATTCTAATTCATTCATACGATCCATTCTAATTCCTTCGTACAATCTATTCTAATTCATTCGTACAATCCATTCTAATTCCTTCGTAAAATCTATTCTAATTCATTCGTACAATCCATTCTATTTCATTCGTACGATCCATTCTAATTCATTCATACAATCCGTACGAAGGAATTAGAATGGATCGTACGAAGGAATTAGAATAGATCGTACGAATGAATTAGAATGGATACATTCGTGTGAAAGAATTAGAATGGATTGTATGAATGAATTAGAATGGATCATGCAAATGATCTATTCTAATTCTTTCACACCATCCATACTAATTCATTCGCACGATCCATTCGAATTCACTCATACGATCCATTCTAATTCATTCGTATGATCCATTCTAATTCATTTGTATCCTTTCTATTTCATTCGCATGATCCATTCGAATTCATTCGCACGATCCATTCTAATTCATTCATACGATCCATTCTAATTCATTCATACAATCCATTCTTACTCATTCGTATGATCCATTCTAATTAATTTGCACGAATATATCCATTCTAATTCAATGGATCGTATGAATGAATTAGAATGGATACATACGAATGAATTAGAATGGATCGTATGAATGAATTAGATTGGATCGTATGAATGAATTAGAATGGATCGTGCGTCGTACGAATGAATTAGAATGGATCATACGAAAGAGTAAGAATGGATTGTATGATTGAATTAGTATGGATCGTATGAATGAATTAGAATGGATCGTGCGAATGAATTCGAATGGATCGTGCGAATGAAATAGAATGGATACAAATGAATTAGAATGGATCATACGAATGAATTAGAATGGATCGTATGAATGAATTAGAATGGATCGTGTATCCATTCTAATTCATTCGTACGATCCATTCTAATTCATAAGTACGATCCATTCTAATTCATTCATACGATCCATTCTAATTCATTCGCACGAATGTATCCATTCTAATTCATTCGTACGATCCATTCTATTTCATTCGTATGATCCATTCTAATTCATTCGCATGATCCATTCTAATTCATTCGCACGAATGTATCCGATCCATTCTAATTCATTCGTATGATCCATTCTAATTCATTCATACGATCCATTCTAATTCATTCGCACGAATGTATCCATTATAATTCATTTGTACGATCCATTCTAATTCATTCGTACGATCCATTCTAATTCATTCGTACGATCCATTCTAATTCATTTGCACGATCCATTCTAATTAATTTGCACGAATGTATCCATTCTATTTCATTCATACGATCCAGATCCATCCTAATTTATTCGTACGATCCATTCTAATTCATTCGTACAATCCATTCTATTTCATTCGTACGATCCATTCTTACTCATTCATACGATCCATTCTAATTCATTCGTACGATCCATTCTAATTCATTCGTACGATCCATTCTAATTCATTCGTACAATCCATTCTATTTCATTCGTACGATCCATTCTAATTCATTCATACGATCCATTCTAATTCATTCATACGATCCATTCTAATTCATTCGTACGATCCATTCTAATTCATTCGTACAATCCATTCTATTTCATTCGTACGATCCATTCTTACTCATTCGTTCGATCCATTCTAATTCATTCGTACAATCTATTCTAATTCATTCGTACAATCCATTCTATTTCATTCGTACGATCCATTCTAATTCATTCATACAATCCGTACGAAGGAATTAGAATGGATCGTACGAAGGAATTAGAATAGATCGTACGAATGAATTAGAATGGATACATTCGTGCGAAAGAATTAGAATGGATTGTATGAATGAATTAGAATGGATCATGCAAATGATCCATTCTAATTCATTCACACGATCCATTCTAATTCATTCGCACGATCCATTCGAATTCACTCATACGATCCATTCTAATTCATTCGTATGATCCATTCTAATTCATTTGTATCCATTCTATTTCATTCGCACGATCCATTCGAATTCATTCGCATGATCCATTCTAAGTCATTCATACGATTCATTCTAATTCATTCATACAATCCATTCGTACTCATTCGTATGATCCATTCTAATTCATTTGCACGAATATATCCATTCTAATTCAATGGATCGTACGAATAAATTAGAATGGATACATACGAATGAATTAGAATGGATCGTATAAATGAATTAGATTGGATCGTATGAATGAATTAGAATGGATCGTGCGTCATACAAATGAATTAGAATGGATCATACGAATGAGTAAGAATGGATTGTACGAATGAATTAGAATGGATCGTATGAATGAATTAGAATGGATCGTGCGAATGAATTCGAATGGATCGTGCGAATGAAATAGAATGGATACAAATGAATTAGAATGGATCATACGAATGAATTAGAATGGATCGTATGAATGAATTAGATTGGATCGTATGAATGAATTAGAATGGATCGTGCGTCGTACGAATGAATTAGAATGGATCATACGAAAGAGTAAGAATGGATTGTATGATTGAATTAGTATGGATTGTATGAATGAATTAGAATGGATCGTGCGAATGAATTCGAATGGATCGTGCGAATGAAATAGAATGGATACAAATGAATTAGAATGGATCATACGAATGAATTAGAAAGGATCGTATGAATGAATTAGAATGGATCGTGTATCTATTCTAATTCATTCGTACGATCCATTCTAATTCATAAGTACGATCCATTCTAATTCATTCATACGATCCATTCTAATTCATTCGCACGAATGTATCCATTCTAATTCATTCGTACGATCCATTCTATTTCATTCGTATGATCCATTCTAATTCATTCGCATGATCCATTCTAATTCATTCGCACGAATGTATCCGATCCATTCTAATTCATTCGTACGATCCATTCTAATTCATTCATACGATCCATTCTAATTCATTCGCACGAATGTATCCATTATAATTCATTTGTACGATCCATTCTAATTCATTCGTACGATCCATTCTAATTCATTCGTACGATCCATTCTAATTCATTCGCACGATCCATTCTAATTCATTCGCACGAATGTATCCATTCTATTTCATTCATACGATCCAGATCCATTCTAATTTATTCGTACGATCCATTCTAATTCATTCATACAATCCATTCTATTTCATTCGTACGATCCATTCTTACTCATTCATACGATCCATTCTAATTCATTCGTACGATCCATTCTAATTCATTCGTACGATCCATTCTAATTCATTCGTACAATCCATTCTATTTCATTCGTACGATCCATTCTAATTCATTCATACGATCCATTCTAATTCATTCATACGATCCATTCTAATTCATTCGTACGATCCATTCTAATTCATTCGTACGATCCATTCTAATTCATTCGTACAATCCATTCTATTTCATTCGTACTATCCATTCTTATTCATTCGTTCGATCCATTCTAATTCATTCGTACAATCTTTTCTAATTCATTCGTACAATCCATTCTATTTCATTCGTACGATCCATTCTAATTCATTCATACAATCCGTACGAAGGAATTAGAATGGATCGTATGAAGGAATTAAAATAGATCGTACGAATAAATTAGAATGGATACATTCGTGCGAAAGAATTAGAATGGATTGTATGAATGAATTAGAATGGATCATGCAAATGATCCATTCTAATTCATTCACACGATCCATTCTAATTCATTCGCACGATCCATTCGAATTCACTCATACGATCCATTCTAATCATTCATATGATCCATTCTAATTCATTTGTATCCATTCTATTTCATTTGCACGATCCATTCGAATTCATTCGCACGATCCATCCTAAGTCATTCATACGATCCATTCTAATTCATTCATACAATCCATTCGTACTCATTCGTATGATCCATTCTAATTCATTTGCACGAATATATCCATTCTAATTCAATGGATCGTATGAATAAATTAGAATGGATACATACGAATGAATTAGAATGGATCGTGTGAATGAATTAGATTGGATCGTATGAATGAATTAGAATGGATCGTGCGTCATACAAATGAATTAGAATGGATCATACGAATGAGTAAGAATGGATTGTACGAATGAATTAGAATGGATCGTATGAATGAATTAGAATGGATCGTGCGAATGAATTCGAATGGATTGTGCGAATGAAATAGAATGGATACAAATGAATTAGAATGGATCATACGAATGAATTAGAATGGATCATATGAATGAATTAGATTGGATCTTGTATCCATTCTAATTCATTCGTATGATCCATTCTAATTCATAAGTACAATCCATTCTAATTAATTCATACGATCCATTCTAATTCATTCGCATGATTGTATCCATTCTAATTCATTCGTACGATCCATTCTATTTCATTCGTACGATCCATTCTAATTCATTCGCATGATCCATTCTAATTCATTCGCACGAATGTATCCGATCCGTTCTAATTCATTCGTACGATCCATTCTAATTCATTCATACAATCCATTCTAATTCATTCACACGAAAGTATCCATTATAATTCATTCGTACGATCCATTCTAATTCATTCGTACGATCCATTCTAATTCATTCGTACGATCCATTCTAATTCATTCGCACGATCCATTCTAATTCATTCGCACGAATGTACCAATTCTATTTCATTCGTACGATCCAGATCCATTCTAATTCATTCGTACGATCCATTCTAATTCATTCGTACAATCCATTCTATTTCATTCGTACGATCCATTCTTACTCATTCGTACGATCCATTCTAAATCATTCGTACGATCCATTCTAATTCATTCGTACGATCCATTCCAATTCTTTCGTACAATCCATTCTATTTCATTCGTACGATCCATTCTAATTCATTAATACGATCCATTCTAATTCATTCATACGATCCAATGTAATTCATTCGTACGATCCATTCTAATTCATTCGTACAATCCATTCTATTTCATTCGTACGATCCATTCTTACTCATTCGTACGATCCATTCTAATTCATTTGTATAATCTATTCTAATTCATTCGTACAATCCATTCTATTTCATTCGTACGATCCATTCTAATTCATTCATACAATCCGAACGAAGGAATTAGAATAGATCGTACGAATGAATTAGAATGGATACATTCGTGCAAAAGAATTAGAATGGATTGTATGAATGAATTATAATGGATCGTGCAAATGATCCATTCTAATTCTTTCACACGATCCATTCAAATTCATTCGCATGATCCATTCGAATTCACTCATACGATCCATTCTAATTCATTCGTATGATCCATTCTAATTCATTTGTATCCAGTCTATTTCATTCGCACGATCGATTCAAATTCATTCGCACGATCTATTCTAATTCATTCATACGATCCATTCTAATTCATTCATACAATCCATTTTTACTCATTCGTATGATCCAATCTAATTCATTTGCACGAATATATCCATTCTAATTCATTCATACGATCCATTCTAATTCATTCATAAGATCTATTCTAATTCTTTCGCACGAATGTATCCATTCTAATTCATTCGTATGATCCATTCTAATTCTTTCGTACAATCCATTCTAATTCCTTTGTACGACTCAATATATTTCATTCGTATGATCCATTCTAATTCATTCGTACGATCCATTCTAAATCATTCGTACGATCCATTCTAATTCATTCGTACGATCCATTCTATTTCATTTGTATGATCCATTCTAATTCATTCATACGATCCATTCTAATTCATTCGTATGATCCATTCTAATTCATTCGTACAATCCGTTCTATTTCATTCGTACGACCCATTCTTACTCATTCGTATGATCCATTCTAATTCATTCGTACGATCCATTTTAATTCATTCGTACGATCCATTCTAATTCCTTCGTATGATCCATTCTAATTCATTCGCACGAATATATCCATTCTAATTCATTCGTACGATCCATTCTAATTCATTCGTACGAAGGAATTATGATGGATTGTATGAATGAATTAGAATGGATCGTATGAATGACTAAGAATTGATCGTACAAATGAAATAGAATGGATTGTACGAATGAATTAGAATGGATCGTACGAATGAATTAGAATGGATCGTACGAATGAATTAGAATGGATCGTACGATCCATTCTAATTCATTCGTACAATCTATTCTATTTCATTCGTACGATCCATTCTAATTCATTCATACGATCCATTCTAATTCATTCGTACGATCCATTCTAATTCATTTGTACAATCCATTCTATTTCATTCGTACGATCCATTCTTACTCATTCGTACGATCCATTCTAATTCATTCATACGATCCATTCTAATTCATTCGTACGATCCATTCTAATTCATTCGTACGATCCATTCTAATACATTTGTACGATCCATTCTAATTCATTCGCATGAATGTATCCATTCTAATTCATTCGTACGATCCATTCTAATTCATTCTAATTCATTCATACAATCCATTCTAATTCTTTAACACGATCCATTCTAATTCATTCGTACATTCCATTCTAATTCATTAGCACGATCCATGCTAATTCATTCGTTCGAGCAATTCTAATTCATTAGCACGATCCATTCTAATTCATTTGTACGATCCATTCTAATTCATTCGCACGATCCATTCTAATTCATTCATAGGATCCATTCTAATTCATTCATACGATTTATTCTAATTCTTTCGCACGAATGTATCCATTCTAATTCATTCGCACGAATGTATCCATTCTAATTCATTCATACGATCCATTCTAATTCATTCGTACGATCCATTCTAATTCATTCGTACGATCCATTCTAATTCATTTGTAAGATCCATTCTAATTCATTCGTACGATCCATTCTAATTCAGTCGTACGATCCATTCAAATTCATTCGCACGAATGTATCCATTCTAGTTCATTCGTACGATCCATTCTAATTCATTCGCATAATCCATTCTATTTCATTCGTACGATCCATTCTTACTCATTCGTATGATCCATTATGGATACATTCGTGCGAATGAATTAGAATGGATCATACGAATGAGTAAGAATGGATCGTACGAATGAAATAGAATGGATTGTGCGAATGAATTAGAATAGATCGTACGAATGAATTAGAATGGATCGTGTGAAAGAATTAGAATGGATTGTATGAATGAATTAGAATAGATCGTATGAATGAATTAGAATGGATCGTACGAATGAATTAGAATGGATCGTACGAATGAATTAGAATGGATCGTACGAATGAATTAGAATGGATACATTCGTGCGAATGAATTAGAATGGATACATTCGTGCGAAAGAATTAGAATAGATCGTATTAATGAATTAGAATGGATCCAATGAATGAATTAGAATGGATCGTGCGAATGAATTAGAATGGATCGTACGAATGAATTAGAATGGATCGTGCTAATGAATTAGAATTGATCGAACGAATAAATTAGCATGGATCGTGCGAATGGATTAGAATGGAACGTATGAATGAATTAGAATGAATCGTGTGAAAGAATTAGAATGGATTGTATGAATGAATTAGAATGAATTCGTACGATCCATTCGAATTCATTCGCACGATTCATTCTATTTCATTCATACGATCCATTCTAATTCATTCATACAATCCATTCTAATTCTTTCACACGATCCATTCTAATTCATTCATAGGATCCATTCTAATTCATTCGTACAATCTATTCTATTTCATTCGTACGATCCATTCTTACTCATTCGTATGATCCATTCTAATTCATTCGGACGAATGTATCCATTCTAATTCATTCGTACGATCCATTCTAATTCATTAATATGATCCATTCTAATTCAATCGTACGATACATTCTAATACATATGCACAAAGGTATCCATTCTAGTTCATTCGTACGATCCATTCTAATTCATTCATACGATCTATTCTAATTCATTCATACAATCCATTCTAATTCTTTCACACGATCCATTAAAATTCATTCGTACGATCCATTCTAATTCATTCGCACAATCCATTCTATTTCATTCGTACGATCCATTCTTACTCATTGGTACGATCCATTCTAATTCATTCGCACGAATGTATCCATTCTAATTCATTCGTACGAATCCATTCTAATTCATTCGTACAATCTATTCTATTTCATTCGTACGATCCATTCTTACTAATTTGTATGATCCATCCTAATTCATTCGGACGAATGTATCCATTCTACTTTATTCGTACGATCCATTCTAATTCATTCGTACGATCCATTCTAATTCATTCATATGATCCATTCTAATTCATTCGTCCGATCCATTCTAATTCATTCGCACGAATGTATGCATTCTAATTCATTCGTACGATCCATTCTAATTCATTCGTACGATCCATTCTAATTCATTTGCACGAATGTATCCATTCTAGTTCATTCGTACGATCCATTCTAATTCATTCGTACGATCCATTCTAATTCATTCGCTCGATCCATTCCAATTCATTCATACGATCCATTCTAATTCATTCATACGATCCATTCTAATTCATTCGTACGATCCATTCTAATTCATTCGCACAAATGTATACATTCTAATTCATTCGTACGATCCATTCTAATTCATTCGCACGATCCATTCTAATTCATTCGTACTATCCAATCTAATTCTTTCACACGATCCATTCTAATTCATTCGTACGATCCATTCTAATTTATTCGCACGATCCATTCTAATTCATTCGTACGATCCATTCTAATTCATTCATACGATCCATTCTAATTCATTCGTACGATCCATTCTAATTCATTCGCACAAATGTATCCATTCTAATTTATTCGTACGATCCATTCTAATTCATTCGCACAAATATATCCATTCTAATTCATTCGTACGATCCATTCTAATTCATTCGTATGATCCATTCTAATTCATTCGTATGATCCATTCTAATTAATTCGTATGATCCATTCTAATTCATTCGCACGATCCATTGTAATTCATTCATACGATCCATTCTAATTCATTCATATGATCTATTCTAATTCATTCGTACGATCCATTCTAATTCATTCGCACAAATGTATCCATTCTAATTCATTCGTACGATCCATTCTAATTCATTCGCACGATCCATTCTAATTCTTTCATACGATCCATTCTAATTCTTTCACACGATCCATTCTAATTCATTCGTACGATCCATTCTAATTCATTCGCACGATCCATTCTAATTCATTCGTACGATCCATTCTAATTCATTCATACGATCCATTCTAATTCATTCGTACGATCCATTCTAATTCATTCGCACAAATGTATCCATTCTAATTCATTCGTACGATCCATTCTAATTCATTCGCACGATCCATTCTAATTCATTCATACGATCCATTCTAATTCATTTGTACGATCCATTCTAATTCATTCGTATGATCCATTCTAATTAATTCGTATGATCCATTCTAATTCATTCGTACGATCCATTCTAATTCATTCATACAATCCATTCTAATTCATTCGCACGAATGTATCCATTCTAATTAATTCGTACGATCCATTCTAATTCATTCTTATGATCTATTCTTATTCATTCGCACGATCCAGTCTAATTGATTCGCAAGATCCATTCAAATTCATTCGCACGAATGTATCCATTCTAATTCATTCGTACGATCCATTCTAATTCATTAATATGATCCATTCTAATTCATTCGTACGATCCATTCTAATTCATATGCACAAAGGTATCCATTCTAATTCATTCGCACGAAAGAATTAGAATGGATTGTATAAAAGAATTAGAATGGATCGTGCGAATGAATTAGAATGGATCGTACGAAGGAATTAGAATGGATCGTACGAAGGAATTAGAATGGATCGTACGAATGAGTAAGAATGGATCATACGAATGAATTAGAATGGATCATACGAATGAATTAGAATGGATCATACGAATTAATTAGAATAGATCGTACGAATGAATTAGAATGGATCGTACGAATGAATTAGAATGGATATATTCGTGCGAATGAATTAGAATGGATCGTACGAATGAATTAGAATGGATCGTACGAATGAATTAGAATGGATACATTTGTGCGAATGAATTAGAATGGATCGTACGAATGAATTAGAATGGATCGTATGAATGAATTAGAATGGATCGTACGAATGAATTAGAATGGATCATGCGAATGAATTAGAATGGATCGTACGAATGAATTAGAATGGATCGTACGAATGAACTAGAATGGATACATTCGTGTGAATGAATTAGAATGGATCGTATGAATGAATTAGAATGGATCGTACGAATGAATTAGAATGGATCTTACGAATGAATTAGAATGAATCGTACGAATGAATTAGAATGGATCGTACGAATGAATTAGAATGGATACATTCATGCGAATGAATTAGAATGGATCGGACGAATGAATTAGAATGGATCGTACGAATGAATTAGAAGGGATCGTACGAATAAATTAGAATGGATACATTCGTCCGAATGAATTAGAATGGATCATACGAATGAGTAAGAATGGATCGTACGAATGAAAAAGAATAGATTGTACGAATGAATTAGAATGGATCCTACGAATGAATTAGAATGGATCGTGTGAAAGAATTAGAATGGATTGTATGAATAAATTAGAATGGATCGTATGAATGAATGAGAATGGATCGTGCGAATGAATTCCAATGGATCGTACGAATTCATTCAATTTCATTCGTACGATCCATTCTAATTCATATGCACAAAGGTATCCATTCTAATTCATTCGTACGATCCATTCTAATTCAGGATTGTACGAATGAATTAGAATGGATACATTCGTTCGAATGAATTAGAATTGATCATACGAATGAGTAAGAATGGATCGGACGAATGAATTAGAATGGATCATACGAATGAATTAGAATGGATCAAATGAATTAATTAGAATGGTTACATTCATGCGAATGAATTAGAATGGATCGTACGAATGAAGTAGAATGGATCGTATGAATGAATTAGAATGGATACATTCGTGCGAATGAATTAGAATGGATCGTATGAATGAATTAGAATAGATTGTGCGAATGAATTAGAATGGATCGTACGAATGATTTAGAATGGATCGTACGAATGAATTAGAATGGATCGTACGAATGAACTAGAATGGATAGTGCGAATGAATTAGAATCGATCGTACAAATGAATTAGAATGGATCGTACGAATGAATTAGAATGGATCATACGAATGAGTAAGAATGGATCGTACGAATGAATTAGAATGGATCGTACGAATGGATCATATGAATGAATTAGAATGGATCGTGCGAATGAATTCAAATGGATCGTACGAATTCATTCTAATTCATTCATACAATCCATTCTAATTCTTTCACACGATCCATTCTAATTCATTCGTACATTCCATTCTAATTCATTAGCACGATCCATGCTAATTCATTCGTTCGATCAATTCTAATTCGTTAGCATGATCCATTCTAATTCATTCGTACGATCCATTCTAATTCATTCGCACGATCCATTCTAATTCATTCATAGGATCCATTCTAATTCATTCATACGATCTATTCTAATTCTTTCGCATGAATGTATCCATTCTAATTCATTCGCACGAATGTATCCATTCTAATTCATTCATACGATCCATTCTAATTCATTCGTACGATCCATTCTAATTCATTCGTACGATCCATTCTAATTCATTCGTACGATCCATTCAAATTCATTCGCACGAATGTATCCATTCTAGTTCATTCGTACGATCCATTCTAATTCATTCGCACAATCCATTCTATTTCATTCGTACGATCCATTCTTACTCATTCGTATGATCCATTATGGATACATTCGTGCGAATGAATTAGAATGGATCATACGAATGAGTAAGAATGGATCGTACGAATGAAATAGAATGGATTGTGCGAATGAATTAGAATGGATCGTACGAATGAATTAGAATGGATCGTGTAAAAGAATTAGAATGGATTGTATGAATGAATTAGAATAGATCATATGAATGAATTAGAATGGATCGTACGAATGAATTAGAATGGATCGTACGAATGAATTAGAATGGATACATTCGTGCGAATGAATTAGAATGGATACATTCGTGCGAAAGAATTAGAATAGATCGTATTAATGAATTAGAATGGATACTATGAATGAATTAGAATGGATCGTGCGAATGAATTAGAATGGATCGTACGAATGAATTAGAATGGATCGTGCTAATGAATTAGAATTGATCGAACGAATGAATTAGCATGGATCGTGCGAATGAATTAGAATGGAACGTACGAATGAATTAGAATGGATCGTGTGAAAGAATTAGAATGGATTGTATGAATGAATTAGAATGAATTCGTACGATCCATTCGAATTCATTCGCACGATCCATTCTAATTCATTCATACGATCCATTCTAATTCATTCATACAATCCATTCTAATTCATTCGTAGGATCCATTCTAATTCATTCGTACAATCTATTCTATTTCATTAGTAGGATCCATTCTTACTCATTCGTATGATCCATTCTAATTCATTCGGACGAATGTATCCATTCTAATTCATTCATACAATCCATTCTAATTCATTAATATGATCCATTCTAATTCAATCGTACAATCCATTCTAATTCATATGCACAAAGGTATCCATTCTAGTTCATTCGTACGATCCATTCTAATTCATTCATACGATCTATTCTAATTCATTCATACGATCCATTCTAATTCTTTCACACGATCCATTCTAATTCATTCGTACGATCCATTCTAATTCATTCGCACAATCCATTCTATTTCATTCGTATGATCCATTCTTACTCATTGGTACGATCCATTCTAATTCATTCGCACGAATGTATCAATTCTAATTCATTCGTACGAATCCATTCTAATTCATTCGTACAATCTATTTTATTTCATTCGTACGATCCATTCTTACTCATTCGTATGATCCATTCTAATTCATTCGGACGAATGTATCCATCCTAATTTATTCGTACGATCCATTCTAATTCATTCGTACGATCCATTCTAATTCATTCGTATGATCCATTCTAATTCATTCGTCCGATCCATTCTAATTCATTCGCACGAATATATCCATTCTAATTCATTCGTACGATCCATTCTAATTCATTTCCACGAATGTATCCATTCTTGTTCATTCGTACGATCCATTCTAATTCATTCGTACGATCCATTCTAATTCATTCGCTCGATCCATTCTAATTCATTCGTACGATCCATTCTAATTCATTCATTCGATCCATTCTAATTCATTCGTACGATCCATTCTAATTCATTCGCACCAATGTATACATTCTAATTCATTCGTACGATCCATTCTAATTCATTCGCACGATCCATTCTAATTCATTCGTACTATCCATTCTAATTCTTTCACACGATCCATTCTAATTCATTCGTACGATCCATTCTAATTCATTCGCACGATCCATTCTAATTCATTCGTACGATCCATTCTAATTCATTCATACGATCCATTCTAATTCATTCGTACGATCCATTCTAATTCATTCGCACAAATATATCCATTCTAATTCATTCGTACGATCCATTCTAATTCATTCGCACGATCCATTCTAATTCATTCGTACGATCCATTCTAATTCATTTGTACGATCCATTCTAATTCATTCGTACGATCCATTCTAATTAATTCGTATGATCCATTCTAATTCATTCGCACGATCCATTCTAATTCATTCGTACGATCCATTCTAATTCATTCATACGATCCATTCTAATTCATTCGTACGATCCATTCTAATTCATTCGCACAAATGTATCCATTCTAATGCATTCGTACGATCCATTCTAATTCATTCGCACGATCCATTCTAATTCATTCATACGATCCATTCTAATTCTTTCACACGATCCATTCTAATTCATTCGTACGATCCATTCTAATTCATTCGCACGATCCATTCTAATTCATTCATATGATCCATTCTAATTCATTCGTACGATCCATTCTAATTCATTCGCACAAATGTATCCATTCTAATTCATTCGTACGATCCATTCTAATTCATTCGCACGATCCATTCTAATTCATTCGTACGATCCATTCTAATTCATTCGTACGATCCATTCTAATTCATTCGTATGATCCATTCTAATTAATTCGTATGATCCATTCTAATTCATTCGTACGATCCATTCTAATTCATTCATACAATCCATTCTAATTCATTCGCACGAATGTATCCATTCTTATTAATTCGTACGATCCATTCTAATTCATTCTTAAGATCTATTCTTATTCATTCGCATGATCCAGTCTAATTGATTCGCACGATCCATTCTAATTCATTCGCACGAATGTATCCATTCTAATTCATTCGTACGATCCATTCTAATTCATTAATATGATCCATTCTAATTCATTCGTACGATCCATTCTAATTCATATGCACAAAGGTATCCATTCTAATTCATTCACACGAAAGAATTAGAATGGATTGTATGAAAGAATTAGAATGGATCGTGCGAATGAATTAGAATGGATCGTACGATCATGCGAAGGAATTAGAATGGATCTATTCTTATTCATTCGCACGATCCAGTCTAATTGATTCGCACGATCCATTCTAATTCATTTGCACGAATGTATCCATTCTAGTTCATTCGTACGATCCATTCTAATTCATTCGTACGATCCATTCTAATTCATTCGCATGATCCATTCTAATTCATTCGTACGATCCATTATAATTCATTCATACGATCCATTCTAATTCATTCGTAAGATCCATTCTAATTCATTCGCACAAATGTAAACATTCTAATTCATTCGTACGATCCATTCTAATTCATTCGCACGATCCATTCTAATTCATTCGTACAATCCATTCTAATTCTTTCACACGATCCATTCTAATTCATTCGTACGATCCATTCTAATTCATTCGCACGATCCATGCTAATTCATTCGTACGATCCATTGTAATTCATTCATACGATCCATTCTAATTCATTCGTACGATCCATTCTAATTCATTCGCACAAATATATCCATTCTAATACATTCGTACGATCCATTCTAATTCATTCGCACGATCCATTCTAATTCATTCGTACGATCCATTCTAATTCATTCGCACGATCCATTCTAATTCATTCGTACGATTCATTCTAATTCATTCGTACGATCCATTCTAATTCATTCGCACAAATGTATCCATTCTAATTCATTCGTACGATCCATTCTAATTCATTCGCACGATCCATTCTAATTCATTCGTACGATCCATTCTAATTCTTTCACACGATCCATTCTAATTCATTCGTACGATCCATTCTAATTCATTCGCACGATCCATTCTAATTCATTCGTACGATCCATTCTAATTCATTCATACGATCCATTCTAATTGATTCGTACGATCCATTCTAATTCATTCGCACAAATGTATCCATTCTAATTCATTCGTACGATCCATTCTAATTCATTCGCACGATCCATTCTAATTCATTCGTACGATCCATTCTAATTCATTCGTACGATCCATTCTAATTCATTCGTACGATCCATTCTAATTCATTCGTACGATCCATTCTAATTAATTCGTATGATCCATTCTAATTCATTCGTACGATCCATTCTAATTCATTCATACAATCCATTCTAATTCATTCGCATGAATGTATCCATTCTAATTAATTCGTACGATCCATTCTAATTCATTCATATGATCTATTCTTATTCATTCACACGATCCAGTCTAATTGATTCGCATGATCCATTCTAATTCATTCGCACGAATGTATCCATTCTAATTCTTTCGTACGATCCATTCTAATTCATTAATATGATCCATTCTAATTCATTCGTACGATCCATTCTAATTCATATGCACAAAGGTATCCATTCTAATTCATTCGCACGAAAGAATTAGAATGGATTGTATGAAAGAATTAGAATGGATCGTGCGAATGAATTAGAATGGATCGTACGAAGGAATTAGAATGGATCGTACCAATGAGTAAGAATGGATCGTATGAATGAATTAGAATGGATCATACGAATGAATTAGAATGGATCATACGAATTAATTAGAATGGATCGTACGAATGAATTAGAATGGATCTTACGAATGAATTAGAATGGATCGTACGAATGTATTAGAATGGATACATTCGTGCGAATGAATTAGAATGGATCATACGAATGAATTAGAATGGATCGTATGAATGAATTAGAATGGATACATTTGTGCGAATGAATTAGAATGGATCGTATGAATGAATTAGAATGGATCGTACGAATGAATTAGAATGGATCGTGCGAATGAATTAGAATGGATCGTACGAATGAATTAGAATGGATCGTACGAATGAACTAGAATGGATACATTCGTGCGAATGAATTAGAATGGATCATACGAATGAATTAGAATGGATCTTACGAATGAATTAGAATGGATCGTACGAATGAATTAGAATTGATCGTACGAATGAATTAGAATGGATACATTCGTGCGAATGAATTAGAATGGATCGGACGAATGAATTAGAATGGATCATACGAATGAATTAGAATGGATCGTACGAATAAATTAGAATGGATACATTCGTCCGAATGAATTTGAATGGATCATACGAATGAGTAAGAATGGATCGTACGAATGAAATAGAAAAGATTGTACGAATGAATTAAAATGGATCCTATGAATGAATTAGAATGGATCGTGTGAAAGAATTAGAATGGATTGTATAAATGAATTAGAATGGATCGTTTGAATGAATTAGAATGGATCGTGTGAATTAATTCGAATGGATCGTACGAATTCATTCTATTTCATTCGTACGATCCGTTCTAATTCATATGCACAAAGGTATCCATTCTAATTCATTCGTACGATCCATTCTAATTCTGGATCGTACGAATGAATTAGAATGGATACATTCGTGCGAATGAATTAGAATTGATCATACGAATGAGTAAGAATGGATCGAACGAATGAATTAGAATGGATCGTACGAATGAATTAGAATGGATCAAATGAATGAATTAGAATGGTTACATTCATGAGACTGAATTAGAATTGATCGTACGAATGAAATAGAATGGATTGTACGAATGAATTAGAATGGATACATTCGTGCGAATGAATTAGAATGGATTGTATGAATGAATTAGAATAGATTGTGTGAATGAATTAGAATGGATCGTATGAATGAATTAGAATGGATCGTACGAATGAATTAGAATTGATCGTATGAATGAACTAGAAGGGATAGTGCGAATGAATTAGAATCGATCGTACGAATGAATTAGAATGGATCGTACGAATGAATTAGAATGGATCATACGAATGAGTAAGAATGGATCGTACGAATGAATTAGAATGGATCATATGAATGGATCGTATGAATGAATTAGAATAGATTGCGCGAATGAATTAGAATGGATCATGCGAATGAAATAGAATCGATACAAATGAATTAGAATGGATCATACGAATGAATTAGAATGACGATCCATTCTTACTCATTCGTATGATCTATTCTAATTTATTCGCACAAATGTATCCATTCTAATTCATTCGTACGGCTAATTCATTCGTACGGTCCATTCTAATTCATTCGCACAATCCATTCTATTTCATTCGTATGATCCATTCTAATTCATTCGTACGATCCATTCTAATTCATTCGTCCGATCCATTCTAATTCATTCACACGAATGTATCCATTCTAATTCATTCGTACGATCCATTCTAATTCATTCGTACGATCCATTCTAATTCATTCGTAAGATCCATTCTAATTCATTCGTACGATCCATTCTAATTCATTTGTACGATCCATTCTAATTCATTCGCACGAATGTATCCATTCTAGTTCATTCATACGATCCATTCTAATTCATTCGTACGATCCATTCTAATTCATTCGCACTATCCATTCTAATTCATTCGTACGATTCATTATAATTCATTCGTACGATCCATTCTAATACATTCGTACGATTCAAGCTAATTCACTCGCACGATCCATTCTAATTCATTCGTACGATCCATTCTTATTCATTCATACGATCCATTCTAATTCATTCGCATAATCCATTCTAATTCATTCGTACAATCCATTCTAATTCATTCGTATGATCCATTCTAACTCATTCGGTGGATCCATTCTAATTCATTCGTACGATCCATTCGTACGATCCATTCTAATTCATTCGTACGATCCATTCTTACTCATTCGTATGATCCATTCTAATTCATTCGTACGATCCATTCTAATTCATTCGTACGATCGATTCTAATTCATTCGCACTATCCATTCTAGTTCATTCGTATGATCCATTCTAATTCATTCGTACGATCCATTCTAATTCATTCGTACAATCCATTCTAATTCATTCGCACAATCTATTCTAAATTATTCATACGATCAATTCTAATTCATTAGCACGAATGTATCCATTCTAATTGATTCATACGATCCATTCTACTTCATTCGTACGATCCATTCTAATTCATTCTCATGAATGTGACCATTCTAATTCATTCATTTGATCCATTCTAATTCATTCGTACGATCTATTCTAATTCATTCGTCCGATCCATTCTTACTCATTCGTATGATCAATTCTAATTCATTCGCACGAATGTATCCATTCTAATTCATTCGTACGATCCTGAATTAGAATGGATCGTACGAATGAATTAGAATGGATACCTTTGTGCATATGAATTAGAATGGATCGTACGAATGAAATAGAATGATTTCGTACGATCCATTCGAATTCATTCGCACGATCCATTCTAATTCATTCATACGATCCATTCTAATTTATTCATACAATCCATTCTAATTCTTTCACATGATCCATTCTAATTCATTCGTAGGATCCATTCTAATTCATTCATACAATCTATTCTATTTCATTCGTACGATCCATTCTTACTCATTCGTATGATCCATTCTAATTCATTCGGACGAATGTATCCATTCTAATTTATTTGTACGATCCATTCTAATTCATTCGTATGATCCATTCTAATTCATTCGTACGATCCATTCTAATTCATTCGTCCGATCCATTCTAATTCATTCGCACGAATGTATCCATTCTAATTCATTCGTACGATCCATTCTAATTCATTCGTACGATTCATTCTAATTCATTCATAAGATCCATTCTAATTCATTCGTACGATCCATTCTAATTCATTCGCACGAATGTATCCATTCTAGTTCATTCGTACGATCCATTCTAATTCATTCGTACGATCCATTCTAATTCATTCGCACGATCCATTCTAATTCATTCGTACGATCCATTCTATTTCATTCATACGATCCATTCTAATTCATTCGTACGATCCATTCTAATTCATTCACACAAATGTATCCATTCTAATTCATTCGTATGATCCATTCTAATTCATTCGCACGAATGTATCCATTCTAATTCATTCGTACGATCCATTCTAATTCATTCGTATGATCCATTCTAATTAATTCGTATGATCCATTCTAATTCATTCGTATGATTAATTCTAGTTCATTCGTACGATCCATTCTAATTCATTCGTACGATCCATTCTAATTCATTCGCACGATCCATTCTAATTCATTCGTACGATCCATTCTAATTCATTCGTACGATCCATTCTAATTCATTCGTACGATCCATTCTAATTCATTCGTAAGATTCATTCTAATTCATTCGTACGATCCTTTCTAATTCATTCGTACGATCCATTCTAATTCATTCGCACGAATGTATCCATTCTAGTTCATTCGTACGATCCATTTTAATTCATTCGTACGATCCATTCTAATTCATTCGCACGATCCATTCTAATTCATT
This sequence comes from Chamaelirium japonicum, assembly GCA_947650365.1. Classification (NCBI taxonomy): domain Eukaryota; kingdom Viridiplantae; phylum Streptophyta; class Magnoliopsida; order Liliales; family Melanthiaceae; genus Chamaelirium; species Chamaelirium japonicum. The sequence goes on from CANTAL010000193.1 coordinate 380,955, forward strand.
CGTACGATCCATTCTATTTCATTCATACGATCCATTCTAATTCATTCGTACGATCCATTCTAATTCATTCGCACAAATGTATCCATTCTAATTCGTTCGTACGATCCATTTTAATTCATTCGCACGAATGTATCCATTCTAATTCATTCGTACGATCCATTCTAATTCATTCGTATGATCCATTCTAATTAATTCGTATGATCCATTCTAATTCATTCGTATGATCAATTCTAGTTCATTCGTACGATCCATTCTAATTCATTCGTACGATCCATTCTAATTCATTCGCACGATCCATTCTAATTCATTCATACAATGCATTCTAATTCTTTCACACGATCCATTCTAATTCCTTCGTACGATCCATTCTAATTCATTCGTGCAATCCATTCTATTTCATTCGTACGATCCATTCTTACTCATTCGTACGATCCATTCTAATTCATTCACACGAATGTATCCATTCGTACGAATGAATTAGAATAGATTGTACGAATGAATTAGAATGGATCGTACGAATGAATTAGAATGGATCGTATGAATGAATTAGAATGGATCGTACGAATGAATTAGAATGGATCGTGCGAATGAATTAGAAAGGATCGTACGAATGAATTAGAATGGATCGTACGAATGAACTAGAATGGATACATTCGTGCGAATGAATTAGAATGGATCGTACGAATGAATTATAATGGATCGTACGAATGAATTAGAATGGATCATACGAATGAATTGGAATGGATCATACGAATGAATTAGAATGGATCATACGAATGAGTAAGAATGGATCGTACGAATGAAATAGAATGGATTGTACGAATAAATTAGAATGGATCGTACGAATGAATTAGAATGGATCGTGTGAAAGAATTAGAATAGATAGTATGAATGAATTAGAATGGATCATATGAATGAATTAGAATGGATCGTGCGAATGAATTCGAATGGATCGTACGAATGAATTAGAATGGATCGTACGAATGAATCAGAATGGATACATTCGTGCGAATGAATTAGAATGGATACATTCATGCGAAAGAATTAGAATAGATCGTATGAATAAATTAGAATGGATCCTATGAATGAATTAGAATGGATCGTGCGAATGAATTAGAATGGATCGTACGAATAAATTAGAATGGATCATGCTAATGAATTAGAATTGATCGAACGAATGAATTAGCATGGATCGTGCTAATGAATTAGAATGGAACGTACGAATGAATTAGAATGGATCGTGTGAAAGAATTAGAATGGATTGTATGAATGAATTAGAATGAATTCGTACGATCCATTCGAATTCATTCGCTCGATCCATTCTAATTCATTCATACGATCCATTCTAATTCATTTATACAATCCATTCTAATTCTTTCACACGATCCATTCTAATTCATTCGTAGGATCCATTCTAATTCATTCGTACAATCTATTCTATTTCATTCGTACGATCCATTCTTACTCATTCGTATGATCCATTCTAATTCATTCGGACGAATGTATCCATTCTAATTTATTCGTACGATCCATTCTAATTCATTAGTACGATCCATTCTAATTCATTCGTACGATCCATTCTTACTCATTCGTATGATCCATTCTAATTCATTCGTACGATCCATTCTAATGCATTCCTACGATCTATTCTAATTCATTCGCACAATCTATTCTAATTCATTCGTACGATCCATTCTAATTCATTCGTACGATCGTACGAATGAATTAGAATGGATTGTATGAATGAATTAGAATGGATACATTCGTGCGAATGAATTAGAATGGATCATACGAATGAGTAAGAATGGATCGTACGAATGAAATAGTATGGATTGTACGAATGAATTAGACTGGATCGTACAAATGAATTAGAATGGATCGTACGAATGAATTAGAATGGATCATACGAATGAGTAAGAATGGATCGTACGAATGAAATAGAATAGATTATACGAATGAATTAGAATGGATCCTATGAATGATTTAGAATGGATCGTGTGAAACAATTAGAATGGATCGTATGAATGAATTAGAATGGATCGTGCGAATGAATTCGAATGGATCGTACGAATTCATTCTAATTCATTCATACAATCCATTCTAATTCTTTCACACGATCCATTCTAATTCATTCGTACGTTCCATTCTAATTCATTAGCACGATCCATGCTAATTCATTCGTTCGATCAATTCTAATTCATTAGCACGATCCATTCTAATTCATTCGCACGATCCATTCTAATTCATTCGTATGATACATTCTAATTCCTTCGTACGATCCATTCTAATTCATTCATACAATCCATTCTAATTCTTTCACACGATCCATTCTAATTCATTCGTACGATCCATTCTATTTCATTCGTGCAATCCATTCTATTTCATTCGTACGATCCATTCTTACTCATTCGTACGATCCATTCTAATTCATTCACACGAATGTATCCATTCGTACGAATGAATTAGAATAGATTGTACGAATGAATTAGAACGGATCGTACGAATGAATTAGAATGGATCGTATGAAGGAATTAGAATGGATCGTACGAATGAATTAGAATGGATATATTCGTGCAAATGAATTAGAATGGATCATATGAATGTATTAGAATGGATCGTATGAGTGAATTAGAATGGATCGTACGAATGAATTAGAATGGATTGTAAGAATGAATTAGAATGGATCGTATGAATGAATTAGAATGGATCGTACGAATGAATTAGAATGGATCTTGCGAATGAATTAGAATGGATCATACGAACGAATTAGAATGGATCGTACGAATGAACTAGAATGGATACATTCGTGCGAATGAATTAGAATGGATCATACGAATGAATTAGAATGGATCGTACGAATGAATTAGAATGGATCGTACGAATGGATTAGAATGGATCGTACGAATGGATTAGAATGGATCATACAAATGAATTAGAATGGATCGTGCGAATGAATTAGAATGGATCGAACGAATGAATTAGAATGGATATATTCGAGCGAATGAATTAGAATAGATCGTAGGAATTAATTAGAAAGGATCATACGAATGAATTAGAATGGATCGTACGAACGAATTAGAATGGATCGTACGAACGAATTAGAATGGATCATATGAACGAATTAGAATGGATCGTACGAATGAATTAGAATGGATACATTCGAGCGAATGAATTAGAATGGATCGTACGAATGAATTAGAATAGATCATAGGAATGAATTAGAATGGATCGTGCAAATGAATTAGAATGGATACATTCGTGCGAATGAATTAGAATGGATCGTGCGAATGAATTAGAATGGATCGTACGAATGAATTAGAATGGATATATTTGAACAAATAAATTAGAATGGATCATACGAATGAATTAGAATGGATCGTACGAATGAATTAGAATGGATAGTGCGAATGAATTAGAATGGATCGTACGAATGAATTAGAATGGATACATTCGTGCGAATGAATTAGAATGGATCATACGAATGAGTATGAATGGATCGTACGAATGAAATAGAATGGATTATACAAATGAATTAGAATGGATACATTCGTGCGAATGAATTAGAATGGATCGTATGTACGACTGAATTAGAGGGATACATTCGTGCGAATGAATTAGAATGGATCGTACGAATGAATTAGAATGGATCGTGCGAATGAATTAGAGTGGATCGTACGAATGAATTAGAATGGATCGTATGAATGAACTAGAATGGATACATTCGTGCGAATGAATTAGAATGGATCGTACGAATGAATTAGAATGGATCGTACGAATGAATTAGAATGGATCGTACGAATGAATTAGAATGGATCGTACGAATGAAATAGAATGGATCATACGAATGAATTAGAATGGATCGTACGAATGAATTAGAATGGATCGTACGAAGGAATTAGAATGGATCGTACGAATGAATTAGAATGGATATATTCGTGCAAATGAATTAGAATGGATCGTATGAATGTATTAGAATGGATCGTATGAGTGAATTAGAATGGATCGTACGAATGAATTAGAATGGATCGTATGAATGAATTAGAATGGATACATTCGTGTGAATGAATTAGAATGGATCGTATGAATGAATTAGAATAGATTTTGTGAATGACTTAGAACTGATCGCACGAATGAATTAGAATGGATACATTCGTGCGAATGAATTAGAATGGATTGTATGAATGAATTAGAATGGATCGTACGAATGAATTAGAATGGATCGTATGAGTGAATTAGAATGGATACGAAGGAATTAGAATGGATCGTACGAAGGAATTAGAATGGATCATACGAATGAAATAGAATGGATCGTACGAAGGAATTTGAATGGATCGTACGAAGGAATTAGAATGGATCGTAAGAATGAATTAGAATGGATCGTACGAATGAATTAGAATGGTTATATTTGTGCGAATGAATTAGAATGGATCGTACGGAATGAATTAGAATGGATTGTATGAATGAATTAGAATGGATACATTCGTGCGAATGAATTAGAATGGATCATACGAATGAGTAAGAATGGATCGTACGAATGAATTAGAATGGATCTTACGAATGAATTCGAATGGATCGTACGAATAAATTAGAATGGATACATTCGTCCGAATGAATTAGAATGGATCATACGAATGAGTAAGAATGGATCGTATGAATGAAATAGAATAGATTGTACGAATGAATTAGAATGGATCCTACGAATGAATTAGAATGGATCGTGTGAAAGAATTAGAATGGATTAGAATGGATCGTACGAATGAATTATAATGGATACATTCGTGCGAATGAATTAGAATGGATCGGACGAATTAATTAGAATGGATCGTACGAATGAATTAGAATGGATCAAATGAATGAATTAGAATGGTTACATTCATGCGAATGAATTAGAATGGATCGTACGAATGGATTAGAATGGATACATTCGTGCGAATGAATTAGAATGGATTGCATGAATGAATTAGAATGGATCATACGAATGAATTAGAATGGATCGTGTGAAAGAATTAGAATGGATTGTATGAATGAATTAGAATAGATCGTATGAATGAATTAGAATGGATTGTACGAATGAATTAGAATGGATCGTACAAATGAATTAGAATGGATACATTCGCGAATGAATTAGAATGGATCGTACGAATGAATTAGGATGGATCTTACGAATGAATTAGAATGGATCGTACGAATGAATTAGAATGGATCGTACGAATGAATTAGAATGGATACATTTGTGCGAATGAATTAGAATGGATCATACGAATGAATTAGAATGTATCGTATGAATGAATTAGAATGCATCGTACGAATGAATTAGAATGGATCGTACGAAGGAATTAGAATGGATCGTGCGATTGAATTAGAATGGATATATTCATGCAAATGAATTAGAATGGATCGTTTGAATATAATAGAATGGATCGTATGAGTGAATTAGAATGGATCGTGCGAATGAATTAGAATGGATTGTATGAATGAATTAGAATGGATCGTACGAATGAATTAGAATGGATCGTACGAATGAATTAGAATGGATCGTACGAATGAACTAGAATGTATCCATTTGTGCGAATGAATTAGAATGGATCGGACGAATGAATTAGAATGGATCGTACGAATGAATTAGAATGGATCAAATTAATGAATTAGAATGGTTACATTCATGCGAATGAATTAGAATGGATCATACGAATGGATTAGAATGGATCGTACAAATGGATTAGGATGGATACATTCGAGCGAATGAATTAGAATGGATCGTACGAATGAATTAGAATGGATCGTACGAATGGATTAGAATGGATCCTACGAATGGATATGAATGGATAACTTTGTGCATATGAATTAGAATGGATCGTACGAATGAATTAGAATGGATGATATTAATGAATTAGAATGGATCGTACGAAGGAATTAGAATGGATACATTCGTGCGAATGAATTAGAGTGGATCGTGCGAATCAATTAGACTGGATCGTGCGAATGAATAAGAATAGATCATATGAATGAATTAGAATGGATCGTACGAATGAATTAGAATGGATCATATTAATGAATTAGAATGGATCGTACGAATGAATTAGAATGGATACATTCGTGCGAATGAATTAGAATGGATCGTGCGAATCAATTAGACTGGATCGTGCGAATGAATAAGAATAGATCATACGAATGAATTAGAATGGATCGTACGAATGAATTAGAATGGATCGTACGAATGAATTAGACTGGATCTTACGAATGAATTAGAATGGATCGTACGAATGAATTAGAATGGATCGTACGAATAAATTAGAATGGATCGTACGAATGAATTAGAATGGATACATTCGTGCGAATGAATTGGAATGGATACATTCGTGTGAAAGAATTAGAATAGATCGTATGAATGAATTAGAATGGATCCTATGAATGAATTAGAATGGATCGTGCAAATGAATTAGAATGGATTGTACGAATGAATTAGAATGGATCGGATGAATGAATTAGAATGGATCGTGCTAACGAATTAGAATGGATCGGACGAATGAATTAGAATGGATCGTACGAATGAATTAGAATGGATCAAATGAATGAATTAGAATGGTTACATTCATGCGAATGAATTAGAATGGATCGTACGAATGGATTAGAATAGATCGTACGAATGGATTAGAATGGATACATTCGAGCGAATGAATTAGAATGGATCGTACGAATGAATTAGAATGGATCGTACGACTGGATTAGAATGGATCCTACGAATGGATTAGTATGGATACCTTTGTGCATATGAATTAGAATGGATCATACGAATGAATTAGAATGGATCATATTAATGAATTAGAATGGATCGTATGAATGAATTAGAATGGATCGTGCGAATCAATTAGACTGGATCGTGCGAATGAATAAGAATAGATCATACGAATGAATTAGAATGGATCGTACGAATGAATTAGAATGGATCATATTAATGAATTAGAATGGATCGTACGAATGAATTAGAATGGATACATTCGTGCGAATGAATTAGAATGGATCGTGCGAATCAATTAGACTGGATCGTGCGAATGAATAAGAAAAGATCATACGAATGAATTAGAATGGATCGTACGAATGAATTAGAATGAATTAGAATGGATCGTACGAATGAATTAGAATGGATCTTACGAATGAATTAGAATGGATCGTACGAATGAATTAGAATGGATCGTACGAATGAATTAGAATGGATACATTCGTGCGAATGAATTAGAATGGATCGGACGAATGAATTAGAATGGATCATACGAATGAATTAGAATGGATCGTGCGAATGAATTAGAATGGATCGTACGAATGAATTAGAATGGATACATTTGTGCGAATGCATTAGAATGAATTAGAATGGATCGTACGAATGAATTAGAATGGATCAAATGAATGAATTAGAATGGTTACATTCATGCGAATGAATTAGAATGGATCGTACGAATGGATTAGAATGGATCGTACGAATGGATTAGGATGGATACATTCGAGCGAATGAATTAGAATGGATCGTACGAATGAATTAGAATGGATCGTACGAATGGATTAGAATGGATCCTACGAATGGATTAGAATGGATACCTTTGTGCATATGAATTAGAATGGATCGTACGAATGAATTAGAATGGATGATATTAATGAATTAGAATGGATCGTACGAATGAATTAGAATGGATACATTCATGCGAGTGAATTAGAATGGATCGTGCGAATCAATTAGACTGGATCGTGCGAATGAATAAGAATAGATCATATGAATGAATTAGAATGGATCGTACGAATGAATTAGAATGGATCATATTAATGAATTAGAATGGATCGTACGAATGAATTAGAATGGATACATTCGTGCGAATGAATTAGAATGGATCGTGCGAATCAATTAGACTGGATCGTGCGAATGAATAAGAATAGATTATACGAATGAATTAGAATGGATCGTACGAATGAATTAGAATGAATTAGAATGAATTAGAATGGATCGTACGAATGAATTAGAATGGATCTTACGAATGGATTAGAATGGATCGTACGAATGGATTAGGATGGATACATTCGAGCGAATGAATTAGAATGGATCGGACGAATGAATTAGAATGGATCGTACGAATGAATTAGAATGGATCGTACGAATGAATTAGAATGGATCGTACGAATAAATTAGAATGGATACATTCGTCCGAATGAATTAGAATGGATCATACGAATGAGTAAGAATGGATCGTACGAATGAAATAGAATAGATTGTACGAATGAATTAGAATGGATCCTACGAATGAATTAGAATAGATTGTGTGAAAGAATTTGAATGGATTGTATGAATGAATTAGAATAAATTCGTACAATCCATTCGAATTCATTCGCACGATCCATTCTAATTCATTCATACGATCCATTCTAATTCATTCATACAATCCATTCTAATTCTTTCACACGATCCATTCTAATTCATTCGTAGGGTCCATTCTAATTCATTCGTACAATCTATTCTATTTCATTCGTACGATCCATTCTTACTCATTTGTATAATCCATTCTAATTCATTCGGACGAATGTATCCATTCTAATTTATTCGTACGATCCATTCTAATTCATTCGTACGATCCATTCTAATTCATTCGTCCGATCCATTCTAATTCATTCGCACGAATGTATCCATTCTAATTCATTCGTAGGATCCATTCTAATTCATTCGTACGATCCATTCTAATTCATTCGTAAGATCCATTCTAATTCATTCATAAAATCCATTCTAATTCATTCGTATGATCCATTCTAATTCATTCGCACGATCCATTCTAATCCATTCTAATTCATTTGTACGATCCATTCTAATTCTTTCACACGATCCATTCTAATTCATTCGTACGATCCATTCTAATTCATTTGTACGATCTATTCTAATTCATTCGTACGATCCATTCTAATTCATTCGTATGATCCATTCTAATTAATTCGTAAGATCCATTCTAATTCATTCGTACGATCCATTCTAATTCATTCGTATGATCTATTCTAATTCATTCATACGATCCATTCCAATTCATTCATACGATCTATTCTAATTCATTCATACGATCCATTCTTATTCATTCGCACGATCCATTCTAATTCATTCGTACGATCCATTCTAATTCATTTGCACGAATGTATCCATTCTAGTTCATTCGTACGATCCATTCTAATTCATTCATACGATCCATTCTAATTCTTTCATATAATCCATTCTAATTCATTCGCACGATCCATTCTAATTCACTCATACGATCCATTCTAATACATTCATACGATCCATTCTAATTCATTCATTCGTATTTCACATGATCCATTCTAATTCATTCGTAGGATCCATTCTAATTCATTCGTACAATCTATTCTATTTCATTCGTACGATCCACTCTTACTCATTCGTACGATCCATTCTAATTCATTCGCACGATCCATTCTAATTCATTCGTACGATCCATTCTAATTCATTCGTACGATCCATTCTAATTCATTCGTACGATCCATTCTGATACATTTGTACGATCCATTCTAATTCATTCGCACAATCCTTTCTATTTCATTCGTACGATCCATTCTTACTCATTCGTATGGTCTATTCTAATTGATTCGCACGAATGTATCCATTCTAATTCATTCATACAATCTATTCTAATTCATTCCGTACGATCCATTCTAATTCATTCGCATGAATGTAACCATTCTAATTCATTCATTTGATCCATTCTAATTCATTCGTACGATCTATTCTAATTCATTCGTCCGATCCATTCTAATTCATTCGCACGAATGTATCCATTCTAATTCATTCGTACGATCCATTCTAATTCATTCGTATGATCCATTCTAATTCATTCGCACGAATGTATCCATTCTAATCCATTCGTGCGATCCATTCTAATCCATTCGTACGATCCATTCTAATTCATTCGCATGAATATAACCATTCTAATTCATTCATTTGATCCATTCTAATTCATTCGTACAATCTATTCTAATTCATTCGTACGATCCATTCTAATTATTCGTACGATCTATTCTAATTCATTCGTCTGATCCATTCTAATTCATTCGCACGAATGTATCCATTCTAATTCATTCGTACGATCCATTCTAATCCATTCTAATTCTTTCACAAAATCTATTCTAATTCATTCATACGATCCATTCTAATTCATTCACACGAATGTATCCATTCTAATTCATTCATACGATCCATTCTATTCATTCGTACGATCCATTCTTACTCATTGGTACGATCCATTCTAATTCATTCGCACGATCCATTCAAATTCATTCGTACGATCCATTCTAATTCATTCATACGATCCATTCTAATTCATACGATTCATGCTAATTCATTCTAATTCATTCTAATTCGTATGATCCATTCTAATTCATTCGTATGATCCATTCTTATTCATTCGCACGATCCAGTCTAATGGATTCGCACGATCCATTCTAATTCATTCGCACGAATGTATCCATTCTAATTCATTCGTACGATCCATTCTAATTCGTTAATATGATCCATTCTAATTCATTCGTATGATCCATTGTAATTTATATGCACAAAGGTATCCATTCTAATCCATTCGTAGGATCCATTCTAATCCATTCATACGATCCATTCTAATTCATTCGTACGATCCATTCTAATTCATTCGCTCGAATGTATCCATTCTAATTTATTCGTACGATCCATTCTAATCCATTCGTACGATCCATTCTAATTCATTCGCATGAATGTAACCATTCTAATTCATTCATTTGATCCATTCTAATTCATTCGTACGATCCATTCTAATTTATTCGTTTGATCCATTCTAATTCATTCGCACGAATGTATCCATTCTAATTCATTCGTACGATCCATTCTAATTCATTCGTACGATCCATTCTAATTCATTCGTAAGATCCATTCTAATTCATTCATACGATCCATTCTAATTCATTCGTACGATCCATTCTAATTCATTCGCACGAATGTATCCATTCTAGTTCATTCGTACGATCCATTTTAATTCATTCGTCCGATCCATTCTAATTCATTCGCACGAATGTATCCATTCTAATTCATTCGTACGATCCATTCTAATTCCTTCGTACGATCTATTCTAATTCATTCGTACGATCCATTCTTACTCATTCGTACGATCCATTCTTACTAATTCGTATGATCCATTCTAATTCATTCGCACGAATGTATCCATTCTAATTCATTCATACAATCCATTCTAATTCATTCCGTACGATCCATTCTAATTCATTCGTACGATCGTACGAATGAATTAGAATGGATCGTACGAATGAATTAGAATGGATCATACGAATGAGTAAGAATGGATCGTACGAATGAAATAGAATGGATTGTATGAATGAATTAGAATGGATCGTACGAATGAATTTGAATGGATCGTACGAATGAATTAGAATGGATCGTGCTAATGAATTAGAATTGATCGTACGAATGAAATAGAATGGATTGTACGAATGATTTAGAATGGATCGTACGAATGAATTAGAATGGATCATACGAATGATTTAGAATGGATACATTCGTGCGAATGAATTAGAATGGATCATACGAATGAGTAAGAATGGATCGTACGAATGAAATAGAATGGATTGTACGAATGAATTAGAATGGATTCGTACGAATGAATTAGAATGGATACATTCGTGCGAATGAATTAGAATGGATCGTACCAATGAGTAAGAATGGATCGTAAGAATGAAATAGAATGGATTGTGCGAATGAATTAGAATGGATCGTACGAATGAATTAGAATGGATCGTGTGAAAGAATTAGAATGGATTGTATAAATGAGTTAGAATAGATCGTATGAATGAATTAGAATGGATCGTACGAATGAATTAGAATGGATCGTACGAATGAATTAGAATGGATACATTCGTGCGAATGAATTAGAATGGATACATTCGTGCGAAAGAATTAGAATAGATCGTATGAATGAATTAGAATGGATCCTATGAATGAATTAGAATGGATCGTGCGAATGAATTAGAATGGATAGTACGAATGAATTAGAATGGATCGTGCTAATGAATTAGAATTGATCGAACGAATGAATTAGCATGGATCGTGCTAATGAATTAGAATGGAACGTACGAATGAATTAGAATGGATCGTGTGAAAGAATTAGAATAGATTGTATGAATGAATTAGAATGGATCGTACGAATGAATTAGAATGGATCGTGTGAAGGAATTAGAATGGATTGTATGAATGAATTAGAATAGATTGTATGAATGAATTAGAATGGATCGTACGAAGGAATTAGAATGGATAGTACGAATGAATTAGAATGGATCGTACGAATGAATTAAAATAGATCGTACGAATGAATTAAAATGGATCGTACGAATGAATTAGAATGGATCGTGTGAAAGAATTAGAATGGATCATACGAATGAATTAGAATGGATCGTGCGAATGAATTAGAATGGATCGTATGAATGAATTAGAATAGATCGTGCTAATGAATTAGAATTGATCGAACGAATGAATTAGCATGGATCGTGCATTCGTACGATCCATTCTAATTCATTCGTAAGATCCATTCTAATTCATTCGTACGATCCATTCTAATTCATTCGCACAAATGTATCCATTCTAGTTCATTCGTACGATCCATTCTAATTTATTCGTACGATCCATTCTAATTCATTTATACGACCTATTCTAATTCATTCATACAATCCATTCTAATTCTTTCACACGATCCATTCTAATTCATTCGTATGATCCATTCTAATTCATTCGTACGATCCATTCTAATTCATTTGTACGATCCATTCAAATTCATTCGTACAATCCATTCTATTTCATTCGTGCGATCCATTCTTACTCATTCGTATGATCCATTCTAATTCATTCGCACGAATGTATCCATTCTAATTCATTCATATAATCCATTCTAATTCATTCCGTATGATCCATTCTAATTCATTCGTACGATCGTACGAATGAATTAGAATGGATCGTACGAATGAATTAGAATAGATTGTACGAATGAATTAGAATGGATCCTACGAATGAATTCGAATGGATCGTGTGAAAGAATTAGAATGGATCGTACAAATGAATTAGAATGGATCGTACGAATGAATTAGAATGGATCATACGAATGAGTAAGAATGGATCGTACAAATGAAATAGAATGGATTGTATGAATGAATTAGAATGGATCGTACGAATGAATTAGAATGGATCGTGTGAAAGAATTAGAATGCATTGTATGAATGAATTAGAATGGATCTTATGAATGAATTAGATTGGATCGTGCGAATGAATTCGAATGGATCGCATAATCCATTCGAATAGAATGGATCGTATGAATGAATTAGAATGGATCGGGCGAATGAATTAGAATGGATTGTAGGAATGAATTAGAATGTATCGTATGAATGAATTAGAATGGATCATATGAATGAATTAGAATGGATCGTGCGAATGAATTAGAATGGATCGTACGAATGAATTAGAATGGATCATACGAATGAATTAGAATGGATCATACGAATGAGTAAGAATGGATCATACGAATGAAATAGAATGGATTGTACGAATGAATTAGAATGGATACATTCGTGCGAATGAGTTAGAATGGATCGTACGAATGAATTAGAATGGATCGTACGAATGAATTAGAATGGATCGTATGAATAAATTAGAATGGATCTTATGAATGAATTAGAATGAATCGTACAAATGGATTAGAATGGGTACATTCGTGCGAATGAATTAGAATAGATTATATGAATGAATTAGAATGGATCGTACAAATGAATTAGAATGGATCGTACGAATGAATTAGAATGGATCGTACGAATGGATTAGAATGGATTGTACGAATGAATTAGAATGGATCCTACGAATGAAATAGAATGGATCGTGTGAAAGAATTAGAATGGATTGTATGAATGAATTAGAATGGATCGTATGAATGAATTAGAATTGATCGTGCGAATGAATTCAATTGGATCGTACGAATTCATTCTAATTCATTCATACAATCCATTCTAATTCTTTCACACGATCCATTCTAATTCATTCGTACGTTCCATTCTAATTCATTAGCACGATCCATGCTAATTCATTCGTTTGATCAATTCTAATTCATTCGCACGATCCATTCTAAATCATTCATACGATCCATTCTAATTCATTTATACAATCCATTCTAATTCTTTCACACGATCCATTCTAATTCATTCGTAGGATCCATTCTAATTCATTCGTACAATCCATTCTAATCCATTCGTACGATCCATTCTAATTCATTCGTACGATCCATTCTAATTTATTCGTACGATCCATTCTAGTTCATTCATACAATCCATTCTAATTCATTCGCACGAATGTATCCATTCTAATCCATTCGTACGATCCATTCTAATTCATTCGTACGATCTATTCTAATTCATTCGTCCGATCCATTCTAATTCATTCGCACGAATATATCCATTCTAATTCATTCGTCTGATCCATTCTAATTCATTCGTACGATCCATTCTAATTAATTCGTATGATCCATTCTAATTCATTCGTACGATCCATTCTAATTCATTCGTACAAATCTATTCTAATTCATTCGTACAATCTATTCTATTTCATTCGTATGATCCATTCTTACTCATTTGTATGATCCATTCTAATTCATTCGGACGAATGTATCCATTCTAATTTATTCGTACGATCCATTCTAATTCATTCGTACGATCCATTCTAATTCATTCGCTCGAATGTATCCATTCTAATCCATTCGTACGATCCATTCTAATCCATTCGTACGATCCATTCTAATTCATTCGCATGAATATAACCATTCTAATTCATTCATTTGATCCATTCTAATTCATTCGTACGATCCATTCTAATTCATTAGCACGATCCATGCTAATTCATTCGTTCGATCAATTCTAATTCATTAGCACGATCCATTCTAATTCATTCGTATGATCCATTCTAATTCATTCGTACGATCCATTCTAATTCATTCATAGGATCCATTCTAATTCATTCATACGATCTATTCTAATTCTTTCGCACGAATGAATTAGAATGGATCGTACGAAGGAATTAGAATGGATCGTACGACTGAATTAAAATGGATATATTCGTGCAAATGAATTAGAATGGATCGTATGAATATATTAGAATGGATCGTATGAGTGAATTAGAATGGATCGTACGAATGAATTAGAATGGATTGTATGAATGAATTAGAATGGATCGTACGAATGAATTAGAATGGATCATACGAATTAATTAAAATGGATCATACGAATGAATTAGAATGGATCGTACGAATGAATTAGAATGGATCGTACGAATGAATTATAATGGATACATTCGTGCGATCCATTCTAATTCATTCGCACAATCCATTCTATTTCATTCGTACGATCCATTCTTACTCATTGGTACGATCCATTCTAATTCATTCGCACGAATGTATCCATTCTAATTCATTCGTACGAATCCATTCTAATTCATTCGCACGATCTATTCTAATTCATTCGCATGAATGTAACCATTCTAATTCATTCGTACGATCCATTCTAATTCATTCGTACGATCCATTCTAATTCTTTCACACGATCCATTCTAATTCATTCACACGAATGTATCCATTCGTACGAATGAATTAGAATAGATTGTGAATGAATTAGAATGGATCGTATGAATGAATTAGAATGGATCGTACGAATGAATTAGAATGGATCGTGCGAATGAATTCGAATGGATCGTACGATCCATTCTAATTCATTCGCACGATCCATTCTAATTCATTCGTACGATCCATTCTAATTCATTCATACGATCCATTCTAATTCATTCGTATGATTCATTCTAATTCATTCGCACAAATGTATCCATTCTAATTCATTCGTACGATCCATTCTAATTCATTCGCACGATCCATTCTAATTCATTCGTACGATCCATTCTAATTCATTCGCACGATCTGTTCTTATTCATTCGCACAATCCATTCTAATTCATTCCCACGAATGTATCCATTCCAATTCATTCGTACGATCCATTCTAATTCATTCGTACGATCCATTCTAATTAATTCGTATGATCCATTCTAATTCATTCGTACGATCCATTCTAATTCATTCGTACGATCCATTCTAATTCATTCGTACGATCCGTTCTAATTAATTCGTATGATCCATTCTAATTCATTCGTACGATCCATTCTAATTCATTCGTACGAACCATTCTAATCCATTCTAGTTCATTCGTACGATCCATTCTAATTCCTTCGTTCGATCCATTCTAATTCATTCGTACGATCTATTCTAATTCATTGTATCCATTTTAATTCATTCATACGATCCATTCTAATTCATTCGTACGATCCATTCTAATTCATTCGTAAGATCCATTCTAATTCATTCGTACGATCCATTCTAATTCATTCGTACGATCCATTCTAATTCATTCGCACGAATGTATCCATTCTAGTTCATTCGTTCGATCCATTCTAATTTATTCGTACGATCCATTCTAATTCATTCGCACGATCCATTCTAATTCATTCGTACAATCCATTCTAATTCATTCATACGTTCCATTCTAATTCATTCGTACGATCCATTCTAATTCATTCGCACAAATGTATCGATTTTAATTCATTCGTACGATCCATTCTAATTCATTCGCACGATCCATTCTAATTCATTCGCACGATCTGTTCTTATTCATTCGCACAATCTATTCTAATTCATTCGCACGAATGTATCCATTCTAATTCATTCGTACGATCCATTCAAATTCATTCATATGATCCATTCTATTTAATTCGTATGAGCCATTCTAATTCATTCGTACGATCCATTATAATTCATTCGTACGATCCATTCTAATTCATTCTAGTTTATTTGTACGATCCATTCTAATTCCTTCGTACGATCCATTCTAATTCATTCGTACGATCCATTCTAATTAATTCGTATGATCCATTCTAATTCATTCGTACGAATGTATCCATTCTAGTTCATTTGTACGAATGAAATAGAATAGATTGTACGAATGAATTAGAATGGATTAGAATGAATTAGAATGGATCGTGTGAAAGAATTAGAATGGATCGTACAAATGAATTAGAATGGATTAGAATGGATCGTGCGAATGAATTAGAATGGATCGTACGAATGAATTAGAATGGATCGTACGAATGAATTAGAATGGATCATATGAATGAATAAGAATGGATCGTACGAATGAATTAGAATGGATCGTGCGAATGAATTAGCATGAATCGTACGAATGTATTAGAATGGATCGTACGAATGAATTAGAATGAATCGTACGATCCATTCTAATTCATTCGTACGATCCATTCTAATTCATTCACACGAATGTATCCATTCTAGTTCATTCGTACGATCCATTCTAGTTCATTCGTACGATCCATTCTAATTCATTCGTACGATCCATTCTAATTCATTCGTATGATCCATGCTAATTAATTCGTATGATCCATTCTAATTCATTCGTACGATCCATTCTAATTCATTCATACAATCCATTCTAATTCATTCGCACGAATGTATCCATTCTAATTAATTCGTACGATCCATTCTAATTCATTCGTATGATCCATTCTTATTCATTCGCACGATCCAGTCTAATGGATTCGCACGATCCATTATATTTCATTCGCACGAATGTATCCATTCTAATTCATTCATACGATCCATTCTAAGTCATTCGTACGATCCATTCTTATTCATTCGCACAAATGTATCCATTCTAATTCATTCGTATGATCCATTCTAATTCATTCGTATGATCAGTTCTAATTCATTCATACGATCCATTCTAATTCATTCGTACGATCCATTCTAATTCACTCATACGATCCATTCTAATACATTCATACGATCCATTCTAATTCATTTGCACGAATATATCCATTCTAATTCATTCGTACGATCCATTCTAATTCCTTCGTACGATCCATTCTAATTCATTCGTACGATCTATTCTAATTCATTCGTACGATCCATTCTAATTCATTCGCACGAATGTATCCATTCTAATTCATTCGTACGATCCATTCTAATTCATTCGCACGATCCATTCTAATTCATTCGTACGATCCATTCTAATTCATTCGCACGATCCATTCTAATTCATTCGTAGGATCCATTCTAATTCTTTCACACGATCCATTCTAATTCATTCGTACGATCCATTCTAATTCATTCGCACGATCCATTCTAATTCATTCGTACGATCCATTCTAATTCATTCGCACGATCTGTTCTTATTCATTCGCACAATCCATTCTAATTCATTCGCACGAATGTATCCATTCTAATTCATTCGTACGATCCATTCTAATTCATTCACATGATCCATTCTAATTAATTCGTATGATCTATTCTAATTCACTCATACGATCCATTCTAATCATTCTAATTCATTCGTACGATCCATTCTTATTCATTCATACGATCCATTCTAATTCATTCGCACAATCCATTCTAATTCATTCGTACAATCCATTCTAATTCATTCGTATGATCCATTCTAACTCATTCGGTGGATCCATTCTAATTCATTCGTACGATCCATTCTAATTCATTCCCATGATCCATTCTAATTTATTCGTACGATCCATTCTAATTCATTCGTACGATCTATTCTAATTCATTCATACGATTCATTCTAATTCATTCATATGAGCTATTCTAATTCATTCGTACGATCCATTCTAATTCATTCGTACGATCCATTGTAATTCATTCATACAATCGATTTAGATTCATTCGCACAAATGTATCCATTATAATGGATCGTACGAATGAATGGATCTTTCGAATGAATTAGAATGGATCGTACGAATGAATTAGAATGGATACATTCGTGCGAATGAATTAGAATGGATCGGGCGAATGAATTAGAATGGATCGTACGAATGAATTAGAATGGATCGTACGAATAAATTAGAATGGATACATTCGTCCGAATGAATTAGAATGGATCATACGAATGAGTAAGAATGGATCGTACGAATGAAATAGAATAGATTGTACGAATGAATTAGAATGGATCCTACGAATGAATTAGAATGGATCGTGTGAAAGAATTAGAATGGATTGTATGAATGAATTAGAATGGATCATATGAATGAATTAGAATGGATCGTGCGAATGAATTCGAATGGATCGTACGAATTCATTCTAATTCATTCATACAATCCATTCTAATTCTTTCACACGATCTATTCTAATTCATTCGTAGGATCCATTCTAATTCATTCGTACAATCTATTCTATTTCATTCGTATGATCCATTCTAATTCATTCGGACGAATGTATCCATTCTAATTTATTCGTACGATCCATTCTAATTCATTCGTACGATCCATTCTAATTCATTCGTACGATCCATTCTAATTCATTCGTCCGATCCATTCTAATTCATTCGCACGAATGTATCCATTCTAATTCATTCGTACGGTCCATTCTAATTCATTCGCACAACCCATTCTATTTCATTCGTACGATCCATTCTTACTCATTCGTATGATCCATTATGGATATATTCGTGCGAATGAATTAGAATGGATCATACGAATGAGTAAGAATGGATCGTACGAATGAAATAGAATGGATTGTGCGAATGAATTAGAATGGATCGTACGAATGAATTAGAATGGATCGTGTGAAAGAATTAGAATGGATTGTATGAATGAATTAGAATAGATCGTATGAATGAATTAGAATGGATCGTACGAATGAATTAGAATGGATCGTACGAATGAACTAGAATGGATACATTCGTGCGAATGAATTAGAATGGATCGTACGAATGAATTAGAATGGATCGTACGAATGAATAAGAATGGATCT
This sequence comes from Chamaelirium japonicum, assembly GCA_947650365.1. Lineage (NCBI taxonomy): Eukaryota > Viridiplantae > Streptophyta > Magnoliopsida > Liliales > Melanthiaceae > Chamaelirium > Chamaelirium japonicum. Next base: position 400,874 of record CANTAL010000193.1, read on the forward strand.
TACGAATGAATTAGAATGGATCGTACGAATGCACGATCCATGCGAATGAATTAGAATAGACCGTACGAATGAACTAGAATGGATACATTCGTGCGAATGAATTAGAATGGATCGTACGAATGAATTAGAATGGATCTAATGAATGAATTAGAATGGATCGTACGAATGAATTAGAATGGATCGTACGAATGAATTAGAATGGATACATTCGTGCGAATGAATTAGAATGGATACATTCGTGCGAATGAATTAGAATGGATACATTCGTGCAAAAGAATTAGAATGGATCGTATGAATGAATTAGAATGGATCATATGAATGAATTAGAATGCATCGTACGAATGAATTAGAATGGATCGTACGAATGAATTAGAATGGATCGTACGAATGAATTAGAATGGATCGTGCTAATGAATTAGAATTGATCGAACGAATGAATTAGAATGGATACATTAGTGCGAATGAATTAGAATGGATCGGACGAATGAATTAGAATGGATCGTACGAATGAGTAAGAATGGATCGTACGAATGAAATAGAATAGATCGTACGAATGAATTAGAACGGATCGTACGAAGGAATTAGAATGGATCGTACGAATGAATTAGAATGGATATATTCGTGCAAATGAATTAGAATGGATCGTATGAATGTATTAGAATGGATCGTATGAGTGAATTAGAATGGATCGTACGAATGAATTAGAATGGATCGTATGAATGAATTAGAATGGATACATTCGTGTGAATGAATTAGAATAGATTTTGTGAATGAATTAGAACTGATCGTACGAATGAATTAGAATAGATACATTCGTGCGAATGAATTAGAATGGATTGTATGAATGAATTAGAATGGATCGTACGAATTAATTAGAATGGATCGTAGGAATGAATTAGAATGGATCGTGCGAATGAATTAGAATGGATCCTACGAATGAATTAGAATGGATACATTTGTGTGAATGAATTAGAATGGATCGTACGAATGAATTAGAATGGATCGTATGAATGAATTAGAATGGATCGTACGAATGAATTAGAATGGATCGTGCGAATGAATTAGAATGGATCATACGAATGAACTAGAATGGAAACGTTCGTGCGAATGAATTAGAATGGATCGTACGAATGAATTAGAATGGATAGTACGAATGAATTAGAATGGATCTTACGAATGAATTAGAATGGATCGTACGAATGAATTAGAATGGATCGTACGAATGAATTAGAATGGATTCATTCGTGCGAATGAATTAGAATGGATCGGACGAATGAATTAGAATGGATCGTACGAATGAATTAGAATGGATCGTACGAATAAATTAGAATGGATCGTACGAATAAATAAGAATGGATACATTCGTCCGAATGAATTAGAATGGATCATACAAATGAGTAAGAATGGATCGTACGAATGAAATAGAATAGATTGTACGAATGAATTAGAATGGATCCTACGAATGAATTAGATTGGATCGTGTGAAAGAATTAGAATGGATTGTATGAATGAATTAGAATGGATCGTATGAATGAATTAGAATGGATCGTGCAAATGAATTCGAATGTATCGTACGAATTCATTCTAATTCATTCATACAATCCATTCTAATTCTTTCACACGATCTATTCTAATTCATTCGTAGGATCCATTCTAATTCATTCGTACAATCTATTCTATTTCATTCGTACGATCCATTCTTACTCATTCGTATGATCCATTCTAATTCATTCGGACGAATGTATGTTCGGGGGATGTTTTCGCTGGTCCGTGCGGGCTACCTGCAAGACGAAGAAAAAGCGTGAGAACGGCTGGCTCCCGTAGGAGCGCAGACCCTCCGACGCTCAAGTCAGTCTCAGGTGCACAACGGCGAGCTTTTGTGGACGAAAGTGGTAGGGAAAAGGTTTTCCAACCTGTACTATGGAACCTGGGGGTGAGCATTTATAGCAATCGGCGGCCTACCGTGGCCCGACACGTGGAGATTCTTCCAGAACCTTCTAGACCCCCACGATCCGGCTCGCGTGGGTCTCTGACAGTCCTTGGTGCTCACGCCCTGACATTCTTTGTCGTCAAGCCTGCCAGGCGGTTTGAGTGGGGGAGAGCATCTTTCTTGTTACTGCCAGCTGGCTATTCTGGAATATTCAAGTCTGGGAGGTCTTCGTGCACTGTGGGCGACCTCCGGTGGGGAGCCAAGGCGAGCTCGTCTTCCATTGCTCCGCCCTCTCTTCCACATCTATCAAGAGTCGGACCTCGCGGGAGCGACCTCTTCGATAAACTGGCGAGCTCTTGAGCGAGTTTGATCGAGCTCCTGAGCGAACTTGGGCGAGCTCCTGAGCGAGCTTGATCGAGCTCCTGAGCGAACTTGGGCGAGCTCCTGAGCGAGCTCTTTGCCTAGGCCCCTTCGGCCCAACGCGGAGCTCGCTCCCTGGGCGAGCTCCTGCGCGAGCTTGGGCGAGCTCCTGCGCGAGCTTGGGCGAGCCCCTGCGTGAGCTAGGGGCGTTTGTGGTACCGGTATATTTGTATGCATGACAGTCTAACTTCCGCTGCCATTTCCAGCGAACTCCTGCGCGAGCTTGGGCGAGCTCCTGAGTGAGCTTTTAGTCCAAGGCCCCTACAGCCCAATGTGGATCTCGCTCCCTGTCAAGGTGATTTGGTGAGCGCGGAGAGGGGGGGCGAACTCCAAAGCAGATTTCAGCTACCCCCAACATTACCCCCTCTTGAGGGAGCGACCAAGGAGGCTTTGGCGCTTGCTCAGGAGTCTTATTGCACACGATGGTTGAATTGGGAGTTCTAGTCATTTGCGACCTCCACCCGGTAGGCTACGGGCACCAACCGCGGGTGGTCTGCGCCGAGAACTTTGACTGTCAGTATTTCGCAACTACTGGGCGGGCCGGAGCATCAGCCACGAGCGATCTCCTTCCGGTGCGAGCTTGGGCGCCAGCCGTGGGCGATCTGCGTCGAGAGTTTTGACTCCCAGTATTTCACAAACGCTGGGCAGGCCGAGAGCGTCAGCCACAAGCGATCTCCTTCCGGTGTGAGCTTGTCACACGCGGTCAGGGTCTGCTTCGGGCGAGCTTGGGCACCTGCCGTTGGCGATCTGCACCGAGAGCTTTGACTGCCAGTATTTCACAAACGCTGGGCGGGCCGGGACCGTCAGCCACGAGCGATCTCCTTCCGGCGCGAGCTCATCACGCGCGGTCAGGGTCTGCCTCGGGCGAGCTTGGGCACCTGCCGTGGGCGGTCTGCGCCAAGAGCTTTGACTGCCAGTATTTCACAAACGCTGGGCGGGCCGGGAGCGTCAGCCACGAGCGATCTCCTTCCGGCACGAGCTCATCACGTGCGGTCAGGGTCTGCTTCGGGCGAGCTGCGGGCACCTGCCGTGGGCGGTCTGCGCCGAGAGCTTTGACTGCCAGTATTTCACAAACGCTGGGCGGGCCGGGAGCGTCAGCCACGAGCGATCTCCTTCCGGTGTGAGCTTGTCACACGCGGTCAGGGTCTACCTCGGGCGAGCTGCGGGCACCTGCCGTGGGCGGTCTGCGCCGAGAGCTTTGACTGCCAGTATTTCACAAACGCTGGGCGGGCCGGGAGCGTCAGCCATGAGCGATCTCCTTCCGGTGTGAGCTTGTCACACGCGGTCAGGGTCTGCTTCGGGCAAGTTGCGGGCACCAGCCTTAGGCGATCTTGTGGCTTGGGTATCGCTCCAAATCTCCAACGGTCGCTTCATCTTAAATGCGGTGCGAGGCTCGATATTGATACAATAAATCTCATCATGAGATCCCGATCGGCACGAGACACGTGTCTCCTTATCATTTGTTCCTTTTTCTGCCAATAAAGGACAGCGTCGGCACCGACGCAGCCTTTTCCCACGCGTGGTCCACGTGGCACTGCCTGATTGGAAAAAGGCGAGCTGTCGCTTCAACCGTCGGCATGTCGCCTCGTTGGGCACACTCGAGTATTAACTGCGGCCCGATTCACCTGCCTCTCACTTGCCTATAAATAGGGGACGGGGGGCGATTTTCTACCGCTACGTGAAAAACAGCTCTCCCTTCCTTCTTTGCTTTCAGCTCGCAGCTCGCTAGCGCCCTCTTGCTCATGGCTTCCTCTGCCACTGCTGCTACGTCCTCCCGAGAGGGGCCTCTCAATGTTGCCCCTATCTCGGTGCGGGCTCTGGGCTCAGGGGAAGAGGCACCTCCGAAGGAGCCCGTCGTCGTTTGGTTCAATGACATCGGGGGTGCGCCCATCCCCGATAGTCTGCGAACCGCGGTGGGCATTCCCCAAGAGCTCGCCATTCTTCCTTTTCTGAGCTCCGGGAGGCCGCTTTCGGGGACCGTGGTCTCCGTGGGGCAGATATGGTCAGGGCTCCGGCTGCCCCTGAACCATCTGGCCAGCGAGCTCCTGGAACTGGCGGGCTTATGCCCCGCCCAGCTTCCGGGAAACTCGTGGGGGATCCTCTATGGGCTTGCTCGCATCGAGAAAGCCCTAAATGCGAGGATCCCCCTAGCCTACCTCCTGAAGAAGTGGTTCCTCAAACCGGGACCCGTCTTCAACGAGGTAGACTGTGGTCAGTTCTACCTCACGGGCCGCTCCGGCGAGGTGCTTCCGTTCGCCGCCGTCGAGAACAAGGACCGGTACTGGAAAGCCTACCCGTTCGTGATCGACGGCGAGTGGCGAGGTCCTCGAGCCGGCGTCCCCTCTCTTCCTGGCAGACCGCCTCTCCTTGTCTTCAAGGAGATCGCGGAATACCGGGCAAAGGGAAAGACATGCATCACCGCAGCCCATGAGAGATCGCTCGACGAGGCAATTCTGGACTTCCTCGGGGGTCGAACCCTCGAGAAGGTCCTCCCGCTGGACTTTTCCTTCCTCTGGAAGGATCTCCGGACCGGAACCATCACCACCCGGCAGAAGGTGATGCGGAAGAAGGTCGCGGTCTCCCGGCGTGCTGCCGCGACCTCCATGGCGGCTCCCGCGACCTCCGCTGCAGGGACCTCGGCGAAGAAGGGAAAGAAGCGGGCTTCCCCCATTCAGGTCGCCGACAAGGACACCCTCGAGATGCTCCACGAGGATGATGTCGCACCACCGCCGCCACTAGCCCGCGAAGCAGCCCCAGGTCAGGCGACCACCCTTTCTGTCATTTCTCCGAGGGCCCCAGTCCCGGAGCCTCGGCGACGTCGCATTTCCTTCGTCAAGCCCGAGGATCCGCGCGTCGAGCTTCTTCTCAGTATGGCGGAAGTGGAGTCCCCAGTGGCTGAAGTGCTGATGCGCGGATTCCCAGGTGACCTGACTAAAACTTTGTTTGTTGCGGTGATGAATCCAGAGGAGGGCGCCTCGCAGAAGAAGGCGAGGAAGAAGAAGACCCCTTCAGCCCGCCCATCGGGAGAGGACAACGCTGTTCGGGAGGCTCGCGAAGCCTTCCAACAGGTCCTCGAGGAGCAGAGGAAGGCCGCCCTCGCGGAGGCGGGCTTGGGATCAGTCGATGATCTCAGCATGACCTCCAGCTCCGACGACGAGGAGCGGGCTTCGGGAGATGAGCCCGCGACTGCAACTGCTGGGCCTTCCCCGCCCTTCGAGGGACTGGCTCCGCCGAGCTCAACCCTTCCGCCTGCTCCGAGCGAGACACCAGCGCCGGCCGCGGCTGCTCCCAGCACGCCCTCGCCCGTGCCTGCACCTGCCGATCTCAGTGCGCCCGCGCCCGCTGCTGCCAGCGCGCCCGTGCCCGCGCCCGAGCCCACGCGTACTGCCCCCAGTGCGCCTGAGCCCGAGCCCGCGCCTACTGCCCCCAGCGTGCCTGCGCTCGAGCCCGCGCCTACTGCCCCCAACGCGTCTGCGCCCTCTGCTGCCAGCGCGCCCGCGCCTGTGCCCGCTGATTCCAGTGTACCCGCGCCCACACCCGTGCCTATGGCTCCCAGCGCGCCCGCACCCGAGGCCGCGCCGGCCGCTTCCAGTGCGCCCGCGCCCGCACCCGCGCCTGCGCATGCTGCTGCCAGTGCGCTTGCGCCCTCTGCTGCCAGTGTGCCCTATGCTCTCGAGGCTCCTATCCTCCCGGAGCTGGACGGGTTGGTCTACTGGTCTCCGGACCTGGGGGCCATCCTGGACGACCTTCCGAGCTCCAGTTCGGAAGCCTCGGAGCCAGACTTGCTCGGGCAAGGGGGAGCCGTCGTGCCTTCCTTACCAAGGAAGGGGGTGCCGGCTCTCAAGGGGGCGAGCCCGTCGCTACTGCCGTCGATGCGCCTTCCCCGGCTGCCCCAACCGAGGTGAGCCAGGCGGACTCCTCCTCAGGCGACCCCGAGCATGCCCCCTACTTCACACAGGAAATCCTGGGGCGCAATATTTTCGCCCGGACTCCCTACATCGCCCTCATCAACCGGCTCCTCGAGGTAAGATTACCTTCACATTTCTCCGCCTTAAATCCTTCCTAAGACTTTCTCTAACTGTTTCACCTTGGCGTAGGTGGAGCGGGTCAGCCGGGCCCTCGCCGATAAGGTCGTCGGCGTTGCGGGGGACACGGTTGCTCTCTACGATGACACTCTCCATAGCTCGAAGAGGAGAGTAGACGAGCACATCCACCAGCTTCACCAGGCGGACCGATCCGGCGAGCTCTGAGCTGAGGTGGACCGACTGCGCCAGCAGGCCGCCTCTGTTGATACAGAGGTTGCCCAACTGCGCCAACGGGCTGTCACTCTCACCACGGGGCTTGCCTCGGTCAAGGACGCTCGTGCTCGTGCCCTTGCTGACCTACAAGAGGCGACTAAAGCCAAAGAGGCCGCCCAGAAAGAGATCCTTGAGCTCCGCAGCCAGGTGGCGGCCTCCCGGGACGAGATCGCGGCGCTGAAGGAGGCCCATCTCCGCGACCTCAACTCCCAGCGAGAGCGCCTCCAGTCGCAGCTGGGCGAGCTCCGCCAGAAGGGCGCGTTGGACGCCATCGAGAAATACAAGACCGAAAGGTCGAAGAAGAGAAAGCGCGGCGACGACGAGGGCGCTGGCGCGGGCCTAGCCTAGGCTATATCTTTGTAACCCTGTTGTAATCTTTACGATAAATGCGATGAATAGAATATTTCTGAGCTCGCCTTTGTGTACTCTTCTGTGTTTCTTTTCTTTCTGCGAGTCCGCTCATGAGTCCGCTTTAGGAGTTTCGCAGCGATCTCGAGAGTGATACCCCGGGCGAGGCAACTAATTCGATTCAACCATTTTATTTTAAAATACATACAAACGAAAAACTCGGCATGCTCGCTAAACCTCAATATAGTCCCTGAGCCCGGAAAAACGATAAGCGAACCAAAAGACTAAAAACTTCCATACACTCAGAGACTTAAACCATTTTTATTTTTGAAAGAAACTAATAAGTGCTAGCTGCCCCCTGCCCGGTTAATTTCCCTCGATGATCCTGTTCAGCGGACTTGCCCTTAGAGGGGTATGCTCACGCCAGGATGCTTCCGTTCATGGCAGGTGAACGCGAAGGATCCCGGTTAGGTTTAGAGTCCACTAGGCAGCGGACTTCCCCGGGAATCTCAAGGTCACCCACTGGCTGCCTCTGAGGATCCCGGTCTTGCTTTAAGTCCGCACAACGGCGGACTGCCCCGGGAATCTCAAGGTCGCCCACTGGCTGCCTCTGAGGATCCCGGTCTTGCTTTAAGTCCGCGCAACGGCGGACTACCCTGGGAAGCTCAAGGTCGCTCACTGGCTGCCTCTGAGGGTCCCGGTCTTACTTTAAGTCCGCACAACGGCGGACTACCCCAGGAATCTCAAGGTCGCCCACTGGCTGCCTCTGAGGATCCTGGTCTTGTTTTAAGTCCGCACAACGACGGACTGCCCCGGGAATCTCAAGGTCGCCCACTGGCTGCCTCTGAGGATCCCGATCTTGTTTTAAGTCTGCACAATGGCGGACTGCACATTATAGATCATGCGGGCTCTTGCTGCGCCGAGCGTCCTAGTTAAATTCTTTGTTGAAACCCCCATCGCTCATTCATAACTTTTTCAGGAGTTGATTTACAAAATCCCTTGGTCTTATGCATAAAACTTGCGAAGGTGCATAGAGTTCCAAGGTCGCTCTAACAGGTCGCCTCCAGCGGTCATCAACCGGTAAGCCCCCGAGCTTCCTGCTTCGTGTACTATATCTGGGCCTTCCCAGTTCGCCGCGAGCTTTCCTGCATTAGGCTCTTGCGTGTTTACGAACACCTTTCTCATCACCAGATCGCCAGCCTTGAATGTCCGGTGGCGGACTCTTTTATCATAGGCACGCTTCATTTCCTGTCTATATCCGGTGAGGTGTAGATTGGCACGCTCTCGTCTTTCCTCGAGCTGATCGAGGGAGTCGGCGAGCAGTTTGTCGTTGTCGACCTCCTCCGACACAAGCGTTCTTTAGTGGGCAGCTCGGCTTCGATGGGTAGCACGGCTTCGCAACCAAAAGTGAGACTGAAAGGGGACTCGTTAGCAATTGTCTGAGGATTTGGAGATAAACCGATTGAGCGCAGTGATTCGCCCGCTCAATCTCTGGACTTCCTGCCGGGTTCTTGGTGTGGGCATTTCGACAAGTGCTCGGATTTGCCCAGGGTCGGCCTCGATCCCCCTGTGGGTGACCAAGTACCCTAGGAATTTTCCAGAAGTCACTCCGAATGCGCACTTCGCCGGGTTTAGCCTCATTTGGTATTTCCTCAACACCTCGAAGGTTTCGCGGAGGTCGGCGACATGCCCCTCTCGTTCTCGACTTTTCACCAGGAGGTCGTCCACATAAACTTCAACATTTCTACCGATCTGACCCTTAAACATCTGAGTGACTAACCTTTGGTAGGTCGCTCCAGCGTTCTTAAGTCCAAAAGGCATCATGCGATAGCAGAATAGCTTCTGGTAGCCCGCCCCATAATAGAAAGTGGTCTTCTCTTGATCGTCGACGTGTAGAGGTATCTGGTTATACCCTAAATATCCATCCATGAAGGACAGGGCCTGCAACCCGACAGCTGCGTCGACCAGTGCGCCTATTCGTGGAAGTGGAAAACCATCCTTCGGGCATGCCTTATTAAGGTCGGAGAAGTCAATGCACACTATCACCGCCCCGCTCTTCTTGGGGACCGCCACAATATTGGAGATCCACTCAGGGAAGTGCGCCTCGCGTATAAAGCCAGCCCGCTCTTGCTTGTCTATCTCCGCCGCCACTGCGATGGACTTCGCAGCCGGTATGTGCCGAGCTTTTTGCTTGACCGGCAGGAATTCTTTCATGGTGTGCAGACGATGACAGGCGACCTCCGGGTCAATCCCAGGCATGTCCGCGAAGCTCCAGGCGAATACGTCGCGGTATTCCCTGAGTATATCGGTTAGGGCCAGGACCTTGCCCCTGGTTAGCGAGGTTCCGAGACTAACAATCCCGTCCGTCCTCGCTACCGATGTTGACTTCTTGTAGCGGCTCAGCAATGGGAAAACTCCCTCCCCGGGATCCTGGTGGGCGACCTTTCTCCTCGAGCTCCATATCCGCACCGCTCCCACCCGAGGGTGAAGTAGGGGATTTAAGCGAGGAGACCTCTCTCGGGCTTTGAGGGAGCCCGCTCGAGGTGGGCGTTAATTGCTAGGAGGGCGCGGGCCTTTTGGCCTCGGCGACCTCAACGTCTGCGAGGTGAAAGAAGTCCTGCTCGCACCTGGTAGCGGCGACCTGATCTCCTTGAATTACCACGACCCCTCCGTTTGTGGGAAACTTGAGGGCCTGGTGATTAGGCGAGGACACTGCTTTCATCTGCCTCAGCCAAGGTCGCCCTAGGATGGCATTGAAAGCGGACTGTCCATCTACCACCGCGAAGCGGACTTGACGCACCTCCAGGCCCGCCGTTATGGTGAGGGTTATCTCCCCTACCACCTTAGCGACCTCGCCGGTGAAACCGGTGAGCGAGCCCGTTGAGGGAGACAAATCAATTTGTCTCAACCCCATTCGCTGGAAGACCGACAAGAACAGGATGTCTACGGCACTTCCTGGGTCAACCAGGACCCGCCTTACTTCGATGTTCGCCATCATAAGGCGTATGACGAGGGGATCATTGTGGGGGGTAACCACCCCGGCCATGTCCTCCTCCGAGAACCAGATAAAGTCTCGGGCTTCTACCCTTGGTGTTTGGTGCAGTACAGGAGTTAGAGAAACGGAGAATACCTTCTGAGCCCGCTCCATCTCTCTAACTTGCCGCCGAACCTCGTTGCTGGATCTTGGGCCGTTCAGGCGCCCACTGATGGTGTGACAGACCGTCGGCCCTCCCAGGGGCGGTGGAGGCAAGGCGGGCTCAGCGGGCCCCGGGCGATCTCCCTCCCGAGGAGCCCGTGCCGGTATCACCTCGAACCTTCTTGGAGGCAAAATAAACTGATTCAAATGGCCCTGGGTGACCAAGTCCTCGAGGTAGTTCTTGAGAGCCCGGCATCTGTTGGTGTGATGCCCGGGGCTGCGATAAAAGGCGCACCACCATAAATTGTCGGTTGAGCCGGGCTCCCCGACCTGTAGGGGGGGGGGGGATACTGAAAGAAAGGTTCGTTCCGAATCTGGTGAAAGATTTGCCCTGGCGAGTGGGTTAACACGGTGAAATCCCGCTTCCCGGGTCCCGGAGGCAGGCGCCAGTTCGTCGGCCTTCCAACGACCACCTGGGGGGCTTCAGTGGGCTGTACGACAGGAGCTGCGGGTGGTCCGGGCAAAGGTGCCACCTGTGGCACCTCCCGCCACTCCACGGCCTTAACGACGAGAGGTCGCAGAGCCGGAGGAGGTCACTGCTCGACTGCCTTTCCCTTCCGGTCTAACACCGCATCTTCGAGCTTGATGTGCTGCTGGACAAGGGCGAATAACTCAACGATCGTGCGGGGATCCTTGATTACCAGGGCATCATAAAGCTTGCTTCCCTCGGGGAGGGCGTTCCGGAACGCGCTCACCGTCGTGCGATCTTGGCCGACAGCGTCCTCCAGAGCGAGGTAGGCGCTTCGGAAGCGCGTCGCGAAGCTTCGAAGAGTTTCGCGAGCTCCCATGGACAAAGTGAAGAGGGACTCGATCCTCTTAGGGGGCTGTCTGTTGCACCGGTACTGCTCCAGAAACAACCTGGAGAGAGTTGGGAAGTCTGGAATGGTGCCCGATGGCAATTTGTGGAACCAATTTAACGCCGAGCCCGTCAAGCTGCTCGGGAAAGCCCGGCACAAAACATGATCTTGGTCCCGGAAGAATAACAGCTTCCGGTAAGCCAAAAGGTGGTCGACTGGATCTTGCGACCCATCGAACAGTACAAACTTAGGCGGGGTCCAATGGTGAGGGAAACCTCCTTGGTGCACCTCGCTCGTGAAGGGTGAGCTACCCCCGTGGGCGGCGAGGTCCTCCAGCAGGTCTACCGTCGCGTTAGGTTGCTGCCAGTGCCCGGGGAAAACTCCCAGAGGCTGCTGCGCAGGTCCTAGGCGGCCGTGCACGCTCCCTCGAGGGAGGTTCGGATCTGCCCCATGGCGACCCTCGGGGGCTATCGCTCGGCAGCCTCCTCGCTGTTCGCCCGTGGATTCCTTCATCGTGGCGGTTGGTCTGTGGGAAGCCGTTGCCTTTCGAGCTTCGGAAGGTATAGCTACCGCGGGGTTTCCCACGTCGCTGATGACGCGGGTCACGATCCCGCTCTAGAGACCTCGCCTCCGACTCGTTAGAGTCGGCGCTCCGGCTACGGCGGCGAGGGATGGTCGCCCGCGAGGTCGCCTGGTTGCTAGACCGTTGGGTTACTAGCTTCTGCAGCCTCGTAAGTGGGGTTTCTAGCACCCCGCGCACGGCCGCTCTCTCGACTGGGGGTTTCGGACGGGAAACCTGCCGTACCGGAACGGTCGTAGGCGGATGCGATGTTGAAGCTGGTGGTCGCACCGGAGACGCCGTCTTCGCCGGCATGGACCGTCGGCTGGCCGCCGGAGCCTGACGCAATCACGTCAGTTCCTCCATCATGGCCCGCTGGGTGGCCAACATCTCCAAGAAGAGCTGGTCACTGAGCGGGACCTGGGGCCGAGGGGTCTCAACAGGAGGTTTGCTGCGCGCAGATCTCGCACGGGTCCTTGGTCGCCTGTGTCCCCTTGTCGCCGGAGCCATTTTTGGGGTTACGAGAGCCGACGACGTTCAACCGTGTGGTCGGGAGCGTTCTCGCAGGAACCAGTCAAAGATCCCACAAACGGCGCCAAATATTCGGGGGATGTTTTCGCTGGTCCGTGCGGGCTACCTGCAAGACGAAGAAAAAGCGTGAGAACGGCTGGCTCCCGTAGGAGCGCAGACCCTCCGACGCTCAAGTCAGTCTCAGGTGCACAACGGCGAGCTTTTGTGGACAAAAGTGGTAGGGAAAAGGTTTTCCAACCTGTACTATGGAGCCTGGGGGTGAGCATTTATAGCAATCGGCGGCCTACCGTGGCCCGACACGTGGAGATTCTTCCAGAACCTTCTAGACCCCCACGATCCGGCTCGCGTGGGTCTCTGACAGTCCTTGGTACTCACGCCCTGACATTCTTTGTCGTCGAGCCTGCCAAGCGGTTTGAGTAGGGGAGAGCATCTTTCTTGTTGCTGCCAGCTGGCTATTCTGGAATATTCAAGTCTGGGAGGTCTTCGTGCACTGTGGGCGACCTCCGGTGGGGAGCCAAGGCGAGCTCGCCTTCCATTGCTCCGCCCTCTCTTCCACATCTATCAAGAGTCGGACCTCGTGGGAGCGACCTCTTCGATAAACTGGCGAGCTCCTGAGCGAGCTTGGGCGAGCTCCTGAGCGAGTTTGATCGAGCTCCTGAGCGAACTTGGGCGAGCTCCTGAGCGAGCTTGATCGAGCTCCTGAGCGAACTTGGGTGAGCTCCTGAGCGAGCTCTTTGCCTAGGCCCCTTCGGCCCAACGCGGAGCTCGCTCCCTGGGCAAGCTCCTGCGCGAGCTTGGGCGAGCTCCTGCGCGAGCTTGGGCGAGCCCCTGCGTGAGCTAGGGGCGTTTGTGGTACCGGTATCTTTGTATGCATGACGGTCTAACTCCCGCTGCTATTTCCAGCGAACTCCTGCGCGAGATTGGACGAGCTCCTGAGCGAGCTTTTAGTCCAAGGCCCCTACAGCCCAATGTGGATCTCGCTCCCTGTCAAGGTGATTTGGTGAGCGCGGAGAGGCGGGGCGAACTCCAAAGCAGATTTCAGCTACCCCCAACAGTATCCATTCTAATTTATTCGTACGATCCATTCTAATTCATTCGTACGATCCATTCTAATTCATTCATACGATCCATTCTAATTCATTCGTCCGATCCATTCTAATTCATTCGCACGAATGTATCCATTCTAATTCATTCGTATGGTCCATTCTAATTCATTCGCACAATCCATTCTATTTCATTCGTACGATCCATTCTTACTCATTCGTATGATCCAATATGGATACATTCGTGCGAATGAATTAGAATGGATCATATGAAAGAGTAAGAATGGATCGTACGAATGAAATAGAATGGATTGTGCGAATGAATTAGAATGGATCGTGTGAAAGAATTAGAATGGATTGTATGAATGAATTAGAATAGATCGTATGAATAAATTAGAATGGATCGTACGAATTAATTAGAATGGATCGTACAAATGAACTAGAATGGATAAATTCGTGCGAATGAATTAGAATGGATCGTACGAATGAATTAGAATGGATCGTACGAATGAATTAGAATGGATCTTACGAATGAATTAGAAAGGATCGTACGAATGCACGATCCATGCGAGTGAATTAGAATAGATCGTACGAATGAACTAGAATGGATACATTCGTGCGAATGAATTAGAATGGATCGTACGAATGAATTAGAATGGATCGTACGAATGAATTAGAATAGATCTTACGAATGAATTAGAATGGATCGTACGAATGAATTAGAATGGATCGTACGAATGAATTAGAATGGATACATTCGTGCGAATGAATTAGAATGGATCGGACGAATGAATTAGAACGGATCGTACGAATGAATTAGAATGGATCGTACGAATGAATTAGAATGGGTCGTACGAATAAATTAGAATGGATACATTCGTCCGAATGAATTAGAATGGATCATACGAATGAGTAAGAATGGATCGTACGAATGAAATAGAATAGATTGTACGAATGAATTAGAATGGATTCGTACGAATGAATTAGAATGGATACATTCGTGCGAATGAATTAGAATGGATCGTACCAATGAGTAAGAATGGATCGTACGAATGAAATAGAATGGATTGTGCGAATGAATTAGAATGGATCATACGAATGAATTAGAATGGATCGTACGAATTAATTAGAATGGATACATTCATGCGAATGAATTAGAATGGATTGTATGAATGAATTAGAATGGATCGTACGAATGAATTAGAATGGATCATACGAATTAATTAGAATAGATCATACGAATGAATTAGAATGGATCGTACGAATGAATTAGAATGGATCGTACGAATGAATTAGAATGGATACATTCGTGCGAATGAATTAGAATGGATTGTACGAATGAATAAGAATAGATCGTGCGAATGAATTAGAATGGATCGTACGAATGAATTAGAATGGATCGTGCAAATGAATTAGAATGGATCGTACGAATGAATTAGAATGGATACATTTGTGCGAATGAATTAGAATGGATCGTATGAATGTATTAGAATGGATCGTATGAGTAAATTAGAATGGATCGTACAATTGAATTAGAATGGATCGTATGAATGAATTAGAATGGATCGTACGAATGAATTAGAATGGATCGTACGAATGAATTAGAATGGATCGTACGAATGAAATAGAATAGATTGTACGAATGAATTAGAATGGATCCTACGAATGAATTAGAATAGATCGTGTGAAAGAATTAGAATGGATTGTATGAATGAATTAGAATGAATTCGTACGATCCATTCGAATTCATTCGCACGATCCATTCTAATTCATTCATACGATCCATTCTAATTCATTCATACAATCCATTCTAATTCTTTCACACGATCCATTCTAATTCATTCGTAGGATCCATTCTAATTCATTCGTACAATCTATTCTATTTCATTCGTACGATCCATTCTTACTCATTCGTATTATCCATTCTAATTCATTCGGACGAATGTATCCATTCTAATTTATTCGTACGATCCATTCTAATTCATTCGTACGATCCATTCTAATTCATTCGTACGATCCATTCTAATTCATTCGTCCGATCCATTCTAATTCATTCGCACGAATGTATCCAATCTTATTCATTCGTACGATCCATTCTAATTCATTCGTACGATCCATTCTAATTCATTCGTAAGATCCATTCTAATTCATTCGTACGATCCATTCTAATTCATTCGTACGATCCATTCTAATTCATTCGTACGATCCATTCTAATTCATTCGTGCGATCCATTCTAATTCATTCGCACGAATGTATCCATTCTAGTTCATTCGTATGATCCATTCTAATTCATTCGTACGATCCATTCTAATTCATTCGCACGATCCATTCTAATTCATTCGTACGATCCATTCTAATTCATTCATACGATCCATTCTAATTCATTCGTACGATCCATTTAATTCATTGGCACAAATGTATCCATTCTAATTCATTCATACGATCCATTCTAATTCATTCGCACGATCCATTCTAATTCATTCGTACGATCCATTCTAATTCTTTCACACGATCCATTCTAATTCATTCGTACGATCCATTCTAATTCATTCGCACGATCCATTCTAATTCATTCATACTATCCATTCTAATTCATTCATACAATGCATTCAAATTCTTTCACACGATCCATTCTAATTCATTCGTACGATCCATTCTAATTCATTCGTACAATCCATTCTATTTCATTTGTACGATCCATTCTTACTCATTCGTATGATCCATTCTAATTCATTCGTACGATCCATTCTAATTCATTTGTACGATCCATTCTAATTCATTCGTACAATCCATTCTATTTCATTCGTACGATCCATTCTTACTCATTCGTATGATCCATTCTAATTCATTCGCACGAATGTATCCATTCTAATTCATTCATACAATCCATTCTAATTCATTCCGTACGATCCATTCTAATTCATTCGTACGTTCGTACGAATGAATTAGAATGGATCGTACGAATGAATTAGAATAGATTGTGCGAATGAATTAGAATGGATCGTACGAATGAATTAGAATGGATCGTATGAATGAATTAGAATAGATCATACGAATGAGTAAGAATGGATCGTACGAATGAATTAGAATGGATCGTACGAATGAATTAGAATGGATCGTACGAATAAATTAGAATGGATACATTCGTCCGAATGAATTAGAATGGATCATACGAATGAGTAAGAATGGATCATACGAATGAAATAGAATAGATTGTACGAATGAATTAGAATGGATCCTACGAATGAATTAGAATGGATCGTGTGAAAGAATTAGAATGGATCGTACAAATGAATTAGAATGGATCGTACGAATGAATTAGAATGGATCATACGAATGAGTAAGAATGGATCGTACAAATGAAATAGAATGGATCGTACGAATGAATTAGAATGGATCGTACGAATGAATTAGAATGGATCGTGTGAAAGAATTATAATGCATTGTATGAATGAATTAGAATGGATCGTATGAATGAATTAGAATGAATCGTGCGAATGAATTCGAATGGATCACATGATCCATTCGAATAGAATTGATCGTATGAATGAATTAGAATGGATCGGGCGAATGAATTAGAATGGATTGTAGGAATGAATTAGAATGGATTGTATGAATGAATTAGAATGGATCGTATAAATGAATTAGAATGGATCGTGCGAATGAATTAGAATGGATCGTACGAATGAATTAGAATGGATCGTACGAATGAATTAGAATAGATCATACGAATGAATTAGAATGGATCATACGAATGAGTAAGAATGGATCGTACGAATGAAATAGAATGGATTGTACGAATAAATTAGAATGGATACATTCGTTCGAATGAATTAGAATGGATCGTACGAATGAATTAGAATGGATCGTACGAATAAATTAGAATGGATCATACGAATGAATTAGAGTGGATCTTACGAATGAATTAGAATGGATCGTACGAATGGATTAGAATGGATACATTCGTGCGAATGAATTAGAATGGATTGTATGAATGAATTAGAATGTATCGTACGAATGAATTAGAATGGATCGTATGAATGGATTAGAATGGATTGTACGAATAAATTAGAATGGATCCTATGAATGAATTCGAATGGATCGTGTGAAAGAATTAGAATGGATTGTATGAATGAATTAGAATGGATCGTATGAATGAATTAGAATGGATCGTGCGAATGAATTCGAATGGATCGTACGAATTCATTCTAATTCATTCAAACAATCCATTCTAATTCTTTCACACGATCCATTCTAATTCATTCGTACGTTCCATTCTAATTCATTAGCACGATCCATGCTAATTCATTCGTTCGATCAATTCTAATTCATTAGCACGATCCATTCTAATTCATTCGTGCGATCCATTCTAATTCATTTGCACGATCCATTCTAATTCATTCATACAATCTATTCTAATTCTTTCACACGATCCATTCTAATTCATTCGTAGGATCCATTCTAATTCATTCGTACAATCTATTCTATTACATTCGTACGATCCATTCTTACTCATTCATATGATCCATTCTAATTCATTCGGACGAATGTATCCATTCTAATTTATTTGTACGATCCATTCTAATTCATTCGTACGATCCATTCTAATTCATTCGTAAGATCCATTCTAATTCATTCGTACGATCCATTCTAAATCATTCGTACGATCCATTCTAATTCATTCATACGATCCATTCTAATTCATTCATACAATCCATTCTAATTCTTTCACACGATCCATTCTAATTCATTCGTACGATCCATTCTAATTCATTCGCACAATCCATTCAATTTCATTTGTACGATCCATTCTTACTCATTCGTATGATCCATTCTAATTCATTCCCACGAATGTATCCATAATGGATCATACGAATGAGTAAGAATGGATCGTACGAATGAAATAGAATGGATTGTGCGAATGAATTAGAATAGACCGTACGAATGAATATGAATGGATACATTCGTGCGAATGAATTAGAATGGATCGGACGAATGAATTAGAATGTATCGTACGAATGAATTAGAATGGATCGTACGAATGAATTAGAATGGATCGTACAAATAAATTAGAACGTATACATTCGTCCGAATGAATTAGAATGGATCATACGAATGAATTAGAATGGATCGTACAAATAAATTAGAATGTATACATTCGTCCGAATGAATTAGAATGGATCATACGAATGAGTAAGAAAGGATCGTACGAATGAAATAGAATAGATTATACGAATGAATTAGAATGGATCCTACGAATGAATTTGAATGGATCGTGTGAAAGAATTAGAATGGATTGTATGAATGAATTAGAATGGATCGTGCGAATGAATTAGAATGGATCGTACGAACGAATTAGAATGGATCGTGCTAATGAATTAGAATGGATCGTACGAATTCATTCTAATTCATTCATACAATCCATTCTAATTCTTTCACACGATCCATTCTAATTCATTCGCACGTTCCATTAATGAATTAGAATGGATCGTACGAATGAATTAGAATAGCTCATACGAATGAATTAGAATGAATCGTATGAATGAATTAGAATGGTTACATTCGTGCGAATGAATTAGAATAGATCGTACGAATGAATTAGAATGGATCGTACGAATAAATTAGAATGGATCGTGGGAATGAATTAGAATGGATCGTACGAATGAATTAGAATGGATCCACCGAATGAGTTACAATGGATCCTACGAAAGAATTATAATGGATTGTACGAATGAATTAGAATAGATTGTGCGAATGAATTAGAATGGATCGTATGAACGAATAAGAATGGATCGTACGAATGAATTAGAATGGATCGTGCGAATGAATTAGCATGAATCATACGAATGTATCCATTCTAGTTCATTCGTACGATCCATTCTAGTTCATTCGTACGATCCATTCTAATTCATTCGTACGATCTATTCTAATTCATTCGTATGATCCATTCTAATTAATTCGTATGATCCATTCTAATTCATTCGTATGATCCATTCTAATTCATTCATACAATCCATTCTAATTCATTCGCACGAATGTATCCATTCTAATTAATTCGTACGATCCATTCTAATTCATTCGTATGATCCATTCTTATTCATTCGCACGATCCAGTCTAATGGATTCGCACGATCCATTCTAATTCATTCGCACGAATGGATCCATTCTAATTCATTCATACGATCCATTCTAATTCATTCGTACGATCCATTCTAATTCATTCGCACAAATGTATCCATTCTAATTCATTCGTACGATCCATTCTAATTCATTCGTACGATCAGTTCTAATTCATTCATACGATCCATTCTAATTCATTCGTACGATCCAATCTAATTCACTCATACGATCCATTCTAATACATTCATACGATCCATTCTAATTCATTTGCACGAATATATCCATTCTAATTCATTCGTACGATCCATTCTAATTCCTTCGTACGATCCATTCTAATTCATTCGTATGATCTATTCTAATTCATTCGTACGATCCATTCTAATTCATTCGTACGATCCATTCTAATTCATTCGCACGAATGTATCCATTCTAATTCATTCGTACGATCCATTCTAATTCATTCGCACGATCCATTCTAATTCATTCGTACGATCCATTCTAATTCTTTCACACGATCCATTCTAATTCATTCGTACGATCCATTCTAATTCATTCGCACGATCCATTCTAATTCATTCGTACGATCCATTCTAATTCATTCGCACGATCTGTTCTTATTCATTCGCACAATCCATTCTAATTCATTTGCACGAATGTATCCATTCTAATTCATTCGTACGATCCATTCTAATTCATTCGTATGATCCATTTTAATTAATTTGTATGGTCCATTCTAATTCACTCATACGATCCATTCTAATCATTCTAATTCATTCGTACGATCCATTCTTATTCATTCATTCGATCCTTTCTAATTCATTCGCACAATCCATTCTAATTCATTCGTACAATCCATTCTAATTCATTCGTATGATCCATTCTAACTCATTCGGTGGATCCATTCTAATTCATTCGTACGATCCATTCTAATTCATTCCCATGATCCATTCTAATTTATTCGTACGATCCATTCTAATTCATTCGTACGATCTATTCTAATTCATTCACACGAATGTAACCATTCTAATTCATTCATACGATTCATTCTAATTCATTCGTATGAGCTATTCTAATTCATTCGTACGATCCATTCTAATTCATTCGTACGATCCATTGTAATTCATTCATACAATCCATTTAGATTCATTCGCACAAATGTATCCATTAGAATGGATCGTACGAATGAATTAGAATGGATCGCATGAATGAATTAGAATGGATCATACGAATGGATTAGAATGGATTGTACGAATGAATTAGAATGGATCCTACGATTGAATTAGAATGGATCGTGTGAAAGAATTAGAATGGATTGTATGAATGAATTAGAATGGATCGTATGAATGAATTAGAATAGATCGTGCGAATGAATTAGAATTGATCGAACGAATGAATTAGCATGGATCGTGCTAATGAATTAGAATGGAACGTACGAATGAATTAGAATGGATCGTGTGAAAGAATTAGAATGGATTGTATGAATGAATTAGAATGAATTCGTACGATCCATTCAAATTCATTCGCACGATCCATTCTAATTCATTCATACGATCCATTCTAATTCATTCATACAATCCATTCTAATTCTTTCACACGATCCATTCTAATTCATTCGTAGGATCCATTCTAATTCATTCGTACGATCCATTCTAATTCATTCGCATGAATGTATCCATTCTAGTTCATTCGTACGATCCATTCTAATTCATTCGTACGATCCATTCTAATTCATTCGCATGATCCATTCTAATTCATTTGTACGATCCATTCTAATTCATTCATACGATCCATTCTAATTCATTCGTACGATCCATTCTAATTCATTCGTACAATCTATTCTAATTCATTCGTACGAATGGATACATTCATGTGAATGAATTAGAATGGATCGTACGAATGAGTAAGAATGGATCGTACGAATGAAATAGAATGGATTGCACGAATGAATTAGAATGGATCGTATGAATGAAATAGAATGGATCGTGTGAAAGAATTAGAATGGATTGTATGAATGAATTAGAATGGGTACGAAGGAATTAGAATGGATCGTACGAATGAATTAGAATGGATCGTACGAATGAATTAGAATAAATCGTACGAATGAATTAGAATGGATCGTACGAATGAATTAGAATGGATCGTGTGAAAGAATTAGAATGGATCGTACGAATGAATAAGAATGGATCGTGCGAATGAATTAGAATGGATCGTACGAATGAATTAGAATGGATCGTGCTAATGAATTAGAATTGATCGAACGAATGAATTAGCATGGATCGTGCATTCGTACGACCATTCTAATTCATTCTTAAGATCCATTCTAATTCATTCGTACGATCCATTCTAATTCATTCGTACGATCCATTCTAATTCATTCGCACGAATGTATCCATTCTAGTTCATTCGTACGATCCATTCTAATTCATTCGTACGATCCATTCTAATTCATTCATACGATCTATTCTAATTCATTCATACAATCCATTCTAATTCTTTCACACGATCCATTCTAATTCATTCGTACGATCCATTCTAATTCATTCGCACAATCCATTCTATTTCATTCGTACGATCCATTCTTACTCATTCGTATGATCCATTCTAATTCATTCGCACGAATGTATCCATAATGGATCATACGAATGAGTAAGAATGGATCGTACGAATGAAATAGAATGGATTGTGCGAATGAATTAGAATGGACCGTACGAATGAATTAGCTTGGATACATTCGTGCAAATGAATTAGAATGGATCGGACGAATGAATTAGAATGGATCGTACGAATGAATTAGAATGGATCGTACGAATGAATTAGAATGGATCGTACGAATAAATTAGAATGGATATATTCGTCCGAATGAATTAGAATGGATCATACGAATGAGTAAGAATGGATCGTACGAATGAAATAGAATAGATTGTACGAATGAATTAGAATGGATCCTACGAATGAATTAGAATAGATCGTGTGAAAGAATTAGAATGGATTGTATGAATGAATTAGAATGAATTCGTACGATCCACTCGAATTCATTCGCACGATCCATTCTAATTCATTCATACGATCCATTCTAATTCATTCATACAATCCATTCTAATTCTTTCACACGATCCATTCTAATTCATTCGTAGGATCCATTCTAATTCATTCGTACAATCTATTCTATTTCATTCGTACGATCCATTCTTACTCATTCGTATGATCCATTCTAATTCATTCGGACGAATGTATCCATTCTAATTTATTCGTACGATCCATTCTAATTCATTCGTACGATTCATTCTAATTCATTCGTACGATCCATTCTAATTCATTCGTCCGATCCATTCTAATTCATTTGCACGAATGTATCCATTCTAATTCATTCGTAGGATCCAATCTAATTTATTCGTACGATCCATTCTAATTCATTCGTACGATCCATTCTAATTCATTCGTACGATCCATTCTAATTCATTTGCACGATCCATTATAATTCATTTGTACGATCCATTCTAATTCTTTCACACGATCCATTCTAATTCATTCGTACGATCCATTCTAATTCATTCGTACGATCTATTCTAATTCATTCGTACGATCCATTCTAATTCATTCGTGCAATCCATTCTATTTCATTCGTACGATCCATTCTAATTCATTTGTACGATCGATTCTAATTGATTCGTACAATCCATTCTATTTCATTCGTACGATCCATTCATACTCATTCGTATGATCCATTCTAATTCATTAGCACGATCCATTTTAATTCATTCGTACGATCTATTCTAATTCATTCGCACGATCCATTCAAATTCATTCGTACGATCCATTCTAATTCTTTCACACGATACATTCTAATTCATTCGTACGATCCATTCTAATTCATTCGTACGATCTATTCTAATTCATTCGTACGATCCATTCTAATTCATTCGTACGATCCATTCTAATTCATTCATACAATCCATTCTAATTCTTTCACACGATCCATTCTAATTCATTCGTACGTTCCATTCTAATTCATTAGCACGATCCATGCTAATTCATTCGTTCGATCGATTCTAATTCATTAGCGCGATCCATTCTAATTCATTCGCACGATCCATTCTAATTCATTCATAAGATCCATTCTAATTCATTGATACGATCTATTCTAATTCTTTCGCACGAATGTATCCATTCTAATTCATTCGCATGAATGTATCCATTCTAATTCCTTCGTACGATCCATTCTAATTCATTCGTACGATCCATTCTAATTCATTCATACAATCCATTTTAATTCTTTCACACGATCCATTCTAATTCATTCGTACGATCCATTCTAATTCATTCGTGCAATCCATTCTAATTCATTCGTACGATCCATTCTAATTCATTTGTACGATCCATTCTAATTCATTCGTCCAATCCATTCTATTTCATTCGTACGATCCATTCTTACTCATTCATATGATCCATTCTAATTCAATCGCACGAATGTATCCATTCTAATTCATTCATACAATCCATTCTAATTCATTCCGTACGATCCATTCTAATTCATTCGCATGAATGTAACCATTCTAATTCATTCATTTGATCCATTCTAATTCATTCGTACGATCCATTCTAATTCATTCGTCCGATCCATTCTAATTCATTCGCACGAATGTATCCATTCTAATTCATTCGTACGATCCATTCTAATTCATTCGTACGATCCATTCTAATTCATTCGTAAGATCCATTCTAATTCATTCGTACGATCCATTCTAATTCATTCGTACGATCCATTCTAATTCATTCGCACGAACATATCCATTCTAACCCATTCGTACGATTGATTCTAATCCATTCGTACGATCCATTCTAATTCATTCGCATATATGTAACCATTCTAATTCATTCATTTGATCCATTCTAATTCATTCGTACGATCCATTCTAATTCATTCGTCCGATCCATTCTAATTCATTCGCACGAATGTATCCATTCTAATTCATTCGCACGATCCATTCTAATCCATTCTAATTCTTTCACAAAATCTATTCTAATTCATTCATACGATCCATTCTAATTCATTCACACGAATGTATCCATTCTAATTCATTCATACGATCCATTCTATTCATTCCTACGATCCATTCGTACTCATTGGTACAATCCATTCTAATTCATTCGCACGATCCATTCTAATTCATTCGTACGATCCATTCTAATTCATTCGTACGATCCATTCTAATTCATTCGTAAGATCCATTCTAATTCATTCGTACGATCCATTCTAATTCATTCGTACGATCCATTCTAATTTATTCGCACGAATGTATCCGTTCTAGTTCATTCGTACGATCCATTCTAATTCATTCGTACGATCCATTCTAATTCATTCGCACGATCCATTATAATTCATTCGTACGATCCATTCTAATTCATTCATACGATCCATTCTAATTCATTCGTACGATCCATTCTAATTCATTCGCACAAATGTATACATTCTAATTCGTTCGTACGATCCATTCTAATTCATTCGCACGATCCATTCTAATTCATTCGTACGATCCATTCTAATTCTTTCACACGATCCATTCTAATTCATTCGTACGATCCATTCTAATTCATTCGCACGATCTATTCTAATTCATTCGTACGATCCATTCTAATTCATTCATACGATCCATTCTAATTCATTCGTACGATCCATTCTAATTCATTCGTCCGATCCATTCTAATTCAATCTATTCATTCGTACGATCCATTCTTACTCATTGGTACGATCCATTCTAGTTCATTCATACGATCCATTCTAATTCATTCGTACGATCCATTCTAATTCATTCGTACGATCCATTCTAATTCATTCGAACGAATGTATCCATTCAATTTCATTCGTACGATCCATTCTAATTCATTCGTACGATTCATTCTAATTCATTCGTATGATCCATTCTAATTAATTCGTATGATCCATTCTAATTCATTCATGCAATCCATTCTAATTCATTCGCACGAATGTATCCATTCTAATTAATTTGTATGATCCATTCTAATTCATTCATATGATCCATTCTAATTCATTCACACAATCCATTCTATTTCATTCGTACGATCCATTCTTACTCATTCGTATGTATCCATTCTAATTCATTCGGACGAATGTATCCATTCTAATTTATTCGTACGATCCATTCTAATTCATTTGTACGATCCATTCTAATTCATTCGTACGATCCATTCTAATTCATTCGTCCGATCCATTCTAATTCATTCGCACGAATGTATCCATTCTAATTCATTCGTACGGTCCAATCTAATTCATTCGCACAATCCATTCTATTTCATTCGTACGATCCATTCTTACTCATTCGTATGATCTATTATGGATACATTCGTGCGAATGAATTAGAATGGATCATACGAATAAGTAAGAATGGATCGTACGAATGAAATAGAATGGATTGTGCGAATAAATTAGAATGGATCGTACGATGAATTAGAATGGATCGTGTGAAAGAATTAGAATGGATCGTGTGAAAGAATTAGAATGGATTGTATGAATGAATTAGAATAGATCGTATGAATGAATTAGAATGGATCGTACGAATGAATTAGAATAGATCGTACGAATGAATTAGAATGGATCGTACGAATAAATTAGAATGGATACATTCGTCCGAATGAATTACAATGGATCATACGAATGAGTAAGAATTGATCGTATGAATGAAATAGAATAGATTGTACGAATGAATTAGAATGGATCCTACGAATGAATTAGAATAGATCGTGTGAAAGAATTAGAATGGATTGTATGAATGAATTAGAATGAATTCGTACGATCCATTCGAGTTCATTCGCACGATTCATTCTAATTCATTCATACGATCCATTCTAATTCATTCATACAATCAATTCTAATTCATTCGTAGGATCCATTCTAATTCATTCGTACAATCTATTCTATTTCATTCGTACGATCCATTCTTACTCATTCGTATGATCCATTCTAATTCATTCGGACGAATGTATCCATTCTAATTTATTCGTACGATCCATTCTAATTCATTCGTACGATCTATTCTAATTCATTCGTACGATCCATTCTAATTCATTCATACGATCTATTCTAATTCATTCATACGATCCATTCTAATTCATTCGCACGATCCATTCTAATTCATTCGTACGATCCATTCTAATTCATTCGTACGATCCATTCTAATTCATTCATACAATCCATTCTAATTCATTCGCACGATCCATTCTAATTCACTCATACGATCCATTCTAATACATTCATACAATCCATTCTAATTCATTCGTATTTCACACGATCCATTCTAATTCATTCGTAGGATCCATTCTAATTCATTCGTACAATCTATTCTATTTCATTCGTACGATCCATTCTTACTCATTCGTATGATCCATTCTAATTCATTCGGACGAATGTATCCATTCTAATTTATTCGTACGATCCATTCTAATTCATTCCTACGATCCATTCTTACTCATTCGTATGATCCATTATAATTCATTCGTACGATCATACGAATGAGTAAGAATGGATCGTACGAATGAAATAGAATGGATTGTACGAATGAATTAGAATGGATCGTACAAATGAATTAGAATGGATCGTACGAATGAATTAGACTGGATCATACGAATGAGTAAGAATGGATCTTACAAATGAAATAGAATGGATTGTACGAATGAATTATAATGGATCTTACGAATGAATTAGAATGGATCGCGTGAAAGAATTAGAATGCATTGTATGAATGAATTAGAATGGATCTTATGAATGAATTAGAATGGATCGTGCGAATGAATTCGAATGGATCGCATGATCCATTAGAGTAGAATGGATCGTATGAATGAATTTGAATGGATCGGGCGAATGAATTAGAATGGATCGTATGAATGAATTAGAATGGATCGTGCGAATGAATTAGAATGGATCGTACGAATGAATTAGAATGGATCGTACGAATGAATTATAATGGATCATACGAATGAATTAGAATGGATCATACGAATGAGTAAGAATGGATCGTACGAATGAAATAGAATGGATTGTACGAATGAATTAGAATGGATACATTCGTGCGAATGAATTAGAATGGATCGTACGAATGAATTAGAATGCATCGTACGAAAGAATTAGAATGGATATATTCGTGCGAATGAATTAGAATGGATCGTACGAATGAATTAGACTGGATCGTACGAATGAATTTGAATGGATACATTTGTGCGAATGAATCTAAATGGATTGTATGAATGAATTACAATGGATCGTACAAATGAATTAGAATGGATCGTATGAATGAATTAGAATAGCTCATACGAATGAATTAGAATGAATCGTATGAATGAATTAGAATGGTTACACTCGTGCGAATGAATTAGAATAGATCGTACGAATGAATTAGAATGGATCGTACGAATAAATTAGAATGGATCGTGGGATGGAATTAGAATGGATCGTACGAATGAATTAGAATGGATCCACCAAATGAGTTAGAATGGATCATACGAATGAATTAGAATGGATTGTATGAATGAATTAGAATGGATTGTGCGAATGAATTAGAATGGATCGTATGAATGAATAAGAATGGATCGTACAAATGAATTAGAATGGATCGTGCGAATGAATTAGCATGAATCGTACGAATGTATTAGAATGAACCATACGAATCAATTAGAATAAATCGTACGATCCATTCTAATTCATTCGTACGATCCATTCTAATTCATTCGCACGAATGTATCCATTCTAGTTCATTCGTACGATCCATTCTAGTTCATTCGTACGATCCATTCTAATTCATTCGCACGATCCACTCTAATTCATTCGTATGATCCATTCTAATTAATTCGTATGATCCATTGTAATTCATTCGTACGATCCATTCTAATTCATTCATACAATCCATTCTAATTCATTCGCACGAATGTATCCATTCTAATTAATTCGTACAATCCATTCTAATTCATTCGTATAATCCATTCTTATTCATTCGCACGATCCAGTCTAATGGATTCGCACGATCCATTCTAATTTATTCGCACGAATGTATCCATTCTAATTCATTCGTACGATCCATTATAATTCATTAATATTATCCATTCTAATTCATTTGCACGATCCATTCTAATTCATTCGTACGATCCATTCTAATTCATTCGTACGATCCATTCTAATTCATTCGCACGATCCATTCTAATTCATTCGTACAATCTATTCTATTTCATTCGTACGATCCATTCTTACTCATTCGTATGATCCATTCTAATTCATTCGGACGAATGTATCCATTCTAATTTATTCGTACGATCCATTCTAATTCATTCGTACGATCCATTCTAATTCATTTGTCCGATGCATTCTAATTCATTCGTACGGTCCATTCTAATTCATTCGCACAATCCATTCTATTTCATTCGTATGATCCATTCTTACTCATTCGTATGATCCATTATGGATACATTCGTGCGAATGAATTAGAATGGATCATACGAATGAGTAAGAATGGATCGTACGAATGAAATAGAATGGATTGTGCGAATGAATTAGAATGGAACGTACGAATGAATTAGAATGGATCGTGTGAAAGAATTAGAATGGATCGTATGAATGAATTAGAATAGATCGTATGAATGAATTAGAATGGATCGTACGAATGAATTAGAATGGATCGTACGAATGAACTAGAATGGATACATTCGTGCGAATGAATTAGAATGGATCGTACGAATGAATTAGAATGGATCTGACGAATGAATTAGAATGGATCGTACGAATGCACGATCCATGCTAATTCATTCATTCGATCTATTCTAATTCATTAGCACGATCCATTCTAATTCATTCGTATGATCCATTCTAATTCATTCGCACGATCCATTCTAATTCATTCGTACGATCCATTCTAATTCTTTCACACGATCCATTCTAATTCATTCGTACGATCCATTCTAATTCATTCGTACGATCTATTCTAATTCATTCGTACGATCCATTCTAATTTCATTCGTACGATCCATTCTAATTCATTCGCTCGAATGTATCCATTCTAATCCATTCGTACGATCCATTCTAATCCATTCGTACGATCCATTCTAATTCATTTGCATGAATGTAACGATTCTAATTCATTCATTTGATCCATTCTAATTAATTCGTACGATCCATTCTAATTCATTCGTCCGATCCATTCTAATTCATTCGCACGAATGTATCTATTCTAATCCATTCGTCAGATCCATTCTAATTCATTCGTACGATCCATTCTAATTCATTCGTACGATCCATTCTAATTCATTAATATGATCCATTCTAATTCATTCGTACGATCCATTCTAATTCATATGCACAAAGGTATCCATTCTAATTCATTCGTACGATCCATTCCAATTCAGGATCGTACGAAAGAATTAGAATGGATACATTTGTGCGAATGAATTAGAATTGATCGTATGAATGAATTAGAATGGATCGTGCGAATGAATTAGAATAGATCGTACGAATGAATTAGAATGGATCGTACGAGTGAACTAGAATGGATACATTCGTGCAAATGAATTAGAATGGATCATACGAATGAATTAGAATGGATCGTACGAATGAATTAGAATGAATCTTACGAATGAATTAGAATGGATCGTACGAATGAATTAGAATGGATCATACGAATGAATTAGAATGGATACATTCGTGCGAATGAATTAGAATGGATCGGACAAATGAATTAGAATGGATCGTACGAATGAATTAGAATGGATCAAATGAATGAATTAGAATGGTTACACTCATGCGAATGAATTAGAATGGATCGTACGAATGGATTAGAATGGATCGTACGAATGGATTAGAATGGATACATTCGAGCGAATGAATTAGAATGGATCGTACGAATGAAATTAGAATAGATCGTACGAATGAATTAGAATAGATCGTACGAATGAATTAGAATGGATCGTATGAATAAATTAGAATGGATACATTCGTCCGAATGAATTAGAATTGATCATACGAATGAGTAAGAATGGATTGTACGAATGAAATAGAATAGATTGTACGAATAAATTAGAATGGATCCAACGAATGAATTAGAATGGATCGTGTGAAAGAATTAGAATGGATTATATGAATGAATTAGAATGGATCGTATGAATGAATTAGAGTGGATCGTGCGAATGAATTCGAATGGATCGTACGAATTCATTCTAATTCATTCATACAATCCATTTTAATTCTTTCACACGATCCATTCTAATTCATTCGTACGTTCCATTCTAATTCATTAGCACGATCCATGCTAATTCATTCGTTCTATCAATTCTAATTCATTAGCACGATCCATTCTAATTCATTCGTACGATCCATTCTAATTCCTTCGTACGATCCATTCTAATTCATTCGTACGATCTATTTTAATTCATTCGTACGATCCATTCTAATTCATTCGTACGATCCATTCTAATTCATTCGTACGATCCATTCTTACTCATTCGTACGATCCATTCTAATTCATTCACACGAATGTATCCATTCGTACGAATGAATTAGAATAGATTGTACGAATGAATTAGAATGGATCGTACGAATGAATTAGAATGGATCGTACGAAGGAATTAGAATGGATCGTACGAATAAATTAGAATGGATCGTACAAATGAATTAGAATAGATCGTACGAATGAATTAGAATGGATCGTATGAAGGTATTAGAATGGATCATACGAATGAATTAGAATGGATATATTCGTACAAATGAATTAGAATGGATCGTATGAATGTATTAGAATGGATCGTATGAGTGAATTAGAATTGATCGTACGAATGAATGAGAATGGATTGCATGAATGAATTAGAATGGATCGTACGAATGAATTAGAATGGATCGTACGAATTAATTAGAATGGATACATTCATGCGAATGAATTAGAATGGATTGTATGAATGAATTAGAATGGATCGTACGAATGAATTAGAATGAATCATACGAATTAATTAGAATAGATCATACGAATGAATTAGAATGGATCGTACGAATGAATTAGAATGGATCGTACGAATGAATTAGAATGGATCGTACGAATGAATTAGAATGGATACATTCGTGCGAATGAATTAGAATGGATTGTACGAATGAATAAGAATAGATCGTGCGAATGAATTAGAATGGATCGTACGAATGAATTAGAATGGATCGTGCAAATGAATTAGAATGGATCGTACGAATGAATTAGAATGGATACATTTGTGCGAATGAATTAGAATGGATCGTATGAATGTATTAGAATGGATCGTATGAGTAAATTAGAATGGATCGTACAATTGAATTAGAATGGATCGTATGAATGAATTAGAATGGATCGTACGAATGAATTAGAATGGATCGTACGAATGAATTAGAATGGATCGTACGAATGAAATAGAATAGATTGTACGAATGAATTAGAATGGATCCTACGAATGAATTAGAATAGATCGTGTGAAAGAATTAGAATGGATTGTATGAATGAATTAGAATGAATTCGTACGATCCATTCGAATTCATTCGCACGATCCATTCTAATTCATTCATACGATCCATTCTAATTCATTCATACAATCCATTCTAATTCTTTCACACGATCCATTCTAATTCATTCGTAGGATCCATTCTAATTCATTCGTACAATCTATTCTATTTCATTCGTACGATCCATTCTTACTCATTCGTATTATCCATTCTAATTCATTCGGACGACTGTATCCATTCTAATTTATTCGTACGATCCATTCTAATTCATTCGTACGATCCATTCTAATTCATTCGTACGATCCATTCTAATTCATTCGTCCGATCCATTCTAATTCATTCGCACGAATGTATCCAATCTTATTCATTCGTACGATCCATTCTAATTCATTCGTACGATCCATTCTAATTCATTCGTAAGATCCATTCTAATTCATTCGTACGATCCATTCTAATTCATTCGTACGATCCATTCTAATTCATTCGTACAATCCATTCTAATTCATTCGTGCGATCCATTCTAATTCATTCGCACGAATGTATCCATTCTAGTTCATTCGTATGATCCATTCTAATTCATTCGTACGATCCATTCTAATTCATTCGCACGATCCATTCTAATTCATTCGTACGATCCATTCTAATTCATTCATACGATCCATTCTAATTCATTCGTACGATCCATTTAATTCATTCGCACAAATGTATCCATTCTAATTCATTCATACGATCCATTCTAATTCATTCGCACGATCCATTCTAATTCATTCGTACGATCCATTCTAATTCTTTCACACGATCCATTCTAATTCATTCGTACGATCCATTCTAATTAATTCGCACGATCCATTCTAATTCATTCATACGATCCATTCTAATTCATTCATACAATGCATTCAAATTCTTTCACACGATCCATTCTAATTCATTCGTACGATCCATTCTAATTCATTCGTACAATCCATTCTATTTCATTTGTACGATCCATTCTTACTCATTCGTATGATCCATTCTAATTCATTCGTACGATCCATTCTAATTCATTTGTACGATCCATTCTAATTCATTCGTACAATCCATTCTATTTCATTCGTACGATCCATTCTTACTCATTCGTATGATCCATTCTAATTCATTCGCACGAATGTATCCATTCTAATTCATTCATACAATCCATTCTAATTCATTCCGTACGATCCATTCTAATTCATTCGTACGTTCGTACGAATGAATTAGAATGGATCGTACGAATGAATTAGAATAGATTGTGCGATTGAATTAGAATGGATCGTACGAATGAATTAGAATGGATCGTATGAATGAATTAGAATAGATCATACGAATGAGTAAGAATGGATCGTACGAATGAATTAGAATGGATCGTACGAATGAATTAGAATGGATCGTACGAATAAATTAGAATGGATACATTCGTCCGAATGAATTAGAATGGATCATACGAATGAGTAAGAATGGATCATACGAATGAAATAGAATAGATTGTACGAATGAATTAGAATGGATCCTACGAATGAATTAGAATGGATCGTGTGAAAGAATTAGAATGGATCGTACAAATGAATTAGAATGGATCGTACGAATGAATTAGAATGGATCATACGAATGAGTAAGAATGGATCGTACAAATGAAATAGAATGGATCGTACGAATGAATTAGAATGGATCGTACGAATGAATTAGAATGGATCGTGTGAAAGAATAATAATGCATTGTATAAATGAATTAGAATGGATCGTATGAATGAATTAGAATGAATCGTGCGAATGAATTCGAATGGATCACATGATCCATTCGAATAGAATTGATCGTATGAATGAATTAGAATGGATCGGGTGAATGAATTAGAATGGATTGTAGGAATGAATTAGAATGGATCGTATGAATGAATTAGAATGGATCGTATAAATGAATTAGAATGGAT
The DNA here is from genome assembly GCA_947650365.1 of Chamaelirium japonicum. Lineage (NCBI taxonomy): Eukaryota > Viridiplantae > Streptophyta > Magnoliopsida > Liliales > Melanthiaceae > Chamaelirium > Chamaelirium japonicum. The sequence continues at coordinate 434,570 of CANTAL010000193.1, forward strand.
CGTGCGAATGAATTTGAATGGATCGTACGAATGAATTAGAATGGATCGTACGAATGAATTAGAATGGATAATACGAATGAATTAGAATGGATCATACGAATGAGTAAGAATGGATCGTACGAATGAAATAGAATGGATTGTACGAATAAATTAGAATGGATACATTCATGCGAATGAATTAGAATGGATCGTACGAATGAATTAGAATGGATCGTACGAATAAATTAGAATGGATCATACGAATGAATTAGAGTGGATCTTACGAATGAATTAGAATGGATCGTACGAATGGATTAGAATGGATACATTCGTGCGAATGAATTAGAATGGATTGTATGAATGAATTAGAATGTATCGTACGAATGAATTAGAATGGATCGTATGAATGGATTAGAATGGATTGTACGAATAAATTAGAATGGATCCTACGAATGAATTCGAATGGATCGTGTGAAAGAATTAGAATGGATTGTATGAATGAATTAGAATGGATCGTATGAATGAATTAGAATGGATCGTGCGAATGAATTCGAATGGATCGTACGAATTCATTCTAATTCATTCAAACAATCCATTCTAATTCTTTCACACGATCCATTCTAATTCATTCGTACGTTCCATTCTAATTCATTAGCACGATCCATGCTAATTCATTCGTTCGATCAATTCTAATTCATTAGCACGATCCATGCTAATTCATTCGTTCGATCAATTCTAATTCATTAGCACGATCCATTCTAATTCATTCATACAATCTATTCTAATTCTTTCACACGATCCATTCTAATTCATTCGTAGGATCCATTCTAATTCATTCGTACAATCTATTCTATTACATTCGTACGATCCGTTCTTACTCATTCATATGATCCATTCTAATTCATTCGGACGAATGTATCCATTCTAATTTATTTGTACGATCCATTCTAATTCATTCGTACGATCCATTCTAATTCATTCGTACGATCCATTCTAATTCATTCGTACGATCCATTCTAATTCATTCATACGATCCATTCTAATTCATTCATACAATCCATTCTAATTCTTTCACACGATCCATTCTAATTCATTCGTACGATCCATTCTAATTCATTCGCACAATCCATTCAATTTCATTTGTACGATCCATTCTTACTCATTCGTATGATCCATTCTAATTCATTCCCACGAATGTATCCATAATGGATCATACGAATGAGTAAGAATGGATCGTACGAATGAAATAGAATGGATTGTGCGAATGACTTAGAATGGACCGTACGAATGAATATGAATGGATACATTCGTGCGAATGAATTAGAATGGATCGGACGAATGAATTAGAATGTATCGTACGAATGAATTAGAATGGATCGTACGAATGAATTAGAATGGATCGTACGAATAAATTAGAATGGATACATTCGTCCGAATGAATTAGAATGGATCATACGAATGAGTAAGAAAGGATCGTACGAATGAAATAGAATAGATTATATAAATGAATTAGAATGGATCCTACGAATGAATTTGAATGGATCGTGTGAAAGAATTAGAATGGATTGTATGAATGAATTAGAATGGATCGTGCGAATGAATTAGAATGGATCGTACGAACGAATTAGAATGGATCGTGCTAATGAATTAGAATGGATCGTACGAATTCATTCTAATTCATTCATACAATCCATTCTAATTCTTTCACACGATCCATTCTAATTCATTCGCACGTTCCATTAATGAATTAGAATGGATCGTACGAATGAATTAGAATAGCTCATACGAATGAATTAGAATGAATCGTATGAATGAATTAGAATGGTTACATTCGTGCGAATGAATTAGAATAGATCGTACGAATGAATTAGAATGGATCGTACGAATAAATTAGAATGGATCGTGGGAATGAATTAGAATGGATCGTACGAATGAATTAGAATGGATCCACCGAATGAGTTACAATGGATCATACGAAAGAATTATAATGGATTGTACGAATGAATTAGAATAGATTGTGCGAATGAATTAGAATGGATCGTATGAACGAATAAGAATGGATCGTACGAATGAATTAGAATGGATCGTGCGAATGAATTAGCATGAATCATACGAATGTATCCATTCTAGTTCATTCGTACGATCCATTCTAGTTCATTCGTACGATCCATTCTAATTCATTCGTACGATCTATTCTAATTCATTCGTATGATCCATTCTAATTAATTCGTATGATCCATTCTAATTCATTCGTATGATCCATTCTAATTCATTCATACAATCCATTCTAATTCATTCGCACGAATGTATCCATTCTAATTAATTCGTACGATCCATTCTAATTCATTCGTACGATCCATTCTTATTCATTCGCACGATCCAGTCTAATGGATTCGCACGATCCATTCTAATTCATTCGCACGAATGGATCCATTCTAATTCATTCATACGATCCATTCTAATTCATTCGTACGATCCATTCTAATTCATTCGCACAAATGTATCCATTCTAATTCATTCGTACGATCCATTCTAATTCATTCGTACGATCAGTTCTAATTCATTCATACGATCCATTCTAATTCATTCGTACGATCCAATCTAATTCACTCATACGATCCATTCTAATACATTCATACGATCCATTCTAATTCATTTGCACGAATATATCCATTCTAATTCATTCGTACGATCCATTCTAATTCCTTCGTACGATCCATTCTAATTCATTCGTATGATCTATTCTAATTCATTCGTACGATCCATTCTAATTCATTCGTACGATCCATTCTAATTCATTCGCACGAATGTATCCATTCTAATTCATTCGTACGATCCATTCTAATTCATTCGCACGATCCATTCTAATTCATTCGTACGATCCATTCTAATTCTTTCACACGATCCATTCTAATTCATTCGTACGATCCATTCTAATTCATTCGCACGATCCATTCTAATTCATTCGTACGATCCATTCTAATTCATTCGCACGATCTGTTCTTATTCATTCGCACAATCCATTCTAATTCATTTGCACGAATGTATCCATTCTAATTCATTCGTACGATCCATTCTAATTCATTCGTATGATCCATTTTAATTAATTTGTATGGTCCATTCTAATTCACTCATACGATCCATTCTAATCATTCTAATTCATTCGTACGATCCATTCTTATTCATTCATACGATCCTTTCTAATTCATTCGCACAATCCATTCTAATTCATTCGTACAATCCATTCTAATTCATTCGTATGATCCATTCTAACTCATTCGGTGGATCCATTCTAATTCATTCGTACGATCCATTCTAATTCATTCCCATGATCCATTCTAATTTATTCGTACGATCCATTCTAATTCATTCGTACGATCTATTCTAATTCATTCACACGAATGTAACCATTCTAATTCATTCATACGATTCATTCTAATTCATTCGTATGAGCTATTCTAATTCATTCGTACGATCCATTCTAATTCATTCGTACGATCCATTGTAATTCATTCATACAATCCATTTAGATTCATTCGCACAAATGTATCCATTAGAATGGATCGTACGAATGAATTAGAATGGATCGCATGAATGAATTAGAATGGATCATACGAATGGATTAGAATGGATTGTACGAATGAATTAGAATGGATCCTACGATTGAATTAGAATGGATCGTGTGAAAGAATTAGAATGGATTGTATGAATGAATTAGAATGGATCGTATGAATGAATTAGAATAGATCGTGCGAATGAATTAGAATTGATCGAACGAATGAATTAGCATGGATCGTGCTAATGAATTAGAATGGAACGTACGAATGAATTAGAATGGATCGTGTGAAAGAATTAGAATGGATTGTATGAATGAATTAGAATGAATTCGTACGATCCATTCGAATTCATTCGCACGATCCATTCTAATTCATTCATACGATCCATTCTAATTCATTCATACAATCCATTCTAATTCTTTCACACGATCCATTCTAATTCATTCGTAGGATCCATTCTAATTCATTCGTACGATCCATTCTAATTCATTCGCATGAATGTATCCATTCTAGTTCATTCGTACGATCCATTCTAATTCATTCGTACGATCCATTCTAATTCATTCGTATGATCCATTCTAATTCATTTGTACGATCCATTCTAATTCATTCATACGATCCATTCTAATTCATTCGTACGATCCATTCTAATTCATTCGTACAATCTATTCTAATTCATTCGTACGAATGGATACATTCATGTGAATGAATTAGAATGGATCGTACGAATGAGTAAGAATGGATCGTACGAATGAAATAGAATGGATTGCACGAATGAATTAGAATGGATCGTATGAATGAATTAGAATGGATCGTGTGAAAGAATTAGAATGGATTGTATGAATGAATTAGAATGGGTACGAAGGAATTAGAATGGATCGTACGAATGAATTAGAATGGATCGTACGAATGGATTAGAATAAATCGTACGAATGAATTAGAATGGATCGTACGAATGAATTAGAATGGATCGTGTGAAAGAATTAGAATGGATCGTACGAATGAATAAGAATGGATCGTGCGAATGAATTAGAATGGATCGTACGAATGAATTAGAATGGATCGTGCTAATGAATTAGAATTGATCGAACGAATGAATTAGCATGGATCGTGCATTCGTACGACCATTCTAATTCATTCGTAAGATCCATTCTAATTTATTCGTACGATCCATTCTAATTCATTCGTACGATCCATTCTAATTCATTCGCACGAATGTATCCATTCTAGTTCATTCGTACGATCCATTCTAATTCATTCGTACGATCCATTCTAATTCATTCATACGATCTATTCTAATTCATTCATACAATCCATTCTAATTCTTTCACACGATCCATTCTAATTCATTCGTACGATCCATTCTAATTCATTCGCACAATCCATTCTATTTCATTCGTACGATCCATTCTTACTCATTCGTATGATCCATTCTAATTCATTCGCACGAATGTATCCATAATGGATCATACGAATGAGTAAGAATGGATCGTACGAATGAAATAGAATGGATTGTGCGAATGAATTAGAATGGACCGTACGAATGAATTAGCTTGGATACATTCGTGCAAATGAATTAGAATGGATCGGACGAATGAATTAGAATGGATCGTACGAATGAATTAGAATGGATCGTACGAATGAATTAGAATGGATCGTACGAATAAATTAGAATGGATATATTCGTCCGAATGAATTAGAATGGATCATACGAATGAGTAAGAATGGATCGTACGAATGAAATAGAATAGATTGTACGAATGAATTAGAATGGATCCTACGAATGAATTAGAATAGAACATGTGAAAGAATTAGAATGGATTGTATGAATGAATTAGAATGAATTCGTACGATCCACTCGAATTCATTCGCACGATCCATTCTAATTCATTCATACGATCCATTCTAATTCATTCATACAATCCATTCTAATTCTTTCACACGATCCATTCTAATTCATTCGTAGGATCCATTCTAATTCATTCGTACAATCTATTCTATTTCATTCGTACGATCCATTCTTACTCATTCGTATGATCCATTCTAATTCATTCGGACGAATGTATCCATTCTAATTTATTCGTACGATCCATTCTAATTCATTCGTACGATCCATTCTAATTCATTCGTACGATCCATTCTAATTCATTCGTCCGATCCATTCTAATTCATTTGCACGAATGTATCCATTCTAATTCATTCGTAGGATCCAATCTAATTTATTCGTACGATCCATTCTAATTCATTCGTACGATCCATTCTAATTCATTCGTACGATCCATTCTAATTCATTTGCACGATCCATTCTAATTCATTTGTACGATCCATTCTAATTCTTTCACACGATCCATTCTAATTCATTCGTACGATCCATTCTAATTCATTCGTACGATCTATTCTAATTCATTCGTACGATCCATTCTAATTCATTCGTGCAATCCATTCTATTTCATTCGTACGATCCATTCTAATTCTTTTGTACGATCGATTCTAATTCATTCATACAATCCATTCTATTTCATTCGTACGATCCATTCATACTCATTCGTATGATCCATTCTAATTCATTAGCACGATCCATTTTAATTCATTCATACGATCTATTCTAATTCATTCGCACGATCCATTCAAATTCATTCGTACGATCCATTCTAATTCTTTCACACGATACATTCTAATTCATTCGTACGATCCATTCTAATTCATTCGTACGATCTATTCTAATTCATTCGTACGATCCATTCTAATTCATTCGTACGATCCATTCTAATTCATTCATACAATCCATTCTAATTCTTTCACACGATCCATTCTAATTCATTCGTACGTTCCATTCTAATTCATTAGCACGATCCATGCTAATTCATTCGTTCGATCGATTCTAATTCATTAGCGCGATCCATTCTAATTCATTCGCACGATCCATTCTAATTCATTCATAGGATCCATTCTAATTCATTGATACGATCTATTCTAATTCTTTCGCACGAATGTATCCATTCTAATTCATTCGCATGAATGTATCCATTCTAATTCCTTCGTACGATCCATTCTAATTCATTCGTACGATCCATTCTAATTCATTCATACAATCCATTTTAATTCTTTCACACGATCCATTCTAATTCATTCGTACGATCCATTCTAATTCATTCGTGCAATCCATTCTAATTCATTCGTACGATCCATTCTAATTCATTTGTACGATCCATTCTAATTCATTCGTACAATCCATTCTATTTCATTCGTACGATCCATTCTTACTCATTCATATGATCCATTCTAATTCATTCGCACGAATGTATCCATTCTAATTCATTCATACAATCCATTCTAATTCATTCCGTACGATCCATTCTAATTCATTCGCATGAATGTAACCATTCTAATTCATTCATTTGATCCATTCTAATTCATTCGTACGATCCATTCTAATTCATTCGTCCGATCCATTCTAATTCATTCGCACGAATGTATCCATTCTAATTCATTCGTACGATCCATTCTAATTCATTCGTACGATCCATTCTAATTCATTCGTAAGATCCATTCTAATTCATTCGTAAGATCCATTCTAATTCATTCGTACGATCCATTCTAATTCATTCGCACGAACATATCCATTCTAATCCATTCGTACGATCGATTCTAATCCATTCGTACGATCCATTCTAATTCATTCGCATATATGTAACCATTCTAATTCATTCATTTGATCCATTCTAATTCATTCGTACGATCCATTCTAATTCATTCGTCCGATCCATTCTAATTCATTCGCACGAATGTATCCATTCTAATTCATTCGCACGATCCATTCTAATCCATTCTAATTCTTTCACAAAATCTATTCTAATTCATTCATACGATCCATTCTAATTCATTCACACGAATGTATCCATTCTAATTCATTCATACGATCCATTCTATTCATTCGTACGATCCATTCTTACTCATTGGTACGATCCATTCTAATTCATTCGCACGATCCATTCTAATTCATTCGTACGATCCATTCTAATTCATTCGTACGATCCATTCTAATTCATTCGTAAGATCCATTCTAAGTCATTCGTACGATCCATTCTAATTCATTCGTACGATCCATTCTAATTTATTCGCACGAATGTATCCGTTCTAGTTCATTCGTACGATCCATTCTAATTCATTCGTACGATCCATTCTAATTCATTCGCACGATCCATTATAATTCATTCGTACGATCCATTCTAATTCATTCATACGATCCATTCTAATTCATTCGTACGATCCATTCTAATTCATTCGCACAAATGTATACATTCTAATTCGTTCGTACGATCCATTCTAATTCATTCGCACGATCCATTCTAATTCATTCGTACGATCCATTCTAATTCTTTCACACGATCCATTCTAATTCATTCGTACGATCCATTCTAATTCATTCGCACGATCTATTCTAATTCATTCGTACGATCCATTCTAATTCATTCATACGATCCATTCTAATTCATTCGTACGATCCATTCTAATTCATTCGTCCGATCCATTCTAATTCAATCTATTCATTCGTACGATCCATTCTTACTCATTGGTACGATCCATTCTAGTTCATTCATACGATCCATTCTAATTCATTCGTACGATCCATTCTAATTCATTCGTACGATCCATTCTAATTCATTCGAACGAATGTATCCATTCAATTTCATTCGTACGATCCATTCTAATTCATTCGTACGATTCATTCTAATTCATTCGTATGATCCATTCTAATTAATTCGTATGATCCATTCTAATTCATTCATGCAATCCATTCTAATTCATTCGCACGAATGTATCCATTCTAATTAATTCGTATGATCCATTCTAATTCATTCGTATGATCCATTCTAATTCATTCACACAATCCATTCTATTTCATTCGTACGATCCATTCTTACTCATTCGTATGTATCCATTCTAATTCATTCGGACGAATGTATCCATTCTAATTTATTCGTACGATCCATTCTAATTCATTTGTACGATCCATTCTAATTCATTCGTACGATCCATTCTAATTCATTCGTCCGATCCATTCTAATTCATTCGCACGAATGTATCCATTCTAATTCATTCGTACGGTCCAATCTAATTCATTCGCACAATCCATTCTATTTCATTCGTACGATCCATTCTTACTCATTCGTATGATCTATTATGGATACATTCGTGCGAATGAATTAGAATGGATCATACGAATGAGTAAGAATGGATCGTACGAATGAAATAGAATGGATTGTGCGAATAAATTAGAATGGATCGTACGATGAATTAGAATGGATCGTGTGAAAGAATTAGAATGGATCGTGTGAAAGAATTAGAATGGATTGTATGAATGAATTAGAATAGATCGTATGAATGAATTAGAATGGATCGTACGAATGAATTAGAATAGATCGTACGAATGAATTAGAATGGATCGTACGAATAAATTAGAATGGATACATTAGTCCGAATGAATTACAATGGATCATACGAATGAGTAAGAATTGATCGTATGAATGAAATAGAATAGATTGTACGAATGAATTAGAATGGATCCTACGAATGAATTAGAATTGATCGTGTGAAAGAATTAGAATGGATTGTATGAATGAATTAGAATGAATTCGTACGATCCATTCGAGTTCATTCGCACGATCCATTCTAATTCATTCATACGATCCATTCTAATTCATTCATACAATCAATTCTAATTCATTCGTAGGATCCATTCTAATTCATTCGTACAATCTATTCTATTTCATTCGTACGATCCATTCTTACTCATTCGTATGATCCATTCTAATTCATTCGAACGAATGTATCCATTCTAATTTATTCGTACGATCCATTCTAATTCATTCGTACGATCTATTCTAATTCATTCGTACGATCCATTCTAATTCATTCATACGATCTATTCTAATTCATTCATACGATCCATTCTAATTCATTCGCACGATCCATTCTAATTCATTCGTACGATCCATTCTAATTCATTCGTACGATCCATTCTAATTCATTCATACAATCCATTCTAATTCATTCGCACGATCCATTCTAATTCACTCATACGATCCATTCTAATACATTCATACAATCCATTCTAATTCATTCGTATTTCACACGATCCATTCTAATTCATTCGTAGGATCCATTCTAATTCATTCGTACAATCTATTCTATTTCATTCGTACGATCCATTCTTACTCATTCGTATGATCCATTCTAATTCATTCTGACGAATGTATCCATTCTAATTTATTCGTACGATCCATTCTAATTCATTCCTACGATCCATTCTTACTCATTCGTATGATCCATTATAATTCATTCGTACGATCATACGAATGAGTAAGAATGGATCGTACGAATGAAATAGAATGGATTGTACGAATGAATTAGAATGGATCGTACAAATGAATTAGAATGGATCGTACGAATGAATTAGAATGGATCATACGAATGAGTAAGAATGGATCTTACAAATGAAATAGAATGGATTGTACGAATGAATTATAATGGATCTTACGAATGAATTAGAATGGATCGCGTGAAAGAATTAGAATGCATTGTATGAATGAATTAGAATGGATCTTATGAATGAATTAGAATGGATCGTGCGAATGAATTCGAATGGATCGCATGATCCATTAGAGTAGAATGGATCGTATGAATGAATTTGAATGGATCGGGCGAATGAATTAGAATGGATCGTATGAATGAATTAGAATGGATCGTATGAATGAATTAGAATGGATCGTGCGAATGAATTAGAATGGATCGTACGAATGAATTAGAATGGATCGTACGAATGAATTATAATGGATCATACGAATGAATTAGAATGGATCATACGAATGAGTAAGAATGGATCGTACGAATGAAATAGAATGGATTGCACGAATGAATTAGAATGGATACATTCGTGCGAATGAATTAGAATGGATCGTACGAATGAATTAGAATGCATCGTATGAAAGAATTAGAATGGATATATTCGTGCGAATGAATTAGAATGGATCGTACGAATGAATTAGACTGGATCGTACGAATGAATTTGAATGGATACATTTGTGCGAATGAATCTAAATGGATTGTATGAATGAATTACAATGGATCGTACAAATGAATTAGAATGGATCGTATGAATGAATTAGAATAGCTCATACGAATGAATTAGAATGAATCGTATGAATGAATTAGAATGGTTACATTCGTGCGAATGAATTAGAATAGATCGTACGAATGAATTAGAATGGATCGTACGAATAAATTAGAATGGATCGTGGGATGGAATTAGAATGGATCGTACGAATGAATTAGAATGGATCCACCAAATGAGTTAGAATGGATCATACGAATGAATTAGAATGGATTGTATGAATGAATTAGAATGGATTGTGCGAATGAATTAGAATGGATCGTATGAATGAATAAGAATGGATCGTACAAATGAATTAGAATGGATCGTGCGAATGAATTAGCATGAATCGTACGAATGTATTAGAATGAACCATACGAATCAATTAGAATAAATCGTACGATCCATTCTAATTCATTCGTACGATCCATTCTAATTCATTCGCACGAATGTATCCATTCTAGTTCATTAGTACGATCCATTCTAGTTCATTCGTACGATCCATTCTAATTCATTCGCACGATCCACTCTAATTCATTCGTATGATCCATTCTAATTAATTCGTATGATCCATTGTAATTCATTCGTACGATCCATTCTAATTCATTCATACAATCCATTCTAATTCATTCGCACGAATGTATCCATTCTAATTAATTCGTACAATCCATTCTAATTCATTCGTATAATCCATTCTTATTCATTCGCACGATCCAGTCTAATGGATTCGCACGATCCATTCTAATTCATTCGCACGAATGTATCCATTCTAATTCATTCGTACGATCCATTATAATTCATTAATATTATCCATTCTAATTCATTTGCACGATCCATTCTAATTCATTCGTACGATCCATTCTAATTCATTCGTACGATCCATTCTAATTCATTCGCACGATCCATTCTAATTCATTCGTACAATCTATTCTATTTCATTCGTACGATCCATTCTTACTCATTCGTATGATCCATTCTAATTCATTCGGACGAATGTATCCATTCTAATTTATTCGTACGATCCATTCTAATTCATTCGTACGATCCATTCTAATTCATTTGTCCGATGCATTCTAATTCATTCGCACGAATGTATCCATTCTAATTCATTCGTACGGTCCATTCTAATTCATTCGCACAATCCATTCTATTTCATTCGTATGATCCATTCTTACTCATTCGTATGATCCATTATGGATACATTCGTGCGAATGAATTAGAATGGATCATACGAATGAGTAAGAATGGATCGTACGAATGAAATAGAATGGATTGTGCGAATGAATTAGAATGGAACGTACGAATGAATTAGAATGGATCGTGTGAAAGAATTAGAATGGATTGTATGAATGAATTAGAATAGATCGTATGAATGAATTAGAATGGATCGTACGAATGAATTAGAATGGATCGTACAAATGAACTAGAATGGATACATTCGTGCGAATGAATTAGAATGGATCGTACGAATGAATTAGAATGGATCTGACGAATGAATTAGAATGGATCGTACGAATACACGATCCATGCTAATTCATTCATTCGATCTATTCTAATTCATTAGCACGATCCATTCTAATTCATTCGTATGATCCATTCTAATTCATTCGCACGATCCATTCTAATTCATTCGTACGATCCATTCTAATTCTTTCACACGATCCATTCTAATTCATTCGTACGATCCATTCTAATTCATTCGTACGATCTATTCTAATTCATTCGTACGATCCATTCTAATTTCATTCGTACGATCCATTCTAATTCATTCGCTCGAATGTATCCATTCTAATCCATTCGTACGATCCATTCTAATCCATTCGTACGATCCATTCTAATCCATTCGTACGATCCATTCTAATTCATTCGCATGAATGTAACGATTCTAATTCATTCATTTGATCCATTCTAATTAATTCGTACGATCCATTCTAATTCATTCGTCCGATCCATTCTAATTCATTCGCACGAATGTATCTATTCTAATCCATTCGTCAGATCCATTCTAATTCATTCGTACGATCCATTCTAATTCATTCATACGATCCATTCTAATTCATTAATATGATCCATTCTAATTCATTCGTACGATCTATTCTAATTCATATGCACAAAGGTATCCATTCTAATTCATTCGTACGATCCATTCCAATTCAGGATCGTACGAAAGAATTAGAATGTATACATTTGTGCGAATGAATTAGAATTGATCGTATGAATGAATTAGAATGGATCGTGCGAATGAATTAGAATAGATCGTACGAATGAATTAGAATGGATCGTACGAGTGAACTAGAATGGATACATTCGTGCAAATGAATTAGAATGGATCATACGAATGAATTAGAATGGATCGTACGAATGAATTAGAATGGATCTTACGAATGAATTAGAATGGATCGTACGAATGAATTAGAATGGATCGTACGAATGAATTAGAATGGATACATTCGTGCGAATGAATTAGAATGGATCGGACAAATGAATTAGAATGGATCGTACGAATGAATTAGAATGGATCAAATGAATGAATTAGAATGGTTACACTCATGCGAATGAATTAGAATGGATCGTACGAATGGATTAGAATGGATCGTACGAATGGATTAGAATGGATACATTCGAGCGAATGAATTAGAATGGATCGTACGAATGAAATTAGAATAGATCGTACGAATGAATTAGAATAGATCGTACGAATGAATTAGAATGGATCGTATGAATAAATTAGAATGGATACATTCGTCCGAATGAATTAGAATTGATCATACGAATGAGTAAGAATGGATTGTACGAATGAAATAGAATAGATTGTACGAATAAATTAGAATGGATCCAACGAATGAATTAGAATGGATCGTGTGAAAGAATTAGAATGGATTATATGAATGAATTAGAATGGATCGTATGAATGAATTAGAGTGGATCGTGCGAATGAATTCGAATGGATCGTACGAATTCATTCTAATTCATTCATACAATCCATTTTAATTCTTTCACACGATCCATTCTAATTCATTCGTACGTTCCATTCTAATTCATTAGCACGATCCATGCTAATTCATTCGTTCTATCAATTCTAATTCATTAGCACGATCCATTCTAATTCATTCGTACGATCCATTCTAATTCCTTCGTACGATCCATTCTAATTCATTCGTACGATCTATTTTAATTCATTCGTACGATCCATTCTAATTCATTCGTACGATCCATTCTAATTCATTCGTACGATCCATTCTTACTCATTCATACGATCCATTCTAATTCATTCACACGAATGTATCCATTCGTACGAATGAATTAGAATAGATTGTACGAATGAATTAGAATGGATCGTACGAATGAATTAGAATGGATCGTACGAAGGAATTAGAATGGATCGTACGAATAAATTAGAATGGATCGTACAAATGAATTAGAATAGATCGTACGAATGAATTAGAATGGATCGTATGAAGGAATTAGAATGGATCATACGAATGAATTAGAATGGATATATTCGTACAAATGAATTAGAATGGATCGTATGAATGTATTAGAATGGATCGTATGAGTGAATTAGAATTGATCGTACGAATGAATGAGAATGGATTGCATGAATGAATTAGAATGGATCGTACGAATGAATTAGAATGGATCATACGATTTAATTCGTACAAATCCATTCTAATTCTTACTCATTCGTATGATCCATTATGGATACATTCGTGCGAATGAATTAGAATGGATCATACGAATGAGTAAGAATGGATCGTACGAATGAAATAGAATAGATTGTGCGAATGAATTAGAATGGATCGTACGAATGAATTAGAATGGATCATGTGAAAGAATTAGAATGGATTTTATGAATGAATTAGAATAGATCATATGAATGAATTAGAATGGATCGTACGAATGAATTAGAATGGATCGTACGATTGAATTAGAATGGATACATTCGTGCGAATGAATTAGAATGGATACATTCGTGCGGAAGAATTAGAATAGATCGTATGAATGAATTAGAATGGATCCTATGAATGAATTAGAAAGGATCATGCGAATGAATTAGAATGGATCGTATGAATGAATTAGAATGGATCGTGCTAATGAATTAGAATTGATCGAACGAATGAATTAGAATGGATACATTCGTGCGAATGAATTAGAATGGATCGGACGAATGAATTAGAATGGATCGTACGAATGAGTAAGAATGGATCGTACGAATGAAATAGAATAGATCGTACGTATGAATTAGAATGGATCATACGAAGGAATTAGAATGGATCGTACGAATGAATTAGAATAGATATATTCGTGCAAATGAATTAGAATGGATACATTCGTGCGAATGAATTAGAATGGATTGTATGAATGAATTAGAATGGATCCTATGAATGAATTAGAATGGATCATGCGAATGAATTAGAATGGATCGTACGAATGAATTAGAATGGATCGTGCTAATAAATTAGAATTGATCGAACGAATGAATTAGCATGGATCGTGCTAATGAATTAGAATGGAACGTACGAATGAATTAGAATGGATCGTGTGAAAGAATTAGAATGGATTGTATGAATGAATTAGAATGAATTCGTACGATCCATTGGAATTCATTCGCACGATCCATTCTAATTCATTCATACGATCCATTCTAACTCATTCATACAATCCATTCTAATTCTTTCACACGATCCATTCTAATTCATTCGTAGGATCCATTCTAATTCATTCGTACAATCTATTCTATTTCATTCGTACGATCCATTCCAACTCATTCGTATGATCCATTCTAATTCATTCGGACGAATGTATCCATTCTAATTTATTCGTACGATCCATTCTAATTCATTCGTACGATCCATTCTAATTCATTCGTACGATCCATTCTAATTCATTCGTCCGATCCATTCTAATTCATTCGCATGAATGTATCCATTCTAATTCATTCGTACGATCCATTCTAATTCATTCGTAAGATCCATTCTAATTCATTCGTACGATCCATTCTAATTCATTCGTACGATCCATTCTAATTCATTCGCACGAATGTATCCATTCTAGTTCATTCGTACGATCCATTCTAATTCATTCGTACGATCCATTCTAATTCATTCGCACAATGGATACATTCGTGCGAAAGAATTAGAATAGATCGTATGAATGAATTAGAATGGATCCTATGAATGAATTAGAATGGATCGTGCGAATGAATTAGAATGGATCGTACAAATGAATTAGAATGGATCGTGCTAATGAATTAGAATTGATCGAACGAATGAATTAGCATGGATCGTGCTAATGAATTAGAATGGAACGTACGAATGAATTAGAATGAATCGTGTGAAAGAATTAGAATGGATTGTATGAATGAATTAGAATGAATTCGTACGATCCATTCTAATTCATTCATACGATCCATTCTAATTCATTCATACAATCCATTCTAATTCTTTCACACGATCCATTCTAATTCATTCGTAGGATCCATTCTAATTCACTCGTACAATCTATTCTATTTCATTCGTACGATCCATTCTTACTCATTCGTATGATCCATTCTAATTCATTCGGACGAATGTATCCATTCTAATTTATTTGTACGATCCATTCTAATTCATTCGTACGATCCATTCTAATTAATTCGTACGATCCATTCTTACTCATTCGTATGATCCAATCTAATTCATTCGTACGATCCATTCCAATTCATTCGTACGATCGATTCTAATTCATTCGCACTATCCATTCTAATTCATTCGTACGATCCATTCTAATTCATTCGTATGATCCATTCTAATTTATTCGTTCAAATATATCCATTCTAATTCATTCGTACGATCCATTCTAATTCATTCGCACGATCCATTCTAATTCATTCGCACGAATGTATCCATTCTAATTCATTCGTACGATCCATTCTAATTCATTCATACGATCCATTCTAATTCTTTCGTACGATCCATTCTAATTCATTCGCACAAATGTATCCATTCTAATTCATTCGTACGATCCATTCTAATTCATTCGCACGATCCATTCTAATTCATTCGTACAATCCATTCTAATTCATTCGTACGATCCATTCTAATTCATTCGTATGATCCATTTTAATTAATTCGTATGATCCATTCTAATTCATTCGTACGATCCATTCTAATTCATTCATACAATCCATTCTAATTCATTCGCTCGAATGTATCCATTCTAATTAATTCGTACGATCCATTCTAATTCATTCGCATGATCTATTCTTATTCATTCGCACGATCCAGTCTAATTGATTCGCAATGAAAAAGAATGGATTGTGCGAATGAATTAGAATGGATCATACGAATTAATTAGAATGGATCGTACGAATGAATTAGAATGGATCGTACGAATGAACTAGAATGGATCATACGAATGAACTAGAATGGATACATTCGTGCGAATGAATTAGAATGGATCGTACGAATGAATTAGAATGAATCGTATGAATGAATTAGAATGGATCTTACGAATGAATTAGAATGGATCGTACGAATGAATTAGAATGGATCGTACGAATGAATTAGAATGGATACATTCGTGCGAATGAATTAGAATGGATCGGACGAATGAATTAGAATGGATCGTACGAATAAATTGGAATGGATCAAATAAATGAATTAGAATGGTTACATTCATGCGAATGAATTAGAATGGATCGTACGAATGGATTAGAATGGATCGTACGAATGGATTAGAATGTATACATTCGTGCGAATGAATTAGAATGGATTGTATGAATGAATTAGAATGGATCGTACGAATGAATTAGAATAGATCGTATAAGTGAATTAGAACGGATACGAAGGAATTAGAATGGATCGTACGAAGGAATTAGAATGGATCATACGAATGAAATAGAATGGATCGTACGAAGGAATTAGAATGGATCGTACGAAGGAATTAGAATGGATCGTACGAAGGAATTAGAATGGATATTTTCGTGCAAATGAATTAGAATGGATCGTATGAATGAATTAGAATGGATCGTATGAGTGAATTAGAACGGATAGTACGAATAAAGTAGAATGGATCGTATGAATGAATTAGAATGGATAAATTCGTGCAAATGAATTAGAATGGATCGTATGAATGAATTAGAATAGATTGTGCGAATGAATTAGAATGGATCGTACGAATGAATTAGAATGGATACATTCGTGCGAATAAATTAGAATGGATTGTATGAATGAATTAGAATGGATCGTACGAATGAATTAGAATGAATCGTACGAATGAATTAGAATAGATTGCCCGAATGAATTAGAATGGATCGTGCGAATGAAATAGAATGGATACAAATGAATTAGAATGGATCATACGAATGAATTAGAATGACGATCCATTCTTACTCATTCGTATGATCTATTCTAATTTATTCGCACGAATGTATCCAATCTAAATCATTCGTACGTCTAATTCATTCGTACGGTCCATTCTAATTCATTCGCACAATCCATTCTATTTCATTCGTACGATCCATTCTTACTCATTCGTATGATCCATTATGGATACATTCGTGCGAATGAATTAGAATGGATCATACGAATGAGTAAGAATAGATCGTACAAATGAAATAGAATGGATTGTGCGAATGAATTAGAATAGATCGTACGAATGAATTAGAATGGATCGTGTGAAAGAATTAGAATGGATTGTATGAATGAATTAGAATAGATCGTATGAATCAATTAGAATGGATCGTACGAATGAATTAGAATGGATCGTACGAATGAATTAGAATGGATCGTACGAATGAATTAGAATGGATCGTGCGAATGAATTAGAATGGATCCTATGAATGAATTAGAATGGATCGTGCGAATGAATTAGAATGGATCGTACGAATGAATTAGAATGGATCGTGCTAATGAATTAGAATTGATCGAACGAATGAATTAGCATGGATCGTGCTAATGAATTAGAATGGAACGTACGAATGAATTAGAATGGATCACGTGAAAGAATTAGAATGGATTGTATGAATGAATTAGAATGAGTTCGTATGATCCATTCGAATTCATTCGCACGATCCATTCTAATTCATTCATACGATCCATTCTAATTCATTCATACAATCCATTCTAATTCTTTCATACGATCCATTCTAATTCATTCGTAGGATCCATTCTAATTCATTCGTATAATCTATTCTATTTCATTCGTACGATCCATTCTTACTCATTCGTATGATCCATTCTAATTCATTCGGACGAATGTATCCATTCTAATTTATTCGTACGATCCATTCTAATTCATTCGTACGATCCATTCTAATTCATTCGAACGATCCATTCTAATTCATTCGTAAGATCCATTCTAATCCATTCGTACGATCCATTCTAATTCATTCGTACGATCCATTCTAATTCATTCGCACGAATGTATCCATTCTAGTTCATTCGTATGATCCATTCTAATTCATTCGTACGATCCATTCTAAGTCATTCGCACGATCCATTCTAATTCATTCGTATGATCCATTCTAATTCTTTCACACGATCCATTCTAATTCATTCGTACGTTCCATTCTAATTCATTAGCACGATCCATGCTAATTCATTTGTTCGATCAATTCTAATTCATTAGCACGATCCATTCTAATTCATTCGTACGATCCATTCTAATTCATTCGCACGATCCATTCTAATTCATTCATAGGATCCATTCTAATTCATTCATATGATCTATTCTAATTCTTTCGCACGAATATATCCATTCTATTTCATTCGCACGAATGTATCCATTCTAATTCATTCGTACGATCCATTCTAATTCATTCATACGATCCATTCTAATTCATTCGTACGATCCATTCTAATTCATTCATACGATCTATTCTAATTCATTCATACAATCCATTCTAATTCTTTCACACGATCCATTCTAATTCATTCATATGATCTATTCTAATTCATTCGTACGATCCATTCTAATTGATATGCACAAAGGTATCCATTCTAATCCATTCGTAGGATCCATTCTAATCCATTCGTACGATCCATTCTAATTCATTCGTACGACCCATTCTAATTCATTCGCTCGAATGTATCCATTCTAATCCATTCGTACGAACCATTCTAATCCATTCGTACGATCCATTCTAATTCATTCGCATCAATGTAACCATTGTAATTCATTCATACGATCCATTCTAATTCAATCGTACGATCCATTCTAATTCATTCGTACGATCCATTCTAATTCATTCGCACGAATGTATCCATTCTAATTCATTCATATGATCCATTCTAATTCATTCATACAATCCATTCTAATTCTTTCACACGATCCATTCTAATTCATTCGTACGATCCATTCTAATTCATTCGTACAATCCATTCTAATTCATTCGCACGAATGTATCCATTCTAATTCATTCATACGATCCATTCTAATTCATTCGTACTATCCATTCTAATTCCTTTGTACGATCCATTCTAATTCATTCGTATGATCTATTCTAATTCATTCGTACGATCCATTCTAATTCATTCGTACGATCCATTCTAATTCATTCGTAAGATCCATTCTAATTCATTCGTACGATCTATTTTAATTCATTCGTACGATTCATTCTAATTCATTCGCACGAATGTATCCATTCTAGTTTATTCGTACGATCCATTCTAATTCATTCGTACGATCCATTCTAATCCATTCGTACGATCCATTCTAATTCATTCATACGATCCATTCTAATTCATTCATACAATCTATTCTAATTCTTTCACACGATCCATTCTAATTCATTCGTAGGATCCATTCTAATTCATTCGTACAATCTATTCTATTTCATTCGTACGATCCATTCTTACTCATTCGTATGATCCATTCTAATTCATTCGGATGAATGTATCCATTCTAATTTATTCGTACGATCCATTCTAATTCATTCGTACGATCCATTCTAATTCATTCGTACGATCCATTCTTACTCATTCGTATGATCCATTCTAATTCATTCGTACGATCCATTCTAATTCATTCGTACGATCGATTCTAATTCATTCGCACTATCCATTCTAATTCATTCGTACGATCCATTCTAATTCATTCGTATGATCCATTCTAATTTATTCGTTCAAATATATCCATTCTAATTCATTCCGTACGATCCATTCTAATTCATTCATACGATACATTCTAATTCATTCGTACGAATGTATCCATTCTAATTCATTCGTACGATCCATTCTAATTCATTCGTACGATCCGTTCTAATTCATTCGGACGAATATATCCATTCTAATTTATTCGTACGATCCATTCTAATTCATTCATTTGATCCATTCTAATTCATTCGTACGATCCATTCTAATTCATTCGTCCGATCCATTCTAATTCATTCGCACGAATGTATCCATTCTAATTCATTCGTACGATCCATTCTAATTCATTCGTACGATCCATTCTAATTCATTCGTAAGATCCATTCTAATTCATTCGTACGATCCATTCTAATTCATTCGCACGAATGTATCCATTCTAATTCATTCGTTCGATCAATTCTAATTCATTAGCACGATCCATTCTAATTCATTCGTACGATCCATTCTAATTCATTCGCACGATCCATTCTAATTCATTCATAGGATCCATTCTAATTCATTCATATGATCTATTCTAATTCTTTCGCACGAATGTATCCATTCTAATTCGAATTAGAATGGATCGTACGAATGAATTAGAGTGGATACATTCGTGCGAATGAATTAGAATGGATACATTCGTGCGAAAGAATTAGAATAGATCGTATGAATGAATTAGAATGGATCCTATGAATGAATTAGAATGGATCGTGCGAATGAATTAGAATGGATCGTACGAATGAATTAGAATAGATCGTGCTAAAGAATTAGAATTGATCGAACGAATGAATTGGCATGGATCGTGCTAATGAATTAGAATGGAACGTACGAATGAATTAGAATGGATCGTGTGAAAGAATTAGAATGGATCGTACGAATGAATTAGAATGGATCGTGCGAATGAATTAGAATGGATCGTACGAATGAATTAGAATGGATCGTACGAATGAACTAGAATGGATACATTCGTGCGAATGAATTAGAATGGATCGTACGAATGAATTAGAATGGATCGTACGAATGAATTAGAATAGATTGTGCGAATGAATTAGAATGGATCGTACGAATGAATTAGAATGGATCGTACGAATGAATTAGAATGGTTCATACGAATGAGTAAGAATGGATCGTACGAATGAATTAGAATGGATCGTACAAATGAATTAGAATGGATCGTACGAATAAATTAGAATGGATACATTCGTCCGAATGAATTAGAATGGATCATACGAATGAGTAAGAATGGATCGTACGAATGAAATAGAATAGATTGTACGAATGAATTAGAATGGATCCTACGAATGAATTAGAATGGATCGTGTGAAAGAATTAGAATGGATTGTATGAATGAATTAGAATGGATCGTATGAATGAATTAGAATGGATCGTGCTAATGAATTCGAATGGATCGTACGAATTCATTCTAATTCATTCATACAATCCATTCTAATTCTTTCACACGATCTATTCTAATTCATTCATACGTTCCATTCTAACTCATTAGCACGATCCATGCTAATTCATTCGTTCGATAAATTCTAATTCATTAGCACGATCCATTCTAATTCATTCGTACGATCCATTCTAATTCATTCGCACGATCCATTCTAATTCATTCATAGGATCCATTCTAATTCATTCATACGATCTACTCTAATTCTTTCGCACGAATGTATCCATTCTAATTCATTCGCACGAATGTATCCATTCTAATTCATTCGTACGATCCATTCTAATTCATTCGCACGATCCATTCTAATTCATTCGTACGGTCAATTCTAATTCATTCGCACGAATGTATCCATTCTAATTCATTCGTACGATCCATTCTAATTCATTCGCATGAATGTATCCATTCTAATTCATTCATACGATCAGTTCTAATTCATTCACAAAATCTATTCTAATTCATTCATACGATCCATTCTAATTCATTCACATGAATGTATCCATTCTAATTCATTCATACGATCCATTCTAATTCATTCGTACGATCCATTCTAATTCACTCATACGATCCATTCTAATACATTCATACGACCCATTCTAATTCATTTGCATGAATATATCTATTCTAATTCCTTCGTACGATCCATTCTAATTCCTTCGTACGATCCATTCTAATTCATTCGTACGATCTATTCTATTTCATTCGTACAATCCATTCTTACTCATTCGTACGATCCATTCTAATTCATTCGTATGATCCATTCTAATTCATTCATACAATCCATGCTAATTCATTCGTTCGATCAATTCTAATTCATTAGCACGAATATATCCATTCTAATTCTTTAGTATGATGCATTCTAATTCATTCGTACGATCCATTCTAATTCATTCATTTGATCCATTCTATTTCATTCGTACGATCCATTCTAATTCATTCGTCCGATCCATTCTAATTCATTCGAACGAATGTATCCATTCTAATTCATTCGTACGATCCATTCTAATTCATTCGCACGATCCATTCTAATTCATTTGCACGATCCATTCTAATTCATTCATACGATCTATTCTAATTCATTCATACAATCCATTCTAATTCTTTCTCACGATCCATTCTAATTCATTCGTACGATCCATTCTAATTCATTCGCACAATCCATTCTATTTCATTCGTACGGTCCATTCTTACTCATTGGTACGATCCATTCTAATTCATTCGCACGAATGTATCCATTCTAATTCATTCGTACGAAACCATTCTAATTCATTCGTATAATCTATTCTATTTCATTCGTACGATCCATTCTAATTCATTCGTACGATCCATTCTTACTCATTCGTATGATCCATTCTAATTCATTCGTACGATCTATTCTAATTCATTCGTAAGATCCATTCTAATTCATTCGTATGATCCATTCTAATTCATTCGTACGATCCATTCTAATTCATTAATATGATTCATTCTAATTCATTCGTACGATCCATTCTAATGAATTAGAATTGATCGTACGAATGAAATAAAATGGATTGCACGAATGAATTAGAATGGATCGTACAAAGGAATTAGAATGGATCGTACGAATGAATTAGAATGGATCGTACGATTGAATTAGAATGGATCATACGAATGAGTAAGAATGGATCGTATGAATGAATTAGATTGGATCGTACGATCCATTCTAATTCATTAGCATAGATCGTGCTAACGAATTAGAATGGATCGTACGAATGAATTGGAATAGATCATTCTAATTCATTCATACAATCCATTCTAATTTATTCGCACGAATGTATCGATTCTAATTCCTTCGTACGATCCATTCCAATTCATTCGTACGATCCATTATAATTCATTCGTACGATCCATTCTAATTCCTTCGTACGATCCATTCTAATTCATTCGTACGATCCATTCTAATTCATTCATACAATCCATTCTAATTCTTTCACACGATCCATTCTAATTCATTCATACGATCCATTCTAGATCATTCGTGCAATCCATTCTATTTCATTTGTACGATCAATTCTAATTCATTAGAATGGATCGTACGAATGAATTAGAATGGATCATATTAATGAATTAGAATAGATCGTACGAATGAATTAGAATGGATCGTACGAATGAATTGGAATGGATCTTACGAATGGATTAGAATGGATCGTACGAATGAATTAGAATGGATCGTGTGAAAGAATTAGAATGGATTGTATGAATGAATTAGAATGGATCGTACGAATGAATTAGAATGGATCGTACGAAGGAATTAGAATGGATCGTACGAATGAATTAAAATGGATCGTACGAATGAATTAGAATAGATCGTACGAATGAATTCGAATGGATCGTACGAAGGAATTAGAATCGATCGTACGAATGAATTAGAATGGATATATTCGTGCAAATGAATTAGAATGGATCTTATGAATGAATTAGACGTACGAATGAATTAGAATGGATACATTCGTGCGAATAAATTAGAATGGATCATACGAATGAGTAAGAATGGATCGTCATTCTAATTCATTCGTATGATCCATTCTAATTCATTTGTATCCATTCTATTTCATTCGCACGATCCATTCTAATTCATTCGCGCAATCTATTCTAATTCATTCGTACGATCCATTCTAATTCATTCGTACGATCCATTCTAATTCATTCGCACGAATGTATCCATTCTAGTTCATTCGTACGATCCATTCTAATTCATTCATACAATCCATTCTAATTCATTCGCACGAATGTATCCATTCTAATTCATTCGTACGATGCATTCTAATTCATTCACAAAATCTATTCTAATTCATTCATACGATCCATTCTAATTCATTCGCATGAATATATCCATTCTAATTCATTCATACGATCCATTCTACTTCATTCGTACTATCCGTTCAAATTCACTCATACGATCCATTCTAATTCATTCATACGATCCATTCTAATTCATTTGCACGAATATATCCATTCTAATTCATTCGTACGATCCATTCTAATTCCTTCGTACGATCCATTCTAATTCATTCGTACGATCTATTCTAATTCATTCGTACGATCCATTCTAATTCATTCGTACGATCCATTCTAATTCCTTCGTACGATCCATTCTAATTCATTCGTACGATCCATTCTAATTCATTCATACAATCCATTCTAATTCTTTCACACGATCCATTCTAATTCATTCATACGATCCATTCTAAATCATTCGTGCAATCCATTCTATTTCATTCGTACGATCAATTCTAATTCATTAGAATGGATCGTATGAATGAATTAGAATGGATCATATTAATGAATTAGAATGGATCGTACGAATGAATTAGAATGGATCGTACGAATGAATTAGAATGGACCTTACGAATGATTTAGAATGGATCGTACGAATGAATTAGAATGGATCGTGTGAAAGAATTAGAATGGATTGTATGAATGAATTAGAATGGATCGTACGAATGAATTAGAATGGATCGATTAGAATGGATCGTACGAAGGAATTAGAATGGATCGTACGAATGAATTACACGAATGTATCCATTCTAATTCATTCATACGATCCATTCTAATTCATTCGTACGATCCATTTTAATTCACTCATACGATCCATTCTAATACATTCATACGATCCATTCTAATTCATTTGCATGAATATATCCATTCTAATTCATTCGTACGATCCATTCTAATTCCTTCGTACGATCCATTCTAATTCATTCGTATGATCTATTCTAATTCATTCGTACGATCCATTCTAATTCCTTCGTACGATCCATTCTAATTCATTCGTACGATCCATTCTAATTCATTCATACAATCCATTCTAATTCTTTCACACGATCCATTCTAATTCATTCGTACGATCCATTCTAATCCATTCGTGCAATCCATTCTATTTCATTCGTACGATCCATTCTTACTCATTCGTACGATCCATTCTAATTCATTCACACGAATGTATCTATTCGTACGAATGAATTAGAATAGATTGTACGAATGAATTAGAATGGATCGTACGAATGAATTAGAATGGATCGTACGAAGGAATTAGAATGGATCATACGAATGAATTAGAATGGATCGTACGAATGAATTAGAATAGATCGTACGAATGAATTAGAATGGATCGTACGAAGGAATTAGAATGGATCGTACAAATGAATTAGAATGGATATATTCGTGCAAATGAATTAGAATGGATCGTATGAATGTATTAGAATGGATCGTATGAGTGAATTAGAATGGATCGTACGAATGAATTAGAATGGATCGTATGAATGAATTAGAATGGATACATTCGTGCGAATGAATTAGAAATGATCGTACGAATGAATTAGAATGGATCGTACGAATGAACTAGAATGGATACATTCGTGCGAATGAATTAGAATGGATCGTACGAATGAACTAGAATGGATACATTCGTGCGAATGAATTAGAATGGATCGTACGAATGAAGTAGAATGGATACATTCGTGCGAATGAATTAGAATGGATCATACGAATGAGTAATAATGGATCGTATGAATGAAATAGAATAGATTGTACGAAAGAATTAGAAGGGATCCTACGAATGAATTAGAATGGATCGTGTGAAAGAATTAGAATGGATTGTATGATTGAATTAGAATGGATCGTACGAATGAATTAGAATGGATCGTACGAATGAATTAGAATGGAAACATTCGTGCGAATGAATTAGAATTGATCGTACGAATGAATTAGAATGGATCGTGCGAATGAATTAGAATGGATCGTAGGAATGAATTAGAATGGATCGTACGAATGAACTAGAATGGATACATTCGTGCGAATGAATTAGAATGGATCGTACGAATGAAGTAGAATGGATCGTACGAATGAATTAGAATGGATCTTACGAATGAATTAGAATGGATCGTACGAATGAATTAGAATGGATCGTACGAATGAATTAGAATGGAAACATTCGTGCGAATGAATTAGAATTGATCGTACGAATGAATTAGAATGGATCTTACGAATGAATTAGAATGGATCGTATGAATGAGTTAGAATGGATCGTACGAATGAATTAGAATGGATACATTCCTGCGAATGAATTAGAATGGATCGGACGAATGAATTAGAATGGATCGTACGAATGAATTAGAATGTATCATACGAATGAATTTGAATGGATCGTACGAATAAATTAGAATGGATACATTCGTCCGAATGAATTAGAATGGATCATACGAATGAGTAAGAATGGATCGTACGAATGAAATAGAATGGATCGTACGAATGAACTAGAATGGATTCATTCGTGCGAATGAATTAGAATGGATCGTACGAATGAATTAGAATGGATCATACGAATGAATTAGAATGGATCTTACGAATGAATTAGAATGGATCATACGAATGAATTAGAATGGATCATACGAATGAATTAGAATGGATACATTCGTGCGAGTGAATTAGAATGGATCGGACGAATAAATTAGAATGGATCGTACAAATGAATTAGAATGGATCGTACGAATGAATTAGAATGGATCGTACGAATAAATTAGAATGGATACATTCGTATGAATGAATTAGAATGGATCATACGAATGAATTAGAATGGATCGTGCGAATAAATTCGAATGGATCGTACGATCCATTCTAATTCATTCATACAATCCATTCTAATTCATTCGCACGAATATATCCATTCTAATCCATTCGGACGATCCATTCTAATCCATTCGTACGATCCATTCTAATTCATTCGCACAAATGTATCCATTCTAATTCATTCGTACGATCCATTCTGTTTCATTCGTACGATCCATTCTAATTCATTCGTCTGATCCATTCTAATTCATTCGTACGATCCATTCTAATTCATTCGTACGATCCATTCTAATTCATTCGTATGATCCATTCTAATTAATTCGTATGATCCATTCTAATTCATTCGTACAATCCATTCTAATTCATTCGCACAATCCATTTTATTTCATTCGTACGATCCATTCTTACTCATTGGTACGATCCATTCTAATTCATTCGCACGAATGTATCCATTTTAATTCATTCGTACGAATCCATTCTAATTCATTCGTACAATCTATTCTATTTCATTCGTACGATCCATTCTTACTCATTCGTATGATCCATTCTAATTCATTCGCACGAATGTATCCATTCTAAATCATTCGTACGATCCATTCTAATTCATTCGTACGATCCATTCTAAATCATTCGTACAATCCATTCTATTTCATTCATACGATCCATTCTTACTCATTCGTATGATCCATTCTAATTCATTCGGACGAATATATCCATTCTAATTTATTCGTACGATCCATTCTAATTCATTCATACGATCCATTCTAATTCATTCGTACGATCCATTCTAATTCATTCGTACGATCCATTCTAATTAATTCGTATGATCCATTCTAATTCATTCGTACGATCCATTCTAATTCATTCATACAATCCATTCTAATTCATTCGCACGAATGTATCCATTCTAATTAATTCGTACGATCCATTCTAATTCATTCATACAATCCATTCTAAATCATTCCGTACGATACAATCTAATTCATTCGCTCGAATGTATCCATTCTAATCCATTCGTACGATCCATTCTAATCCATTTGGACGATCCATTCTAATTCATACGATTCATTCCTACGATCCATTCTATTTCATTCGTACGATCCATTCTTACTCATTGGTATGATCCATTCTTACTCATTGGTACGATCCATTCTAATTCATTCGCACGATTGTATCCATTCTAATTCATTCCTACGATCCATTCTAATTCATTCGTACGATCCATTCTAATTCATTCGCATGATCCATTCTAATTCATTCGTACGATCCATTCTAATTCATTCGCACGAATGTATCCATTCTAATTCATACGTACGATCCATTCTAATTCATTCGTACGATCCATTCTAATTCATTCGTACGATCCATTCTAATTCATTACGATCCATTCTAATTCATTTGCAGGCATGTATCCATTCTAGTTCATTCATACGATCCATTCTAATTCATTCGTACGATCCATTCTAATTCATTCGCACGATCCATTCTAATTCATTAGCACGATCCATGCTAATTCATTCGTTCGATCAATTCTAATTCATTAGCACGATCCATTCTAATTCATTCGTACGATCCATTCTAATTCATTCGCACGATCCATTCTAATTCATTTATAGGATCAATTCTAATTCATTCATACGATCTATTCTAATTCTTTCGCACGAATGTATCTATTCTAATTCATTCGCACAAATGTATCCATTCTAATTCATTCGTACGATCCATTCTAATTCATTCGTACGATCCATTCTAATTAATTCATACGATCTATTCTAATTCATTCATACAATCCATTCTAATTCTTTCACACGATCCATTCTAATTCATTCATATGATCCATTCTAATTCATTCGTACGATCCATTCTAATTCATATGCACAAAGGTATCCATTCTAATCCATTTATAGGATCCATTCTAATCCATTCGTACGATCCATTCTAATTCATTCGTACGATCCATTCTAATTCATTCGCTCGAATGTATCCATTCTAATCCATTCGTACGATCCATTCTAATCTATTCGTACGATCCATTCTAATTCATTCGCATGAATTTAACCATTCTAATTCATTCATACGATCCATTCTAATTCATTCGTACGATCCATTCTAATTCATTCGTACGATCCATTCTAATTCATTCGCACGAATGTATCCATTCTAATTCATTCATATGATCCATTCTAATTCATTCATACAATCCATTCTAATTCTTTCACATGATCCATTCTAATTCATTCGTACGATCCATTCTAATTCATTCGCACGAATGTATCCATTCTAATTCATTCATACGATCCATTCTAATTTATTCGTACGATCCATTCTAATTCCTTCGTATGATCCATTCTAATTCATTCGTACGATCTGTTCTAATTCATTCGCACGATCCATTCTAATTCATTCGTACAATCCATTCTAATTCATTCATAAGATCCTTTCTAATTCATTCGTACGATCTATTCTAATTCATTCGTACGATCCATTCTAATTCATTCGCATGAATGTATCAATTCTAGTTCATTCGTACGATCCATTCTAATTCATTCGTACGATCCATTCTAATCCATTCGTACGATCCATTCTAATTCATTCATATGATCCCTTCTAATTCATTCATACAATCCATTCTAATTCATTCGTACAATCCATTCTATTTCATTTGTACGATCTATTCTTACTCATTCGTATGATCCATTCTAATTCATTCGTACGATCCATTCTAATTCATTCGTACGATCGATTCTAATTCATTCGCACTATCTATTCTAATTCATTCGTACGATCCATTCTAATTCACTCGTATGATCCATTCTAATTTATTCGTTCAAATATATCCATTCTAATTCATTCCGTACGATCCATTCTAATTCATTCGTACGATCCATTCTAATTCATTCGTACGAATGTATCCATTCTAATTCATTCGTACGATCCATTCTAATTCATTCGTACGATCCATTCTAATTCATTCGTACGATCCATTCTAATTCATTCGGACGAATGTATCCATTCTAATTTATTCGTACGATCCATTCTAATTCATTCATTTGATCCATTCTAATTCATTCGTATGATCCATTCTAATTCATTCGTCCGATCCATTCTAATTCATTCGCACGAATGTATCCATTCTAATTCATTCGTACGATCCATTCTAATTCATTCGTACGATCCATTCTAATTCATTATACGATCCATTTTAGTTCATTCGTACGATCCATTCATACTCATTCGTATGATCCATTCTAATTCATTCGTACGATCCCTTCTAATTCATTCGTACGATCGATTCTAATTCATTCGCACTATCCATTCTAATTCATTCGTACGATCCATTCTAATTCATTCGTATGATCCATTCTAATTTATTCGTTCAAATATATCCATTTTAATTCATTTCGTACAATCCATTCTAATTCATTCGTACGATCCATTCTAATTCATTCGTACGAATGTTTCCATTCTAATTCATTCGTACGAATGTTTCCATTCTAATTCATTCGTACGATCCATTCTAATTCATTCGTACGATCCATTCTAATTCATTCATACAATCCATTCTAATTCTTTCACACGATCCATTCTAATTCATTCGTATGATCCCTTCTAATTCATTCGTACAATCTATTCTATTTCATTCATACGATCCATTATTACTCATTCGTATGATCCATTCTAATTCATTCGCACGAATGTATCCATTCTACTTCATTCGTACGATCCATTCTAATTCATTCGTACGATCCATTCTAATTCATTCGTAAGATCCATTCTAATTCATTCGTACGATCCATTCTAATTCATTCGTACGATCCATTCTAATTCATTCGTACAATCCATTCTAATTCACTCATACGATCCATTCTAATACATTCATACGATCCATTCTAATTCATTTGCACGAATATATCCATTCTAATTCATTCGTACGATCCATTCTAATTCCTTCGTACGATCCATTCTAATTCATTCGTACGATCTATTCTAATTCATTCGTACGATCAATTCTAATTCATTCGCACGAATGTATCCATTCTAATTCATTCATACGATCCATTCTAATTCATTCGTACGATCCATTCTAATTCACTCATACGATCCATTCTAATACATTCATACGATCCATTCTA
Source organism: Chamaelirium japonicum (assembly GCA_947650365.1). Classification (NCBI taxonomy): domain Eukaryota; kingdom Viridiplantae; phylum Streptophyta; class Magnoliopsida; order Liliales; family Melanthiaceae; genus Chamaelirium; species Chamaelirium japonicum. The sequence continues at coordinate 466,543 of CANTAL010000193.1, forward strand.
ATTCATTTGCACGAATATATCCATTCTAATTCATTCGTACGATCCATTTTAATTCCTTCGTACGATCTATTCTAATTCATTCGTACGATCCATTCTAATTCATTCGTACGAATGAATTAGAATGGATCATACGAATTAATTAGAATGGATCATACGAATGAATTAGAATGGATCATACGAATTAATTAGAATGGATCATACGAATGAATTAGAATGGATCGTACGAATGAATTAGAATGGATCGTACGAATGAACTAGAATGGATCGTACGAATGAACTAGAATGGATACATTCGTGCGAATGAATTAGAATGGATCGTACGAATGAATTAGAATGGATCGTACGAATGAATTAGAATGGATCTTACGAATGAATTAGAATGGATCGTACGAATGAATTAGAATGAATCGTACGAATGAATTAGAATCGATACATTCGTGCGAATGAATTAGAATGGATCGGACGAATGAATTAGAATGGATCATACGAATGAATTAGAATGGATCGTACGAATGAATTAGAATGGATCGTACGAATAAATTAGAATGGATACATTCGTCCGAATGAATTAGAATAGATCATATGAATGAGTAAGAATGGATCGTACGAATGAAATAGAATAGCTTGTACGAATGAATTAGAATGGATCCTACGAATGAATTAGAATGGATCGTGTGAAAGAATTAGAATGGATCGTACGAATGAATTAGAATGGATCGTGCGAATGAATTAGAATGGATCGTACGAATGAATTAGAATGGATCGTGCTAATGAATTAGAATTAATCGAACGAATGAATTAGCATGGATCGTGCATTCGTACGATCCATTCTAATTCATTCGTAAGATCCATTCTAATTCATTCGTACGATCCATTCTAATTCATTCGCACGAATGTATCCATTCTAGTTCATTCGTACGATCCATTCTAATTCATTCGTACGATCCATTCTAATTCATTCATACGATCTATTCTAATTCATTCATAAAATCCATTCTAATTCTTTCACATGATCCATTCTCATTCATTCGTACGATCAATTCTAATTCATTCGCACAATCCATTCTATTTCATTTGTATGATCCATTCTTACTCATTCGTATGATCCATTCTAATTCGTTCGCACGAATGTATCCATAATGGATCATACGAATGAGTAAGAATGGATCGTACGAATGAAATAGAATGGATTGTGCGAATGAATTAGAATGAACCGTACGAATGAATTAGAATGGATACATTCGTGCGAATGAATTAGAATGGATCGGACGAATGAATTAGAATGGATCGTACGAATGAATTAGAATGGATCGTACGAATGAATTAGAATGGATCGTACGAATAAATTAGAATGGATACATTCGTCCGAATGAATTAGAATGGGTCATACGAATGAGTAGGAATAGATCGTACGAATGAAATAGAATAGATTGTACGAATGAATTAGATTGGATCGTGCGAATGAATTAGAATGGATCGTACGAATGAATTAGAATGGATCGTACGAATGAATTAGAATGGATCGTGCGAATGAATTAGAATGGATCATATTAATGAATTAGAATGGATCGTACGAATGAATTAGAATGGATACATTCGTGCGAATGACTTAGAATGGATCGTGCGAATCCATTAGACTGGATCGTGCGAATGAATAAGAATGGATCATACGAATGAATTAGGATGGATCGTACGAATTAATTAGAATGGATACATTCGTGCGAATGAATTAGAATGGGTTGTATGAATGAATTAGAATGGATCGTACGAATGAATTAGAATGGATCATATGAATTAATTAGAATGGATCATTCGAATGAACAAGAAGGGATCGTACGAATAAATTAGAATGGATCGTACGAATGAACAAGAATGGATCGTACGAATGAGCTAGAATGGATACATTCGTGCAAATGAATTAGAATGGATCGTACGATCCATTAGAATGGATACATTCGTGCTAATTCATTCGCACGATCCATTCTAATTCATTCGTACGATCCATTCTTATTCATTCATACGATCCATTCTAATTCATTCGCACAATCCATTCTAATTCATTCGTACAATCCATTCTAATTCATTCGTATGATCCATTCTAACTCATTCGGTGGATCCATTCTAATTCATTCGTACGATCCATTCTAATTCATTCCCACGATCCATTCTAATTTATTCGTACGATCTATTCTAATTCATTCGTACGATCAGTTCTAATTCATTCGCACGAATGTAACCATTCTAATTCATTCATACGATTCATTCTAATTCATTCGTATGAGCTATTCTAATTCATTCGTACGATCCATTCTAATTCATTCGTACGATCCACTGTAATTCATTCATACAATCCATTTAGATTTATTCGCACAAATGTATCAATTCAAATTCATTCGTACGATCCAGTCTAATTCATTCGTACGATCCATTCTAATTCATTCGCATGAATATATCCATTCTAATTCTTTCGTACGATGCATTCTAATTCATTCGTACGATCCATTCTAATTCATTCGTACGATCCATTCTAATTCATTTGTACGATCCATTCTAATTCATTCGCATGAATGTATCCATTCTAATTCATTCGTACAATCCATTCTATTTCATTCGTACGATCCATTCTTACTCATTCGTATGATCCATTCTAATTCATTCATATGATCCGTTCTAATTCATTCGTACAATCCATTTTAATTCATTCGTACGATCCATTCTAATTCATTCGCACGATCCATTCTAATTCATTCATACGATCCATTCTAATTCATTCATACGATCCATTCTAATTTATTCCTACAATCCATTCTAATTCATTCGCCCGATCCATTCTAATTCATTCATACGATCCATTCTATTTGAATGGATCATGCGATCCATTCGAATTCATTCGTACGATCCATTCTAATTCATTCATACGATCCATTCTAATTCATTCATATAATGCATTCTAATTCTTTCACACGATCCATTCTAATTCATTCGTACGATCCATTCTAATTCATTCCTACAATCCATTCTATTTAATTTGTACGATCCCTTCTTACTTATTCGTATGATCCATTCTAATTCATTCGTACGATCCATTCTAATTCATTTGTACGATCCATTCTAATTCATTTGTACAATCCTTTCTAATTCATTCATACAATCCATTCTAATTCATTCATACAATCCATTCTAATTTCATTCGTACGATCGTACGAATGTATCCATTCTAATTCATTCATACAATCCATTCTAATTCATTCCGTACAATCCATTCTAATTCATTCGTACGATCGTACGAATGAATTAGAATGGATCGTACGAATGAATTAGAATCGATTGTGCGAATGAATTAGAATGGATCGTACGAATGAATTAGAATGGATCGTACGAATGAATTAGAATGTATCATACGAATGAGTAAGAATGGATCGTACGAATGAATTAGAATGGATCGTAAGAATGAATTAGAATGGATCGTACGAATAAATTAGAATGGATACATTCGTCCGAATGAATTAGAATGGATCATACGAATGAGTAAGAATGGATCGTACGAATGAAATAGAATAGATTGTACGAATGAATTAGAATGGATCCTACGAATGAATAGAATGGATCGTGTGAAAGAATTAGAATGGATTGTATGAATGAATTAGAATGGATCATATGAATGAATTAGAATGGATCGTGCGAATGAATTCGAATGGATCGTATGAATTCATTCTAATTCATTCATACAATCCATTCTAATTCTTTCACACGATCCGTTCTAATTCATTCGTACGTTCCATTCTAATTCATTAGCACGATCCATGCTAATTCATCCGTTCGATCAATTCTAATTCATTAGCACGATCCATTCTAATTCATTCGTACGATCCATTCTAATTCATTCGCACGATCCATTCTAATTCATTCATAGGATCCATTCTAATTCATTCATACGATCTATTCTTTCGCACGAATCTATCCATTCTAATTTATTCGCACGAATGTATCCATTCTAATTCATTCGTATGATCCATTCGAATTCATTCGCACGATCCATTCTAATTCATTCATATGATCCATTCTAATTCATTCATACAGTCCATTCTAATTCTTTCACTCGATTCATTCTAATTCATTCGTATGATCCATTCTAATTCATTCGTATGATCCATTCTAATTCATTCGTATGATCCATTCTAATTTATTCATACGATCCATTCTAATTCATTCGTACGATCCATTCTAATTCATTCGCACGAATGTATCCATTCTAGTTCATTCGTACGATCCATTCTAATTCATTCGTACGATCCATTCTAATTCATTCGTACGATCCATTCTAATTCATTCGCACGATCCATTCTAATTCATTCGTACGATCCATTCTAATTCATTCATACGATCCATTCTAATTCATTCGTACGGTACATTCTAATTCATTCGTCCGATCCATTCTAATTCATTCGCACGAATGTATCCATTCTAATTCATTCGTACGATCCATTCTAATTCATTCGTACGATCCATTCTAATTCATTCGTAAGATCCATTCTAATTCATTCGTACGATCCATTCTAATTCATTCGTACGATCCATTCTATTTCATTCGCACAAATGTATCCATTCTAGTTCATTCGTACGATCCATTCTAATTTATTCGTACGATCCATTCTAATTCATTCGCACGATCCATTCTAATTCATTCGTACGATCAATTCTAATTCATTCGCACGAATGTATCAATTCTAATTCATTCGTACGATCCTGAATTAGAATGGATCGTACGAATGAATTAGAATGGATACCTTTGTGCATATGAATTAGAATGGATCGTACGAATGAATTAGAATGGATCATATTAAAGAATTAGAATGGATCGTACGAATGAATTAGAACGGATACATTTGTTCGAATTAATTAGAATGGATACATTCGTTCGAATGAATTAGACTGGATCGTGCACGAATGTATCCATTCTAATTCATTCGTACGATCCATTCTAATTCATTTATACGATCCATTCTAATTCATATGCACAAAGGTATCCATTCTAATCCATTCGTAGGATCCATTCTAATCCATTCGTACGATCCATTCTAATTGATCGTACGAATTAATTAGAATGGATACATTCGTGCGAATGAATTAGAATGGATTGTATGAATGAATTAGAATGGATCGTGCTAATGAATTAGAATTGATCGAACGAATAAATTAGCATGGATCGTGCTAATGAATTAGAATGGAACGTACGAATGAATTAGAATGGATCGTGTGAAAGAATTAGAATGGATTGTATGAATGAATTAGAATGAATTAGAATGGATCGTACGAACAAATTAGAATGGATCGTATGAAAGAATTAGAATGGATCGTATGAATGAATTAGAATGGATACATTCGTGTAAATGAATTAGAATGGATCGTATGAATGAATTAGAATAGATTTTGTGAATGAATTAGAACTGATCGTACGAATGAATTAGAATGGATACATTCGTGCGAATGAATTAGAATGGATTGTATGAATGAATTAGAATAGATCCTATGAATGAATTAGAATGGATCGTATGAATGAATTAGAATGGATACATTCGTGCGAATGAATTAGAATTGATCGTACGAATGAATTAGAATGGATCATGCGAATAAATTAGAATGGATCGTACGAATGAATTAGAATGTATACATTCGTGCGAATGAAATAGAATGGATACATTCGTGCGAAAGAATTAGAATAGATCGAATGGATACATTCGTGCGACTGAATTAGAATGGATCGTACGAATGAATTAGAATCGATTGTACGAATGAATTAGAATGGATCGTACGAATGGATTAGAATGGATTGTACGAATGAATTAGAATGGATCCTACAAATGAATTAGAATGGATCGTGTGAAAGAATTAGAATGGATTGTATGAATGAATTAGAATGGATCGTACGAATGAATTAGAATGGATCGTGCGAACGAATTCGAATGGATCGTACGAATTCATTCTAATTCATTCATACAATCCATTCTAATTCTTTGACACGATCCATTCTAATTCATTCGTACGTTCCATTCTAATTCATTAGCACGATCCATGCTAATTCATTCGTTCGATCAATTCTAATTCATTAGCACGATCCATTCTAATTCATTCGTACGATCCATTCTAATCATTCGCACGATCCATTCAAATTCATTCATACAATCCATTCTAATTCTTTTACACGATCCATTCTAATTCATTCGTAGGATCCATTCTAATTCATTCGTACAATCTATTCGATTTCATTCGTACGATCCATTCTTACTCATTCGTATGATCCATTCTAATTCATTCGGACGAATGTATCCATTCTAATTTATTCGTACGATCCATTCTAATTCATTCGTACGATCCATTCTAATTCATTCGTACGATCCATTCTAATTCATTCGTACGATCCATTCTTATTCACTCATACGATCTATTCTAATTCATTCATACAATCCATTCTAATTCTTTCACACGATCCATTCTAATTCATTCGTACCATCCATTCTAATTCATTCGCACAATCCATTCTATTTCATTCGTACGATCCATTCTTACTCATTCGTATGATCCATTCTAATTCATTCGCACGAATGTATCCATAATGGATCATACGAATGAGTAAGAATGGATCGTACGAATGAAATAGAATGGATTGTGCGAATGAATTAGAATGGACCGTACGAATGAATTAGAATGGATACATTTGTGCGAATGAATTAGAATGGATCGGACGAATGAATTAGAATGGATCGTACAAATGAATTAGAATGGATCGTACGAATGAATTAGAATGGATCGTACGAATAAATTAGAATGGATACATTCGTCCGAATGAATTAGAATGGATCATACGAATGTGTAAGAATGGATCGTACGAATGAAATAGAATAGATTGTACGAATGAATTAGAATGGATCCTACGAATGAATTAGAATGGATCTTGTGAAAGAATTAGAATGGATTATATGAATGAATTAGAATGCTTCGTGCGAATGAATTAGAATGGATCGTACGAATGAATTAGAATGGATCGTGCTAATGAATTAAAATGGATCGTACGAATTCATTCTAATTCATTCATACAATCCATTCTAATTCTTTCACACGATCCATTCTGATTCATTCGTACGTTCCATTAATGAATTAGAATGGATCGTACGAATGAATTAGAATAGCTCATTCGAATGAATTAGAATGAATCGTATGAATGAATTAGAATGGTTACATTCGTGCGAATGAATTAGAATAGATCGTACGAATGAATTAGAATGGATCCTACGAATAAATTAGAATAGATCGTGGAAATGAATTAGAATAGATCGTACGAATGAATTAGAATGGAGCCACCGAACGAGTTAGAATGGATCATACGAATGAATTAGAATGGATTGTACGAATGAATTAGAATGGATTGTGCGAATGAATTAGAATGGATCGTATGAATGAATAAGAATGGATCGTACGAATGAATTAGAATGGATCGTGCGAATGAATTAGCATGAATCGTACGAATGTATTAGAATGGATCGTACGAATGAATTAGAATGAATCGTACGATCCATTCTAATTCATTCGTACGATCCATTTTAATTCATTCTCACGAATGTATCCATTCTAGTTCATTCGTACGATCCATTATAGTTCATTCGTACGATCCATTCTAATTCATTCGTACGATCCATTCTAATTCATTCGTATGATCCATTCTAATTAATTTGTATGATCCATTCTAATTCATTCGTATGATCCATTCTAATTCATTCATACAATCCATTCTAATTCATTCGCACGAATGTATCCATTCTAATTAATTCGTACGATCCATTCTAATCCATTCGTACGATCCATTATTATTCATTCGCACGATCCATTCTAATTCATTCGCACGAATGTATCCATTCTAATTCATTCATACGATCCATTCTAATTCATTCGTACGATCCATTCTAATTCATTAGCACAAATGTATCCATTCTAATTCATTCGTACGATCCATTCTAATTCATTCGTACGATCCATTCTAATTCATTCATACGATCCATTCTAATTCATTCGTACGATCCATTCTAATTCACTCATACGATCCATTCTAATTCCTTCGTACGATCCATTCTAATTCATTTGCACGAATATATCCATTCTAATTCATTCGTACGATCCATTCTAATTCCTTCGTATGATCCATTCTAATTCATTCGTACGATCTATTCCAATTCATTAGTACGATCCATTCTAATTCATTCGTACGATCCATTCTAATTCATTCGCACGAATGTATCCATTCTAATTCACTCGTACGATACATTCTAATTCATTCGCACGATCCATTCTAATTCATTTGTACGATCCATTCTAATTTTTTCACACGATCCATTCTAATTCATTCGTACGATCCATTCTAATTCATTCGCACGATCCATTCTAATTCATTCGTACGATCCATTCTAATTCATTCGCACGATCTGTTCTTATTCATTCGCACAATCCATTCTAATTCATTCGCACGAATGTATCCATTCTAATTTATTCGTACGATCCATTCTAATTCATTCGTACGATCCATTCTAATTCATTCGTATGATCCATTCTAATTAATTCGTATGATCCATTCTAATTCACTCATACGATCCATTCTAATACATTCATGTATCCATTCTAATCCATTCGTACGATCCATTCTAATTCATTCGTACGATCCATTCTAATTCATTCGCATAAAATGTATCCATTCTAATTCATTCGTACGATCCATTCTAATTCATTCGCACGATCCAATCTAATTCATTCATACGATCCATTCTAATTCATTCGTATGATCCATTCTAATTAATTCGTATGATCCATTCTATTTCATTCGTACGATCCATTCTAATTCATTCGTACGATCCATTCTAATTCTTTCGCATAATCCATTCTACTTCATTCGTATGATCCATTCTTACTCATTGGTACGATCCATTCTAATTCATTCGCACGAATGTATCCATTCTAATTCATTCGTACGAATCCATTCTAATTCATTCGTACAATCCATTCTATTTCATTCGTACGATCCATTCTTACTCATTCGTATGATCCATTCTAATTCATTCGCACGAATGTATCCTTTCTAAATCATTCGTACGATCGATTCTAATTCATTCGTACGATCCATTCTAAATCATTCGTACAATCCATTCTATTTCATTCGTACGATCAATTCTAATTCATTAGCACGATCCATTCTAATTCATTCGTACGATCCATTCAAATTCATTCGCACGATCCATTCTAATTCATTCGTACAATCCATTCTATTTCATTCGTACGATCCATTCTTACTCATTCGTATGATCCATTCTAATTCATTCGCACGAATGTATCCATTCTAATCCATTCGTACGATCCATTCTAATACATTCGTACAATCCATTCTAATTCATTCGCATAAATCTAACCATTCTAATTCATTCATTTGATCCATTCTAATTCATTCGTACGATCCATTATAATTCATTCGTCCGATCCATTCTAATTCATTCGCACAAATGTATCCATTCTAAACCATTCATACGATCCATTCTAATTTATTCGTACGATCCATTCTAATTCATTCGTAAGATCCGTTCTAATTCATTCGTACGATCCATTCAAATTCATTCGTACGATCCATTCTAATTCATTCGTAAGATCCATTCTAATTCATTCGTACGATCCATTCTAATTCATTCGTACGATCCATTCTAATTCATTCGCACGAATTATCCATTCTAGTTCATTCGTACGATCCATTCTAATTCATTCGTACGATCCATTCTAATTCATTCGCATGATCCATTCTAATTCATTCGTACGATCCATTCTAATTCATTCATATGATCCATTCTAATTCATTCGTACGATCCATTCTAATTCATTCGCACAAATGTATTCATTCTAATTCATTCGTACGATCCATTCTAATTCATTCGCACAAATGTATCCATTCTAATTCATTCGTACGATCCATTCTAATTCATTCGCACGATCCATTCTAATTCATTTGTACGATCCATTCTAATTTTTTCACACGATCCATTCTAATTCATTCGTACGATCCATTCTAATTCATTTGCACAATCCATTCTAATTCATTCGTACGATCCATTCTAATTCATTCATACGATTCATTCTAATTCATTCGTACGATCCATTCTATTTCATTCGCACAAATGTATCCATTCTAATTCATTCGTACGATCCATTCTAATTCATTCGCACGATCCATTCTAATTCATTTGTACGATCTATTCTAATTCATTCGCACGATCTGTTCTTATTCATTCGCACAATCTATTCTAATTCATTCGCACGAATGTATCAATTCTAATTCATTTGTACGATCTATTCTAATTCATTCGTACGATCCATTCTAATTCATTCGTATGATCCATTCTAATTAATTCGTATGATCCATTCTAATTCATTCGTACGATCCATTTTAATTCATTTATACAATCCATTCTAATTCATTCGTATGATCCATTCTAATTCACTCATACGATCCATTGTAATACATTCATACGATCCATTCTAATTCATTTGCACTAATATATCTATTCTAATTCATTCGTACGATCTATTCTAATTCCTTCGTACGATCCATTCTAATTCATTCGTACGATCTATTCTAATTAATTCGTACGATCCATTCTAATTCATTCGTACGATCCATTCTAATTCCTTCGTACGATCCATTCTAATTCATTCGTACGATCCATTCTAATTCATTCGTACGATCCATTCTAATTCATTCGTACGAATGGATACATTCGTGTGAATGAATTTGAATGGATCGTACGAATGAGTAAGAATGGATCGTACGAATGAAATAGAATGGATTGCACGAATGAATTAGAATGGATCGTACGAATGAATTAGAATGGATCGTATGAAAGAATTAAAATGGATCGTACGAATGAATTAGAATGGATCGTGCGAATGAATTAGAATAAATCGTACGAAGGAATTAGAATGGATCGTACGAATGAATTAGAATGGATATATTCGTGCAAATGAATTAGAATGGATTATACGAATGAGTAAGAATGGATCGTACGAATGAAATAGAATAGATTGTACGAATGAATTAGAATGGATCCTACGAATGAATTAGAATAGATCGTGTGAAAGAATCAGAATGGATTGTATGAATGAATTAGAATGGATCGTACGAATGAATTAGAATGGATCGTACGAAGGAATTAGAATGGATCGTACGAATGAATTAGAATGGATATATTCGTGTAAATGAATTAGAATGGATCGTATGAATGTATTAGAATGGATCATACGAATGAATTAGAATGGATCGTGTGAAAGAATTAGAATGGATCGTACGAATGTATTAGAATGGATCGTGCGAATGAATTATAATGGATCGTACTAATGAATTAGAATGGATATATTTGTGCGAATGAATTAGAATGGATCGTACGAATGAATTAGAATGGATCGTATGAATGAATTAGAATGGATACATTCGTGCGAATGAATTAGAGCGGATCGGACGAATGAATTAGAATGGATCGTACGAATGAATTAGAATGAATCAAATGAATGAATTAGAATGGTTACATTCATGCGAATGAATTAGAATGGATCGTACGAATGGATTAGAATGGATCGTACGAATGGATTAGAATGGATACATTCGAGCGAATGAATTAGAATGGATCATACGAATGAATTAGAATGGATCGTACGAATGGATTAGATTGGATCCTACGAATGGATTAGAATGGATACCTTTGTGCATATGAATTAGAATGGATCGTACGAATGAATTAGAATGGATCATATTAATGAATTAGAATGGATCGTACGAATGAATTAGAATGGATTCATTCGTGCACGATCCATTCAAGTTCATTCGCACGAATGTATCCATTCTAATTCATTCGTACGATCCATTCTAATTCATTCGTACGATCCATTCTAATTCATTCGTAATATCCATTCTAATTCATTCGTACGATCCATTCTAATTCATTCACACGATCCATTCTAATTCATTCGTACGATCCATTCTAATTCATTCGTACGATCCATTCTAATTCATTCGCACGAATGTATCCATTCTAATTCATTCGTACGATCCATTCTAATTCATTCGTACGATCCATTCTAATTCATTCGTAAGATCCAATCTAATTCATTCGTACGATCCATTCTAATTCATTCGTACGATCCATTCTAATTCATTCGCACGAATGTATCCATTCTAGTTCATTCATACGATCCATTCTAATTCATTCGTACGATCCATTCTAATTCATTCGCACGATCCATTCTAATTCATTCGTACGATCCATTCTAATTCATTCATACGATCCATTCTAATTCATTCGTACAATCCATTCTAATTCATTCGCACAAATGTATCCATTCTAATTCATTCGTACGATCCATTCTAATTCATTCGTACGATCAGTTCTAATTCATTCACAAAATCTATTCTAATTCATTCATACGATCCATTCTAATTCTTTCACACGAATGTATCCATTCTAATTCATTTATACGATCCATTCTAATTCATTCGTACGATCCATTCTAATTCACTCATACGATCCATTCTAATACATTCATACGATCCATTCTAATTCATTTGCACGAATATATCCATTCTAATTCATTCGTACGATCCATTCTAATTCCTTCGTACGATCCATTCTAATTCATTCGTACGATCCATTCTAATTCATTCGTACGATCCATTCTAATTCATTCATACGATCCATTCTAATTCATTCGTACGATCCATTCTAATTCATTCATACGATCCATTCTTATTCATTCGTACGATCCATTCTAATTCATTCGCACAAATGTATCTATTCTAATTCATTCGTACGATCCATTCTAATTCATTTGCACGATCCATTCTAATTCATTCGTACGATCCATTCTAATTCATTCGAACGATCTGTTCTTATTCATTCGCACAATCCATTCTAATTCATTCGCTCAAATGTATCCATTCTAATTCATTCGTACGATCCATTCTAATTCGTTCATATGATCCATTCTAATTCGTTCGTACGATCCATTCTAATTCGTTCGTACGATCCATTCTAATTCATTCGTATGATCCATTCTACTTCATTCCTACGATCTATTCTAATTCATTCGCTCGAATATATCCATCCATTCTAATTCATTCGTACGATCGTACGAATGAATTAGAATGGATCGTATGGAATGAATTAGAATGGATTATATGAATGAATTAAAATGGATTGTACGAATGAATTAGAATGGATCGTACAAATGAATTAGAATGGATCTTACGAATGAATTAGAATGGATAATACGAATGAGTAAGAATGGATCGTACAAATGAAATAGAATGGATTGTACGAATGAATTAGAATGGATCGTACGAATGAATTAGAATGGATCGTGTGAAAGAATTAGAATGCATTGTATGAATGAATTAGAATGGATCGTATGAATGAATTAGAATGGATCGTGCGAATGAATTCGAATGGATCGCATGATCCATTCGAATAGAATGGATCGTATGAATGAATTAGAATGGATCGGGCGAATGAATTAGAATGGATTGTAGGAATGAATTAGAATGGATCGTATGAATGAATTAGAATGGATCGTATTAATGAATTAGAATGGATCGTGCGAATGAATTAGAATGGATCGTACGAATGAATTACATTGGATCGTACGAATGAATTAGAATGGATCATACAAATGAGTAAGAATGGATCATACAAATGAGTAAGAATGGATCGTACGAATGAAATAGAATGGATTGTACGAATGAATTAGAATGGATACATTCATGCGAATGAATTAGAATGGATCGGACGATTGAATTAGAATGGATCGTATGATTCATTCTAATTCATTCGTACGATCCATTCTAATACATTCGTACGATTCATGCTAATTCATTCACACGATCCATTCTAATTCATTCGTACGATCCATTCTTATTCATTCATACGATCCATTCTAATTCATTCGCACAATCCATTCTAATTCATTCGTACAATCCATTCTAATTCATTCGTATGATCCATTTTAACTCATTCGGTGGATCCATTCTAATTCATTCGTACGATCCAGTTTAATTCATTCCCACGATCCATTCTAATTTATTCGTACGATCCATTCTAATTCATTCGTACGATCTATTCTAATTTATTCGCACGAATGTAACCATTCTAATTCATTCATACGATTCATTCTAATTCATTCGTATGAGCTATTCTAATTCATTCGTACGATCCATTCTAATTCATTCGTACAATCCATTCTATTTCATTCGTACGATCAATTCTAATTCATTAGCACGATCCATTCTAATTCATTCGTACGATCCATTCAAATTCATTCGCACGATCCATTCTAATTCATTCGTACAATCCATTCTATTTCATTCGTACGATCCATTCTTACTCATTCGTATGATCCATTCTAATTCATTCGCACGAATGTATCCATTCTAATCCATTCGTACGATCCATTCTAAATCATTCGTACAATCCATTCTATTTCATTCGTACGATCAATTCTAATTCATTAGCACGATCCATTCTAATTCATTCGTACGATCCATTCAAATTCATTCGCACGATCCATTCTAATTCATTCGTACAATCCATTCTATTTCATTCGTACGATCCATTCTTACTCATTCGTATGATCCATTCTAATTCATTCGCACGAATGTATCCATTCTAATCCATTCGTACGATCCATTCTAATACATTCGTACAATCCATTCTAATTCATTCGCATAAATCTAACCATTCTAATTCATTCATTTGATCCATTCTAATTCATTCGTACGATCCATTATAATTCATTCGTCCGATCCATTCTAATTCATTCGCACGAATGTATCCATTCTAAACCATTCATACGATCCATTCTAATTTATTCGTACGATCCATTCTAATTCATTCGTAAGATCCGTTCTAATTCATTCGTACGATCCATTCAAATTCATTCGTACGATCCATTCTAATTCATTCGTAAGATCCATTCTAATTCATTCGTACGATCCATTCTAATTCATTCGTACGATCCATTCTAATTCATTCGCACGAATTATCCATTCTAGTTCATTCGTACGATCCATTCTAATTCATTCGTACGATCCATTCTAATTCATTCGCATGATCCATTCTAATTCATTCGTACGATCCATTCTAATTCATTCATATGATCCATTCTAATTCATTCGTACGATCCATTCTAATTCATTCGCACAAATGTATTCATTCTAATTCATTCGTACGATCCATTCTAATTCATTCGCACAAATGTATCCATTCTAATTCATTCGTACGATCCATTCTAATTCATTCGCACGATCCATTCTAATTCATTTGTACGATCCATTCTAATTCTTTCACACGATCCATTCTAATTCATTCGTACGATCCATTCTAATTCATTTGCACAATCCATTCTAATTCATTCGTACGATCCATTCTAATTCATTCATACGATTCATTCTAATTCATTCGTACGATCCATTCTATTTCATTCGCACAAATGTATCCATTCTAATTCATTCGTACGATCCATTCTAATTCATTCGCACGATCCATTCTAATTCATTTGTACGATCTATTCTAATTCATTCGCACGATCTGTTCTTATTCATTCGCACAATCTATTCTAATTCATTCGCACGAATGTATCAATTCTAATTCATTTGTACGATCTATTCTAATTCATTCGTACGATCCATTCTAATTCATTCGTATGATCCATTCTAATTAATTCGTATGATCCATTCTAATTCATTCGTACGATCCATTTTAATTCATTTATACAATCCATTCTAATTCATTCGTATGATCCATTCTAATTCACTCATACGATCCATTGTAATACATTCATACGATCCATTCTAATTCATTTGCACTAATATATCTATTCTAATTCATTCGTACGATCTATTCTAATTCCTTCGTACGATCCATTCTAATTCATTCGTACGATCTATTCTAATTAATTCGTACGATCCATTCTAATTCATTCGTACGATCCATTCTAATTCCTTCGTACGATCCATTCTAATTCATTCGTACGATCCATTCTAATTCATTCGTACGATCCATTCTAATTCATTCGTACGAATGGATACATTCGTGTGAATGAATTTGAATGGATCGTACGAATGAGTAAGAATGGATCGTACGAATGAAATAGAATGGATTGCACGAATGAATTAGAATGGATCGTACGAATGAATTAGAATGGATCGTATGAAAGAATTAAAATGGATCGTACGAATGAATTAGAATGGATCGTGCGAATGAATTAGAATAAATCGTACGAAGGAATTAGAATGGATCGTACGAATGAATTAGAATGGATATATTCGTGCAAATGAATTAGAATGGATTATACGAATGAGTAAGAATGGATCGTACGAATGAAATAGAATAGATTGTACGAAT
The DNA here is from genome assembly GCA_947650365.1 of Chamaelirium japonicum. Classification (NCBI taxonomy): domain Eukaryota; kingdom Viridiplantae; phylum Streptophyta; class Magnoliopsida; order Liliales; family Melanthiaceae; genus Chamaelirium; species Chamaelirium japonicum. Next base: position 483,015 of record CANTAL010000193.1, read on the forward strand.
GAATTAGAATGGATCCTACGAATGAATTAGAATAGATCGTGTGAAAGAATCAGAATGGATTGTATGAATGAATTAGAATGGATCGTACGAATGAATTAGAATGGATCGTACGAAGGAATTAGAATGGATCGTACGAATGAATTAGAATGGATATATTCGTGTAAATGAATTAGAATGGATCGTATGAATGTATTAGAATGGATCATACGAATGAATTAGAATGGATCGTGTGAAAGAATTAGAATGGATCGTACGAATGTATTAGAATGGATCGTGCGAATGAATTATAATGGATCGTACTAATGAATTAGAATGGATATATTTGTGCGAATGAATTAGAATGGATCGTACGAATGAATTAGAATGGATCGTATGAATGAATTAGAATGGATACATTCGTGCGAATGAATTAGAGCGGATCGGACGAATGAATTAGAATGGATCGTACGAATGAATTAGAATGAATCAAATGAATGAATTAGAATGGTTACATTCATGCGAATGAATTAGAATGGATCGTACGAATGGATTAGAATGGATCGTACGAATGGATTAGAATGGATACATTCGAGCGAATGAATTAGAATGGATCATACGAATGAATTAGAATGGATCGTACGAATGGATTAGATTGGATCCTACGAATGGATTAGAATGGATACCTTTGTGCATATGAATTAGAATGGATCGTACGAATGAATTAGAATGGATCATATTAATGAATTAGAATGGATCGTACGAATGAATTAGAATGGATTCATTCGTGCACGATCCATTCAAGTTCATTCGCACGAATGTATCCATTCTAATTCATTCGTACGATCCATTCTAATTCATTCGTACGATCCATTCTAATTCATTCGTAATATCCATTCTAATTCATTCGTACGATCCATTCTAATTCATTCACACGATCCATTCTAATTCATTCGTACGATCCATTCTAATTCATTCGTACGATCCATTCTAATTCATTCGCACGAATGTATCCATTCTAATTCATTCGTACGATCCATTCTAATTCATTCGTACGATCCATTCTAATTCATTCGTAAGATCCAATCTAATTCATTCGTACGATCCATTCTAATTCATTCGTACGATCCATTCTAATTCATTCGCACGAATGTATCCATTCTAGTTCATTCATACGATCCATTCTAATTCATTCGTACGATCCATTCTAATTCATTCGCACGATCCATTCTAATTCATTCGTACGATCCATTCTAATTCATTCATACGATCCATTCTAATTCATTCGTACAATCCATTCTAATTCATTCGCACAAATGTATCCATTCTAATTCATTCGTACGATCCATTCTAATTCATTCGTACGATCAGTTCTAATTCATTCACAAAATCTATTCTAATTCATTCATACGATCCATTCTAATTCTTTCACACGAATGTATCCATTCTAATTCATTTATACGATCCATTCTAATTCATTCGTACGATCCATTCTAATTCACTCATACGATCCATTCTAATACATTCATACGATCCATTCTAATTCATTTGCACGAATATATCCATTCTAATTCATTCGTACGATCCATTCTAATTCCTTCGTACGATCCATTCTAATTCATTCGTACGATCCATTCTAATTCATTCGTACGATCCATTCTAATTCATTCATACGATCCATTCTAATTCATTCGTACGATCCATTCTAATTCATTCATACGATCCATTCTTATTCATTCGTACGATCCATTCTAATTCATTCGCACAAATGTATCTATTCTAATTCATTCGTACGATCCATTCTAATTCATTTGCACGATCCATTCTAATTCATTCGTACGATCCATTCTAATTCATTCGCACGATCTGTTCTTATTCATTCGCACAATCCATTCTAATTCATTCGCTCAAATGTATCCATTCTAATTCATTCGTACGATCCATTCTAATTCGTTCATATGATCCATTCTAATTCGTTCGTACGATCCATTCTAATTCGTTCGTACGATCCATTCTAATTCATTCGTATGATCCATTCTACTTCATTCCTACGATCTATTCTAATTCATTCGCTCGAATATATCCATCCATTCTAATTCATTCGTACGATCGTACGAATGAATTAGAATGGATCGTATGGAATGAATTAGAATGGATTATATGAATGAATTAAAATGGATTGTACGAATGAATTAGAATGGATCGTACAAATGAATTAGAATGGATCTTACGAATGAATTAGAATGGATAATACGAATGAGTAAGAATGGATCGTACAAATGAAATAGAATGGATTGTACGAATGAATTAGAATGGATCGTACGAATGAATTAGAATGGATCGTGTGAAAGAATTAGAATGCATTGTATGAATGAATTAGAATGGATCGTATGAATGAATTAGAATGGATCGTGCGAATGAATTCGAATGGATCGCATGATCCATTCGAATAGAATGGATCGTATGAATGAATTAGAATGGATCGGGCGAATGAATTAGAATGGATTGTAGGAATGAATTAGAATGGATCGTATGAATGAATTAGAATGGATCGTATTAATGAATTAGAATGGATCGTGCGAATGAATTAGAATGGATCGTACGAATGAATTACATTGGATCGTACGAATGAATTAGAATGGATCATACGAATGAATTAGAATGGATCATACAAATGAGTAAGAATGGATCGTACGAATGAAATAGAATGGATTGTACGAATGAATTAGAATGGATACATTCATGCGAATGAATTAGAATGGATCGGACGATTGAATTAGAATGGATCGTATGATTCATTCTAATTCATTCGTACGATCCATTCTAATACATTCGTACGATTCATGCTAATTCATTCACACGATCCATTCTAATTCATTCGTACGATCCATTCTTATTCATTCATACGATCCATTCTAATTCATTCGCACAATCCATTCTAATTCATTCGTACAATCCATTCTAATTCATTCGTATAATCCATTTTAACTCATTCGGTGGATCCATTCTAATTCATTCGTACGATCCAGTTTAATTCATTCCCACGATCCATTCTAATTTATTCGTACGATCCATTCTAATTCATTCGTACGATCTATTCTAATTTATTCGCACGAATGTAACCATTCTAATTCATTCATACGATTCATTCTAATTCATTCGTATGAGCTATTCTAATTCATTCGTACGATCCATTCTAATTCATTCGTACAATCCATTCTATTTCATTCGTACGATCAATTCTAATTCATTAGCACGATCCATTCTAATTCATTCGTACGATCCATTCAAATTCATTCGCACGATCCATTCTAATTCATTCGTACAATCCATTCTATTTCATTCGTACGATCCATTCTTACTCATTCGTATGATCCATTCTAATTCATTCGCACGAATGTATCCATTCTAATCCATTCGTACGATCCATTCTAAATCATTCGTACAATCCATTCTATTTCATTCGTACGATCAATTCTAATTCATTAGCACGATCCATTCTAATTCATTCGTACGATCCATTCAAATTCATTCGCACGATCCATTCTAATTCATTCGTACAATCCATTCTATTTCATTCGTACGATCCATTCTTACTCATTCGTATGATCCATTCTAATTCATTCGCACGAATGTATCCATTCTAATCCATTCGTACGATCCATTCTAATACATTCGTACAATCCATTCTAATTCATTCGCATAAATCTAACCATTCTAATTCATTCATTTGATCCATTCTAATTCATTCGTACGATCCATTATAATTCATTCGTCCGATCCATTCTAATTCATTCGCACGAATGTATCCATTCTAAACCATTCATACGATCCATTCTAATTTATTCGTACGATCCATTCTAATTCATTCGTAAGATCCGTTCTAATTCATTCGTACGATCCATTCAAATTCATTCGTACGATCCATTCTAATTCATTCGTAAGATCCATTCTAATTCATTCGTACGATCCATTCTAATTCATTCGTACGATCCATTCTAATTCATTCGCACGAATTATCCATTCTAGTTCATTCGTACGATCCATTCTAATTCATTCGTACGATCCATTCTAATTCATTCGCATGATCCATTCTAATTCATTCGTACGATCCATTCTAATTCATTCATATGATCCATTCTAATTCATTCGTACGATCCATTCTAATTCATTCGCACAAATGTATTCATTCTAATTCATTCGTACGATCCATTCTAATTCATTCGCACAAATGTATCCATTCTAATTCATTCGTACGATCCATTCTAATTCATTCGCACGATCCATTCTAATTCATTTGTACGATCCATTCTAATTCTTTCACACGATCCATTCTAATTCATTCGTACGATCCATTCTAATTCATTTGCACAATCCATTCTAATTCATTCGTACGATCCATTCTAATTCATTCATACGATTCATTCTAATTCATTCGTACGATCCATTCTATTTCATTCGCACAAATGTATCCATTCTAATTCATTCGTACGATCCATTCTAATTCATTCGCACGATCCATTCTAATTCATTTGTACGATCTATTCTAATTCATTCGCACGATCTGTTCTTATTCATTCGCACAATCTATTCTAATTCATTCGCACGAATGTATCAATTCTAATTCATTTGTACGATCTATTCTAATTCATTCGTACGATCCATTCTAATTCATTCGTATGATCCATTCTAATTAATTCGTATGATCCATTCTAATTCATTCGTACGATCCATTTTAATTCATTTATACAATCCATTCTAATTCATTCGTATGATCCATTCTAATTCACTCATACGATCCATTGTAATACATTCATACGATCCATTCTAATTCATTTGCACTAATATATCTATTCTAATTCATTCGTACGATCTATTCTAATTCCTTCGTACGATCCATTCTAATTCATTCGTACGATCTATTCTAATTAATTCGTACGATCCATTCTAATTCATTCGTACGATCCATTCTAATTCCTTCGTACGATCCATTCTAATTCATTCGTACGATCCATTCTAATTCATTCGTACGATCCATTCTAATTCATTCGTACGAATGGATACATTCGTGTGAATGAATTTGAATGGATCGTACGAATGAGTAAGAATGGATCGTACGAATGAAATAGAATGGATTGCACGAATGAATTAGAATGGATCGTACGAATGAATTAGAATGGATCGTATGAAAGAATTAAAATGGATCGTACGAATGAATTAGAATGGATCGTGCGAATGAATTAGAATAAATCGTACGAAGGAATTAGAATGGATCGTACGAATGAATTAGAATGGATATATTCGTGCAAATGAATTAGAATGGATTATACGAATGAGTAAGAATGGATCGTACGAATGAAATAGAATAGATTGTACGAATGAATTAGAATGGATCCTACGAATGAATTAGAATAGATCGTGTGAAAGAATCAGAATGGATTGTATGAATGAATTAGAATGGATCGTACGAATGAATTAGAATGGATCGTACGAAGGAATTAGAATGGATCGTACGAATGAATTAGAACGGATATATTCGTGTAAATGAATTAGAATGGATCGTATGAATGTATTAGAATGGATCATACGAATGAATTAGAATGGATCGTGTGAAAGAATTAGAATGGATCGTACGAATGTATTAGAATGGATCGTGCGAATGAATTATAATGGATCGTACTAATGAATTAGAATGGATATATTTGTGCGAATGAATTAGAATGGATCGTACGAATGAATTAGAATGGATCGTATGAATGAATTAGAATGGATACATTCGTGCGAATGAATTAGAGCGGATCGGACGAATGAATTAGAATGGATCGTACGAATGAATTAGAATGAATCAAATGAATGAATTAGAATGGTTACATTCATGCGAATGAATTAGAATGGATCGTACGAATGGATTAGAATGGATCGTACGAATGGATTAGAATGGATACATTCGAGCGAATGAATTAGAATGGATCATACGAATGAATTAGAATGGATCGTACGAATGGATTAGATTGGATCCTACGAATGGATTAGAATGGATACCTTTGTGCATATGAATTAGAATGGATCGTACGAATGAATTAGAATGGATCATATTAATGAATTAGAATGGATCGTACGAATGAATTAGAATGGATTCATTCGTGCACGATCCATTCAAGTTCATTCGCACGAATGTATCCATTCTAATTCATTCGTACGATCCATTCTAATTCATTCATACGATCCATTCTAATTCATTCGTAATATCCATTCTAATTCATTCGTACGATCCATTCTAATTCATTCACACGATCCATTCTAATTCATTCGTACGATCCATTCTAATTCATTCGTACGATCCATTCTAATTCATTCGCACGAATGTATCCATTCTAATTCATTCGTACGATCCATTCTAATTCATTCGTACGATCCATTCTAATTCATTCGTAAGATCCAATCTAATTCATTCGTACGATCCATTCTAATTCATTCGTACGATCCATTCTAATTCATTCGCACGAATGTATCCATTCTAGTTCATTCATACGATCCATTCTAATTCATTCGTACGATCCATTCTAATTCATTCGCACGATCCATTCTAATTCATTCGTACGATCCATTCTAATTCATTCATACGATCCATTCTAATTCATTCGTACAATCCATTCTAATTCATTCGCACAAATGTATCCATTCTAATTCATTCGTACGATCCATTCTAATTCATTCGTACGATCAGTTCTAATTCATTCACAAAATCTATTCTAATTCATTCATACGATCCATTCTAATTCTTTCACACGAATGTATCCATTCTAATTCATTTATACGATCCATTCTAATTCATTCGTACGATCCATTCTAATTCACTCATACGATCCATTCTAATACATTCATACGATCCATTCTAATTCATTTGCACGAATATATCCATTCTAATTCATTCGTACGATCCATTCTAATTCCTTCGTACGATCCATTCTAATTCATTCGTACGATCCATTCTAATTCATTCGTACGATCCATTCTAATTCATTCATACGATCCATTCTAATTCATTCGTACGATCCATTCTAATTCATTCATACGATCCATTCTTATTCATTCGTACGATCCATTCTAATTCATTCGCACAAATGTATCTATTCTAATTCATTCGTACGATCCATTCTAATTCATTTGCACGATCCATTCTAATTCATTCGTACGATCCATTCTAATTCATTCGCACGATCTGTTCTTATTCATTCGCACAATCCATTCTAATTCATTTGCTCAAATGTATCCTTTCTAATTCATTCGTACGATCCATTCTAATTCGTTCATATGATCCATTCTAATTCGTTCGTACGATCCATTCTAATTCGTTCGTACGATCCATTCTAATTCATTCGTATGATCCATTCTACTTCATTCCTACGATCTATTCTAATTCATTCGCTCGAATATATCCATCCATTCTAATTCATTCGTACGATCGTACGAATGAATTAGAATGGATCGTATGGAATGAATTAGAATGGATTATATGAATGAATTAAAATGGATTGTACGAATGAATTAGAATGGATCGTACAAATGAATTAGAATGGATCTTACGAATGAATTAGAATGGATAATACGAATGAGTAAGAATGGATCGTACAAATGAAATAGAATGGATTGTACGAATGAATTAGAATGGATCGTACGAATGAATTAGAATGGATCGTGTGAAAGAATTAGAATGCATTGTATGAATGAATTAGAATGGATCGTATGAATGAATTAGAATGGATCGTGCGAATGAATTCGAATGGATCGCATGATCCATTCGAATAGAATGGATCGTATGAATGAATTAGAATGGATCGGGCGAATGAATTAGAATGGATTGTAGGAATGAATTAGAATGGATCGTATGAATGAATTAGAATGGATCGTATTAATGAATTAGAATGGATCGTGCGAATGAATTAGAATGGATCGTACGAATGAATTACATTGGATCGTACGAATGAATTAGAATGGATCATACGAATGAATTAGAATGGATCATACAAATGAGTAAGAATGGATCGTACGAATGAAATAGAATGGATTGTACGAATGAATTAGAATGGATACATTCATGCGAATGAATTAGAATGGATCGGACGATTGAATTAGAATGGATCGTATGATTCATTCTAATTCATTCGTACGATCCATTCTAATACATTCGTACGATTCATGCTAATTCATTCACACGATCCATTCTAATTCATTCGTACGATCCATTCTTATTCATTCATACGATCCATTCTAATTCATTCGCACAATCCATTCTAATTCATTCGTACAATCCATTCTAATTCATTCGTATGATCCATTTTAACTCATTCGGTGGATCCATTCTAATTCATTCGTACGATCCAGTTTAATTCATTCCCACGATCCATTCTAATTTATTCGTACGATCCATTCTAATTCATTCGTACGATCTATTCAAATTTATTCGCACGAATGTAACCATTCTAATTCATTCATACGATTCATTCTAATTCATTCGTATGAGCTATTCTAATTCATTCGTACGATCCATTCTAATTCATTCGTACGAATGAATTAGAATAGATCATACGAATGAATTAGAATGGATCATACGAATGAGCAAGAATGGATCGTACGAATGAAATAGAATGGATTGTACGAATGAATTAGAATGGATACATTCATGCGAATGAATTAGAATGGATCGTACGAATGAATTAGAATGGATCGTACGAATGAATTAGAATGGATCTTACGAATGAATTAGAATGGATCATACGAATGAATTAGAATGGATCGTACGAATGAATTACAATGGATACATTCTTGCGAATGAATTAGAATGGATCAGACGAATGAATTAGAATGGATCGTACGAATGAATTAGAATGGATCGTATGAATGAATTAGAATGAATCGTATGAATAAATTAGAATGGATACATTCGTCCGAATGAATTAGAATGGATCATACGAATGAGTAAGAATGGATCGTACGAATGAAATAGAATAGATTGTACGAATGAATTAGAATGGATTCGTACGAATGAATTAGAATGGATACATTCGTGCGAATGAATTAGAATGGATTGTACCAATGAGTAAAAATGGATCGTACGAATCAAATAGAATGGATTGTGCGAATGAATTAGAATGGATCGTACGAATGAATTAGAATGGATCGTACGAATGAAGTAGAATGGATCCTATGAATGAATTAGAATGGATCGTGCGAATGAATTAGAATGGATCGTACGAATGAATTAGAATGGATCGTGCTAATGAATTCGAATTGATCGAACGAATGAATTAGAATGGATACATTCGTGCGAATGAATTAGAATGGATCGGATGAATGAATTAGAATGGATCGGACGAATGAGTAAGAATGGATCGTACGAATGAAATAGAATAGATCGTACGAATGAATTAGAATGGATCGTATGAAGGAATTAGAATGGATCGTACGAATGAATTAGAATGGATATATTCATGCAAATGAATTAGAATGGATCGTATGAATGTATTAGAATGGATTGTATGAGTGAATTAGAATGGATCGTACGAATGAATTAGAATGGATCGTATGAATGAATTAGAATGGATACATTCGTGTGAATGAATTAGAATGGATCGTATGAATGAATTAGAATAGATTTTGTGAATGAATTAGAACTGATCGTACGAATGAATTAGAATGGATACATTCGTGCGAATGAATTAGAATGGATTGTATGAATGAATTAGAATGGATCCTATGAATGAATTAGAATGGATCGTTCGAATGAATTAGAATAGATCGTACGAATGAATTAGAATGGATCGTGCTAATGAATTAGAATTGATCGAACGAATGAATTAGCATGGATCGTGCTAATGAATTAGAATGGAACGTACGAATGAATTAGAATGGATCGTGTGAAAGAATTAGAATGGATTGTATGAATGAATTAGAATGAATTCATACGATCCATTCGAATTCATTCGCACGATCCATTCTAATTCATTCATACGATCCATTCTAATTCATTCATACAATCTATTCTAATTCTTTCACACGATCCATTCTAATTCATTCGTAGGATCCATTCTAATTCATTCGTACAATCTATTCTATTTCATTCGTACGATCCATTCTTACTCATTCGTATGATCCACTCTAATTCATTCGGACGAATGTATCCATTCTAATTTATTCATACGATACATTCTAATTCATTCGTACGATCCATTCTAATTCATTCGTACGATTCATTCTAATTCATTCGTCCGATCCATTCTAATTCATTCGCACGAATGTATCCATTCTAATTCATTCGTACGATCCATTCAAATTCATTCGTACGATCCATTCTAATTCATTCGTAAGATCCATTCTAATTCATTCGTACGATCCATTCTAATTCATTCGTACGATCCATTCTAATTCATTCGCACGAATGTATCCATTCTAGTTCATTCGTACGATCCATTCTAATTCATTCATACAATCCATTCTAATTCATTCGCGAGAATGTATCCATTCTAATTCATTCGTACGATCAGTTCTAATTCATTCACAAAATCTATTCTAATTCATTCATACGATCCATTCTAATTCATTCATTTGAATGTATCCATTCTAATTCATTCATACGATCCATTCTAATTCATTCGTACGATCCATTCTAATTCACTCATACGATCCATTCTAATACATTCATACGATCCATTCTAATTCATTTGCACGAATATATCTATTCTAATGCATTCGTATGATCCATTCTAATTCCTTCGTACCATCCATTCTAATTCATTCGTACGATCTATTCTAATTCATTTGTACGATCCATTCTAATTCATTCGTACGATCCATTATAATTCCTTCGTACGATCCATTCTAATTCATTCGTACGATCCATTCTAATTGATTCATACAATCCATTCTAATTCTTTCACACGATCCATTCTAATTCATTCGTACGATCCATTCTAATTCATTCGTGCAATCCATTCTATTTCAATAGTACGATCCATTTTTACTCATTCGTACGATCCATTCTAATTCATTCGCACGAATGTATCCATTCGTACGAATGAATTAGAATAGATTGTACGAATGAATTAGAATGGATCGTACGAATGAATTAGAATGGATCGTACGAAAGAATTAGAATGGATCGTACGAATGAATTAGAATGGATCATACGAATGAATTAGAATAGATCGTACGAATGAATTAGAATGGATCGTACGAAGGAATTAGAATGGATTGTACGAATGAATTAGAATGGATATATTCGTGCAAATGAATTAGAATGGATCGTATGAATGTATTAGAATGGATCGTATGAGTGAATTAGAATGGATCGTACGAATGAATTAGAATGGATCGTATGAATGAATTAGAATGAATACATTCGTGTGAATGAATTAGAATGGATCGTATGAATGAATTAGAATAGATTTTGTGAATGAATTAGAACTGATCGTACGAATGAATTAGAATGGATACATTCGTGCGAATGAACTAGAATGCATTGTATGACTGAATTAGAATGGATCGTATGAATGAATTAGAATAGATCGTGCGAATGAATTCGAATGGATCGCATGATCCATTCGAATAGAATGGATCGTATGAATGAATCAGAATGGATCGGACGAATGAATTAGAATGGATTGTAGGAATGAATTAGAATGGATCGTATGAATGAATTAGAATGGATCGTGCGAATGAATTAGAATGGATCGTACGAATGAATTAGAATGGATCGTACGAATGAATTAGAATGGATCATACGAATGAATTAGAATGGATCATACGAATGAGTAAGAATGGATCGTACGAATGAAAGAGAATGGATTGTACGAATGAATTAGAATGGATACATTTGTGCGAATGAATTAGAATTGATCGTACGAATGAATTAGAATGGATCGTGCGAATGAATTAGAATGGATCGTACGAATGAATTAGAATGGATACATTCGTGCGAATGAATTAGAATGGATACATTCGTGCGAAAGAATTAGAATAGATCGTATGAATGAATTAGAATGGATCCTATGAATGAATTAGAATGGATCGTGCGAATGAATTAGAATGGATCATACGAATGAACTAAAATGAATCGTGCTAATGAATTAGAATTGATCGAACGAATGAATTAGCATGGATCGTGCTAATGAATTAGAATGGATCGTACGAATGAATTAGAATGGATCAAATGAATTAATTAGAATGGTTACATTCATGCGAATGAATTAGAATGGATCGTACGAATGGATTAGAATGGATCGTACGAATGGATTAGAATGGATACATTCGAGTGAATGAATTAGAATGGATCGTATGAATGAATTAGAATGGATCGTACGAATAAATTAGAATGGATACATTCATCCGAATGAATTAGAATGGATCATACGAATGAGTAAGAATGGATCGTACAAATGAAAGAGAATAGATCCTACGAATGGATTAGAATGGATACCTTTGTGCATATGAATTACAATGGATCGTACGAATGAATTAGAATGGATCATATTAATGAATTAGAATGGATCGTACGAATGGATTAGAATGGATCGTGCGAATGAATTAGAATGGATCGTACGAATGAATTAGAATGGATCGTACGAATGAATTAGAATGGATCATATTAATGAATTAGAATGGATCGTACGAATGAATTAGAATGGATCAAATGAATGAATTAGAATGGTTACATTCATGCGAATGAATTAGAATGGATCGTACGAATGGATTAGAATGGATACATTCGAGCGAATGAATTAGAATGGATCGTACGAATGAATTAGAATGGATCGTACGAATGGATTAGAATGGATCCTACGAATGGATTAGAATGGATACCTTTGTGCATATGAATTAGAATGGATCATACGAATGAATTAGAATGGATCATATTAATGAATTAGAATGGATCGTACGAATGAATTAGAATGGATACATTCGTGCACGATCCATTCTAATTCATTAATACGATCCATTCTAATTGTATGAATGTATTAGAATGGATCGTATGAGTGAATTAGAATGGATCGTACGAATAAATTTGAATGGATCGTATGAATGAATTAGAATGGATACATTCGTGTGAATGAATTAGAATGGATCGTATGAATGAATTAGAATAGATTTTTTGAATGAATTAGAACTGATCGTACGAATGAATTAGAATGGATACATTCGTGCGAATGAATTAGAATGGATTGTATGAATGAATTAGAATGGATCCTATGAATGAATTAGAATGGATCGTATGAATGAATTAGAACGGATATATTCGTGCGAATGAATTAGAATTGATCGTACGAATGAATAAGAATGGATCGTGCGAATGAATTAGAATGGATCGTACGAATAAATTAGAATGGATACATTCGTCCGAATGAATTAGAATGGATCATATGAATGAGTAAGAATGGATCGTACGAATGAAATAGAATAGATTGTACGAATGAATTAGAATGGATTCGTACGAATGAATTAGAATGGATACATTCGTGCGAATGAATTAGAATGGATCGTACCAATGAGTAAGAATGGATCGTACGAATGAAATAGAATGGATTGTGCGAATGAATTAGAATGGATCGTACGAATGAATTAGAATGGATCGTGTGAAAGAATTAGAATGGATTGTATGAATGAATTAGAATAGATCGTATGAATGAATTAGAATGGATTCGTACGAATGAATTAGAATGGATACATTCGTGCGAATGAATTAGAATGGATCGTACCAATGAGTAAGAATGGATCGTACGAATGAAATAGAATGGATCGCACGAATGTATCCATTCTAATTCATTCGTACGATCCATTCTAATTCATTCGTACGATCCATTCTAATTAATTCGTATGATCCATTCAAATTCATTCGTACGATCCATTCTAATTCATTCATACAATCCATTCTAATTTATTCGTACGATCCATTCTAATTCATTCATACGATCCATTCTAATACATTCATACGATCCATTCTAATTCATTTGCATGAATATATCCATTCTAATTCATTCGTACGATCCATTCTAATTCTTTCGTAAGATCCATTCTAATTCATTCATATGATCTATTCTAATTTATTCGTACGATCCATTCTAATTCCTTCGTATGGTCTATTCTAATTCATTCGTACAATCCATTCTAATTCATTCGTACAATTTATTCTAATTCATCCGTACGAATGGATACATTCGTGTGAATAAATTAGAATGGATCGTACGAATGAGTAAGAATGGATCGTACGAATGAAATAGAATGGATTGCATGAATGAATTAGAATGGATTGTACGAATGAATTCGAATGGATCGTACGAAGGAATTAGAATGGATCGTACGAATGAATTAGAATGGACCATACAAATGTATCCATTCTAATTCATTCGTATGATCCATTCTAATTCATTCGTAAGATCCATTCTAATTCATTCGTACGATCCATTCTAATTCATTCGTACGATCCATTCTAATTCATTCGCACGAATGTATCCATTCTAGTTCATTCGTACGATCCATTCTAATTCATTCGTACGATCCATTCTAATTCATTCGCACGATCCATTCTAATTTATTCGTACGATCAATTCTAATTCATTCGCACAAATGTATCCTTTCTAATTCATTCGTACGATCCTGAATTAGAATGGATCGTACGAATGAATTAGAATGGATACCTTTGTGCATATGAATTAGAATGGATCGTACGAATGAATTAGAATGGATCATATTAATGAATTAGAATGGATCGTACGAATGAATTAGAATGGATCTTACGAATGGATTAGAATGGATACATTCGTGCGAATGAATTAGAATGGATCGGACGAATGAATTAGAATGGATCGTACGAATGAATTAGAATGGATCAAATGAATGAATTAGAATGGTTACATTCATGCGAATGAATTAGAATGGATCGTATGAATGGATTAGAATGGATCGTACGAATGGATTAGAATGGATCGTATGAAAGAATTAGAATGGATCGTGTGAAAGAATTAGAATGGATCGTACAAATGAATTAGAATGGATCGTACGAATGAATTAGAATGGATCGTGCTAATGAATTAGAATTGATCGAACGAATGAATTAGCATGGATCGTGCATTTGTACGATCCATTCTAATTCATTCGTACGATCCATTCTAATTCATTCGCACGAATGTATCCATTCTAGTTCATTCGTACGATCCATTCTAATTCATTTGTACGATCCATTCTAATTCAGTCATACGATCTATTCTAATTCATTCATACAATCCATTCTAATTCTTTCACACGATCCATTCTAATTCATTCGTACGATCCATTCTAATTCATTCGCACAATCCATTCTATTTCATTCGTACGATCCATTCTTACTCATTCGTATGATCCATTCTAATTCATTCGCACGAATGTATCCATAATGGATCATACGAATGAGTAAGAATGGATCGTACGAATGAAATAGAATGGATTGTGCGAATGAATTAGAATGGACCGTACGAATGAATTAGAATGGATACATTCGTGCGAATGAATTAGAATGGATCGGACGAATGAATTAGAGTGGATCGTACGAATGAATTAGAATGGATCGTACGAATAAATTAGAATGGATACATTCGTCCGAATGAATTAGAATGGATCATACGAATAAGTAAGAATGGATCGTACGAATGAAATAGAATAGATTGTACGAATGAATTAGAATGGATCGTGCGAATGAATTAGAATGGATCGTACGAATGAATTAGAATGGATCGTACGAATGAATTAGAATGGATCGTGCGAATGAATTAGAATGGATCATATTAATGAATTAGAATGGATCGTACGAATGAATTAGAATGGATACATTCGTGCGAATGAATTAGAATGGATCGTGCGAATCCATTAGACTGGATCGTGCGAATGAATAAGAATAGATCATACGAATGAATTATAATGGATCGTATGAATTAATTAGAATGGATACATTCGTGCGAATGAATTAGAATGGATTGTATGAATGAATTAGAATGGATCGTACGAATGAATTAGAATGGATCATACAAATTAATTAGAGTGGATCGTACGAATGAATTTGAATGGATCGTGCAAATGAATTAGAATGGATCGTGCGAATGAACTAGAATGGATCGTACGAATGAACTAGAATGGATACATTCGTGTGAATGAATTAGAATGGATCGTACGAATGAATTAGAATGGATTGTACGATTCATTCTAATTCATTCGTACGATCTATTCTAATACATTCGTACGATTCATGCTAATTCATTCGCACGATCCATTCTAATTCATTCGTACGATCCATTCTTATTCATTCATACGATCAATTCTAATTCATTCGCACAATCCATTCTAATTCATTCGTACAATCCATTCTATATCATTCGTATGATCCATTCTAACTCATTCGGTGGATCAATTTTAATTCATTCGTACGATCCATTCTAATTCATTCTCACGATCCATTCTAATTTATTCGTACGATCCATTCTAATTCATTCGTACGATCTATTCTAATTCATTCGCACGAATGTAACCATTCTAATTCATTCATACGATTCATTCTAATTCATTCATATGAGCTATTCTAATTCATTCGTACGATCCATTCTAATTCATTCGTACGATCCATTGTAATTCATTCATACAATCCATTAAGATTCATTCGCACAAATGTATCCATTCAAATTCATTCGTACGATCCAGTCTAATTCATTCGTACGATCCATTCTAATTCATTCGCACGAATATATCCATTCTAATACTTTCGTACGATGCATTCTAATTCATTCGTACGATCCATTCTAATTCATTCGTACGATCCATTCTAATTCATTCGTACGATCCATTCTAATTCATTCGCACGAATGTATCCATTCTAATTCATTCGTACAATCCATTCTCTTTCATTCGTACGATCCATTCTTACTCATTCGTATGATCCATTCTAATTCATTCGTATGATCCATTCTAATTCATTCGTACGATCCATTCTAATTCATTCGTACGATCCATTCTAATTCATTCGCACGATCCATTCTAATTCATTCATACGATCCATTCTAATTCATTCATATGATCCATTCTAATTCATTCCTACAATCCATTCTAATTCATTCGCCCGATCCATTCTGATTCATTCATACGATCCATTCTATTCGAATGGATCATGCGATCCATTCGAATTCATTCGCACGAACCATTCTAATTCATTCATACGATCCATTCTAATTCATTCATACAATGCATTCTAATTCTTTCACACGATCCATTCTAATTCATTCGTACGATCCATTCTAATTCATTCGTACAATCCATTCTATTTCATTTGTACGATCCATTCTTACTCATTCGTATGATCCATTCTAATTCATTCGTTCAATCCATTCTTACTCATTCGTATGATCCATTCTAATTCATTCGCACGAATATATCCATTCTAATTCATTCATACAATCCATTCTAATTCATTCCGTACGATCCATTCTAATTCATTCGTACGATCGTACGAATGAATTAGAATGGATCGTACGAATGAATTAGAATAGATTGTGCGAATGAATTAGAATGGATCGTACGAATGAATTAGTATGGATCGTACGAATGAATTAGAATGGATCATACGAATGAGTAAGAATGGATCGTACGAATGAATTAGAATGGATCGTACGAATAAATTAGAATAGATACATTCGTCCGAATGAATAAGAATGGATCATACGAATAAGTAAGAATGGATCGTACGAATGAAATAGAATAGATTGTACGAATGAATTAGAATGGATCCTATGAATGAATTAGAATGGATCGTGCGAAAGAATTAGAATGGATTGTATGAATGAATTAGAATGGATCGTATGAATGAATTAGAATGGATCGTGCGAATGAATTCGAATGGATCGTACGCATTCATTCTAATTCATTCGTACGATCCATTCTAATTCATTCGTACGATCCATTCTAATTCATTCGCTCGAATGTATCCATTCTAATCCATTCGGACGATCCATTCTAATCCATTCATATGATCCATTCTAATTCATTCGCATGAATGTAACCATTCTAATTCATTCATTTGATCCATTCTAATTCATTCGTACGATCCATTCTAATTCATTCGTCCGATCCCTTCTAATTCATTCGCACGAATGTATCCATTCTAATTCATTCGTACGATCCATTCTAATTCATTCGAACGATCCATTCAAATTCATTCATAGGATCCATTCTAATTCATTCCTAGGATCTATTCTAATTCTTTCGCACGAATGTATCCATTCCAATTCATTCGCACGAATATATCCTTTCTAATTCTAATTCATTCGTACGATCCATTCTAATTCATTCGTATGATCCATTCTAATTAATTCGTATGATCCATTCTAATTCATTCGTACGATCAATTCTAATTCATTCATACAATCCATTCTAATTCATTCGCACGATCCATTCTAATTCACTCATACGATCCATTCTAATACATTCATACGATCCATTCTAATTCATTTGCACGAATATATCCATTCTAATTCATTCGTACGATCCATTCTAATTCCTTCGTACGATCCATTCTAATTCATTCGTACGATCCATTCTAATTCATTCATACGATCCATTCTAATTCATTCGTACGATCCATTCTAATTCATTCGCACAAATGTATCCATTCTAATACATTCGTACGATCCATTCTAATTTATTCGTACGATCCATTCTAATTCATTCGTAAGATCCATTCTAATTCATTCATACGATCCATTCTAATTCATTCGTACGATCCATTCTAATTCATTCGCGAATGTATCCATTCTAATTCATTCGTACGATCCATTCTAATTCATTCGTACGATCCATTCTAATTCATTCATACGATCTATTCTAATTCATTCATACAATCCATTCTAATTCTTTCACACGATCCATTCTAATTCATTCGTACGATCCATTCTAATTCATACGCACAATCCATTCTATTTCATTCGTACGATCCATTCTTACTCATTCGTATGATCCATTCTAATTCATTCGCACGAATGTATCCATAATGGATCATACGAATGAGTAAAAATGGATCGTACGAATGAAATAGAATGGATTGTGCGAATGAATTAGAATGGACCGTACGAATGAATTAGACGTACGAATGAATTAGAATGGATACATTCGTGCGAATAAATTAGAATGGATCATACGAATGAGTAAGAATAGATCGTCATTCTAATTCATTCGTATGATCCATTCTAATTCATTTGTATCCATTCTATTTCATTCGCACGATCCATTCTAATTCATTTGCGCAATCTATTCTAATTCATTCGTAAGATCCATTCTAATTCATTCGTACGATCCATTCTAATTCATTCATACAATCCATTCTAATTTATTTGCACGAATGTATCCATTCTAATTCATTCGTACGATCCATTCTAATTCATTCGCACAATCTATTCTAATTCATTCATACGATCCATTCTAATTCATTCGCACGAATGTATCCATTTTAATTCGTTCGTACGATCCATTCTAATTCATTCGTACGATCCATTCTAATTCATTCATACGATCTATTCTAATTCATTCATACAATCCATTCTAATTCTTTCACACGATCCATTCTAATTCATTCGTATGATCCATTCTAATTCATTCGCACAATCCATTCTATTTCATTCGTACGATCCATTCTTACTCATTGGTACGATCCATTCTAATTCATTCGCATGAATGTATCCATTTTAATTCATTCGTACGAATCCATTCTAATTCATTCGTACAATCCATTCTATTTCATTCGTACGATCTATTCTTACTCATTCGTATGATCCATTCTAATTCATTCGCACGAATGTATCCATTCTAAATCATTCGTACGATCCATTTTAATTCATTCGTACGATCCATTCTAAATCATTCGTACAATCCATTCTATTTCATTCGTACGATCAATTCTAATTCATTAGCACGATCCATTCTAATTCATTCGTACGATCCATTCAAATTCATTCGCACGATCCATTCTAATTTATTCGTACAATCCATTCTATTTCATTCGTACGATCCATTCTTACTCATTCGTATGATCCATTCTAATTCATTCGCACGAATATATCCATTCTAATCCATTCGTACGATCCATTCTAATTCATTCGCATAAATGTTACCATTCTAATTCATTCATTTGATCCATTCTAATTCATTCGTACGATCCATTCTAATTCATTCGTCCGATCCATTCTAATTCATTCGCACGAATGTATCCATTCTAAACCATTCATACGATCCATTCTAATTTATTCGTATGATCCATTCTAATTCATTCGTAAGATCCATTCTAATTCATTCGTACGATCCATTCTAATTCATTCGTACGATCCATTCTAATTCATTCGCACGAATGTATCCATTCTAGTTCATTCGTACGATCCATTCTAATTCATTCGTACGATCTATTCTAATTCATTCGCACGATCCATTCTAATTCATTCGTACGATCCATTCTAATTCATTCGCACGAATGTATCCATTCTGATTCATTCGTTCATATGATCCATTCTAATTCATTCGCACGAATGTATCCATTCTAATTCATTTGTATAATCCATTCTATTTCATTCGTACGATCCATTCTTACTCATTCGTATGATCCATTCTAATTCATTCGCACGAATGTATCCATTCTAATTCATTCGTACGATCCATTCTAATTCATTCGCACTATCCATTCTAATTCATTCGTACGATCCATTCTAATTCTTCGTATGATCCATTCTAATTTATTTGTTCAAATATATCCATTCTAATTCATTCGTACGATCCATTCTAATTCATTCGCACGATCCATTCTAATTCATTCGCACGAATGTATTCATTCTAATTCATTTGCACGATCCATTCTAATTCATTCCTATGATCTATTCTAATTCATTCGTACGATCCATTCTAATTCATTCGCTCGAATGTATCCATTCTAATTCATTCGTACGATCCATTCTAATTCGTTCATATGATCCATTCTAATTCGTTCGTACGATTCATTCTAATTCGTTCGTACGATCCATTCTAATTCATTCGTATGATCCATTCTAATTCATTACTACGATCTATTCTAATTCATTCGCTCGAATATATCCATTCTAATTCATTCGTTCGATCCATTCTAATTCATTCGCACGATCCATTCTAATTCATTCGTATGATCCATTCTAATTCATTCGTACGATCCATTCTAATTCATTCGTACGATCCATTCTAATTCATTCGCACGAATGTATCCATTCTAGTTCATTCGAACGATCCATTCTAATTCATTCGTACGATCCATTCTAATTCGTTCGCATGATCCATTCTAATTCATTTGTACGATCCATTCTAATTCATTCATACGATCCATTCAAATTCATTCATACAATCCATTCTAATTCATTCGTACGAGCCATTCTAATTCACTCATACGATCCATTCTAATACATTCATACGATCCATTCTAATTCATTTGCACGAATATATCCATTCTAATTCATTCGTACGATCCATTCTAATTCCTTCGTACGATCCATTCTAATTCATTCGTACGATCTATTCTAATTCTTTTGTACGATCCATTCTAATTCATTCGTACGATCCATTCTAATTCCTTCGTATGATCCATTCTAATTCATTCGTACGATCCATTCTAATTCATTCGTACAATCTATTCTAATTCATTCGTACGAATGGATACATTCGTGTGAATGAATTAGAATGGATCGTACGAATAAGTAAGAATGGATCGTACGAATGAAATAGAATGGATTGCACGAAGGAATTAGAATGGATCGTATGAATGAATAAGAATGGATCGTGTGAAAGAATTAGAATGGATCGTACGAAGGAATTAGAATGGATCGTACGAATGAATTAGAATGGATCATACGAATGAATTAGAATCGATCGTACGAATGAATTAGAATGGATCGTACGAATGAATTAGAATGGATCGTACGAATGAAATAGAATGGATCGTGCGAATGAATTAGAATGGATCGTACGAATGAACTAGAATGGATACATTCGTGCGAATGAATTAGAATGGATCGTACGAATAAATTAGAATGGATCGTACGAATGAATTAGAATGGATCTTACGAATGAATTAGAATGGATCGTACGAAAGAATTAGAATGGATACATTTGTGCGAATGAATTAGAATGGATTGGACGAATGAATTAGAATGGATCGTATGAATGAATTAGAATGGATCAAATGAATGAATTAGAATGGTTACATTCATGCGAATGAATTAGAATGGACCGTGCGAATGAATTCGAATGGATCGCATGATCCATTCGAATAGAATGGATCGTATGAATGAATTAGAATGGATCGGGCGAATGAATTAAAATGGATTGTAGGAATGAATTAGAATGGATCATATGAATGAATTAGAATGGATCGTATGAATGAATTAGAATGGATCGTGCGAATGAATTAGAATGGATCGTACGAATGAATTAGAATGGATCGTACGAATGAATTAGAATGGATCATACGAATGAGTAAGAATGGATCATACGAATGAAATAGAATGGATTGTACGAATGAATTAGAATGGATACATTCGTGCGAATGAATTAGAATGGATCATACGAATGAATTAGAATGGATCGTACGAATGAATTAGAATGGATCGTACGAATGAATTAGAATGGATCGTACGAATGGATTAGAATGGATACATTTGTGCGAATGAATTAGAATGGATTGTATGAATGAATTAGAATAGATTGTACGAATGAATTAGAATGGATCGTACGAATGAATTAGAATGGATCGTACGAAGGAATTAGAATGGATCGTACGAATGAATTAGAATGGATCGTACGAATGGATTAGAATGGATCGTCCGAATGAATTAGAATCGATCGTACGAATGAATTAGAATGGATCGTACGAATGAATTAGAATGGATCGTACGAATGAATTAGAATGGATCATGCGAATGAATTAGAATGGATCGTACGAATGAACTAGAATGGATACATTCGTGCGAATGAATTAGAATGGATCGTACGAATAAATTAGAATGGATCGTACGAATGAATTAGAATGGATCTTACGAATGAATTAGAATGGATCGTACGAAAGAATTAGAATGGATACATTTGTGCGAATGAATTAGAATGGATTGGACGAATGAATTAGAATGGATCGTACGAATGAATTAGAATGGATCAAATGAATGAATTAGAATGGTTACATTCATGCGAATGAATTAGATTGGATCGTACGAATGGATTAGAATGGATCGTACGAATGGATTAGAATGGATACATTCGAGCGAATGAATTAGAATGGATCGTACGAATGAATTAGAATGGATCGTACGAATGGATTAGAATGGATCCTACGAATGGATTAGAATGGATACCTTTGTGCATATGAATTAGAATGGATCGTATGAATGAATTAGAATGGATCATATTAATGAATTAGAATGGATCGTACGAATGAATTAGAATGGATACATTCGTGCATGATCCATTCTAATTCATTCGCACGAATGTATCCATTCTAATTCATTCGTACGATCCATTCTAATTCATTAATATGATCCATTCTAATTCATTCGTACGATCCATTCTAATTCATATGCACAAAGGTATCCATTCTAATTCAGGATCGTACGAATGAATTAGAATGGATACATTCATGCGAATGAATTAGAATTGATCGTACGAATGAATTAAAATGGATCGTGCGAATGAATTAGAATGGATCATACGAATGAATTAGAATGGATCGTATGAATGAACTAGAATGGATACATTCGTGCGAATGAATTAGAATGGATCATACGAATGAATTAGAATGGATCGTACGAATAAATTAGAATGGATCTTACGAATGAATTAGAATGGATTGTACGAATGAATTAGAATGGATACATTCGTGCGAATGAATTAGAATGGATCGGACGAATTAATTAGAGTGGATCGTACGAATGAATTAGAATGGATCAAATGAATGAATTAGAATGGTTACATTCATGCGAATGAATTAGAATGGATCGTACGAATGGATTATAATGGATCGTACAAATGGATTAGAATAGATACATTCGAGCGAATGAATTAGAATGGATCATACGAATGAATTAGAATGGATCGTACGAATGGATTAGAATGTATCCTACGAATGGATTAGAATGGATACCTTTGAGCATATGAATTAGAATGGATCGTACGAATGAATTAGAATGGATCATATTAATGAATTAGAATGGATCGTACGAATGAATTAGAATGGATACATTTGTGCGAATGAATTAGAATGGATCGTGCGAATCAATTAGACTGGATCGTGTGAATGAATAAGAATAGATCATACGAATGAATTAGAATGGATCGTACGAATTAATTAGAATGGATACAATCGTGCGAATGAATTAGAATGGATTGTATGAATGAATTAGAATGGATCGTACGAATGAATTAGAATGGATCATACGAATTAATTAGAATGGATCATACGAATGAATTAGAATGGATCGTATGAATGAATTAGAATGGATCGTACGAATGAATTAGAATGGATACATTCGTGCGAATGAATTAGAATAGATTGTGCGAATGAATAAGAACAGATCGTGCGAATGAATTAGAATGGATCGTACGAATGAATTAGAATGGATCGTGCGAATGAATTAGAATGGATAGTACGAATGAATTAGAATGGATACATTTGTGCGAAGGAATTAGAATGGATCGTACGAATGAATTAGAATGGATCGTATGAATGAATTAGAATGGATCGTACGAATGAATTAGAATGGATCGTGCGAATGAATTAGAATGGATCGTACGAATGAATTAGAATGGATCGTACGAATGAACTAGAATGGATACATTCATGCAAATGAATTAGAATGGATCGTACGAATGAAGTAGAATGGATCGTACGAATGAATTAGAATGGATCGTACGAATGAATTAGAATGGATCTTACGAATGAATTAGAATGGATCGTACGAATGAATTAGAATGGATCGTACGAATAAATTAGAATGGATAATTCGTGCGAATGAATTAGAATGGATCAGATGAATGAATTAGAATGGATCATACGAATGAATTAGAATGGATCGTACGAATGAATTAGAATGGATCGTACGAATAAATTAGAATGGATACATTCGTCCGAATGAATTAGAATGGATGATACGAATGAGTAAGAATGGATCGTACGAATGAAATAGAATAGATTGTACGAATGAATTAGAATGGATCCTACGAATGAATTAGAATGGATCATGTGAAAGAATTAGAATGGATTGTATGAATGAATTAGAATGGATCGTATGAATGAATTAGAATGGATTGTGCGAATGAATTCAAATGGATCGTACAAATTTATTCTAATTGATTCATACAATCCATTCTAATTCTTTCACACGATCTATTCTAATTCATTCGTAGGATCCATTCTAATTCATTCGTACAATCTATTCTATTTCATTCGTACGATCCATTCTTACTCATTCGTATGATCCATTCTAATTCATTCGGGCGAATGTATCCATTCTAATTTATTCGTACGATCCATTCTAATTCATTCGTACGATCCATTCTAATTCATTCGTATGATCCATTCTAATTCATTCCTATGATATAATCTAATTCATTCACTCGAATATATCCATCCATTCTAATTCATTCATACGATCGTACGAATGAATTAGAATGGATCGTACGGAATGAATTAGAATGGATTGTATGAATAAATTAGAATGGATACATTCATGCGAATGAATTAGAATGGATCATACGAATGAGTAAGAATGGATCGTACGAATGATATAGAATGGATTGTACGAATGAATTAGAATGGATCGTACAAATGAATTAGAATGGATCATACGAATGAATTAGAATGGATCATACGAATGAGTAAGAATGGATCGTACAAATGAAATAGAATGGATTGTACGAATGAATTAGAATGGATCGTACAAATGAATTAGAATGGATCGTGTGAAAGAATTAGAATGCATTGTATGAATGAATTAGAATGGATCGTATGAATGAATTAGAATGGATCGTGCGAATGAATTCGAATGGATCGCATGATCCATTCGAATAGAATGGATCGTATGAATGAATTAGAATGGATCGGGCGAATGAATTAGAATGGATTGTAGGAATGAATTAGAATGGATCGTATGAATGAATTAGAATGGATCGTATGAATGAATTAGAATGGATCGTGCAAATAAATTAGAATGGATCGTACGAATGAATTAGAATGGATCGTACGAATGAATTAGAATGGATCATACGAATGAATTAGAATGGATCATACGAATGAGTAAGAATGGATCATACGAATGAAATAGAATGGATTGTACGAATGAATTAGAATGGATACATTCATGCGAATGAATTAGAATGGATCGGACGATTGAATTAGAATGGATCGTACGATTTATTCTAATTCATTCGTACGATCCATTCTAATACATTCGTACGATTCATGCTAATTCATTCGCACGATCCATTCTAATTCATTCGTACGATCCATTCTTATTCATTCATACGATCCATTCTAATTCATTCGCACAATCCATTCTAATTCATTCGTACAATCCATTCTAATTCTTTCGTATGATCCATTCTAACTCATTCGGTGGATCCATTCTAATTCATTCGTACGATCCATTCTAATTCATTCCCATGATCCATTCTAATTTATTCGTACGATCCATTCTAATTCATTCGTACGATCTATTCTAATTCATTCGCACGAATGTAACCATTCTAATTCATTTATACGATTCATTCTAATTCATTCGTATGAGCTATTCTAATTCATTCGTACGATCCATTATAATTCATTCATACGATCCATTGTAATTCATTCATACAATCCATTTAGATTCATTCGCACAAATGTATCCATTCAAATTCATTCGTACGATCCAGTCTAATTCATTCGTGTGATCCATTCTAATTCCTTCGTACGATCCATTCTAATTCATTCGTACGATCTATTCTAATTCATTCGTACGATCCATTCTAATTCATTCGTACGATCCATTCTAATTCCTTCGGTCGATCCATTCTAATTCATTCGTACGATCCATTCTAATTTATTCGTACAATCTATTCTAATTCATTCATACAATCCATTCTAATTCATTCGCACAAATGTATCCATTCTAATCCATTCGTACGATCCATTCTAATCCATTCGTACGATCCATTCTAATCCATTCGTACGATCCATTCTAATTCATTCGTATGATCCATTCTAATTCATTCGCACGAATGTATCCATTCTAATTCATTCGTACAATCCATTCTATTTCATTCGTACGATCCATTCTTACACATTCGTATGATCCATTCTAATTCATTCGTACGATCCATTCTAATTCATTCGTACGATCCATTCTAATTCATTCGAACGATCCAATCTAATTCATTCATACGATCCATTCTAATTCATTCATATGATCCATTCTAATTCATTCCTACAATCCATTTTAATTCATTCGCCCGATCCATTCTAATTCATTCATACGATCCATTCTATTCGAATGGATCATGCGATCCATTCGAATTCATTCGCACGATCCATTCTAATTCATTCATACAATCCATTCTAATTCATTCATACAATGCATTCTAATTCTTTCACACGATCCATTCTAATTCATTCGTACGATCCATTCTAATTCATTCGTACAATCCATTCTATTTCATTTGTACGATCCATTCTTACTCATTCGTATGATCCATTCTAATTCATTCGTACGATCCATTCTAAGTCATTTGTATGATCCATTCTAATTCTTTCACACGATCCATTCTAATTCATTCGTAGGATCCATTCTAATTCATTCGTACAATCTATTCTATTTCATTCGTACAATCCATTCTTACTCAATCGTATGATTCATTCTAATTCATTCGGATGAATGTATCTATTCTAATTTATTCGTACGATCCATTCTAATTCATTCGTACGATCCATTCTAATTCATTCGTACGATCCATTCTTACTCATTCGTATGATCCATTCTAATTCATTCGTACAATCCATTCTAATTCATTCGTACGATCCATTCTAATTCATTCGCACAATCTATTCTAATTCATTCGTACGATCCATTCTAATTCATTCGTACGAATTAGAATGGATCGTACGGAATGAATTTGAATGGATTGTATGAATGAATTAGAATGGATCGTACAATGAATTAGAATGGATCGTACGAATGAATTAGAATGGATCATACGAATGAGTAAGAATGGATCATACAAATGAAATAGAATAGATTGTACGAATGAATTAGAATGGATCGTACGAATGAATTAGAATGGATCGTGTGAAAGAATTAGAATGCATTGTATGAATGAATTAGAATGGATCGTATGAATGAATTAGAATGGATCGTGTGAATGAATTCGAATGGACCGCATGATCCATTCGAATAGAATGGATCGTATGAATGAATTAGAATGGATCGGGCGAATGAATTAGAATTGATTGTAGGAATGAATTAGAATGGATAGTATGAATGAATTAGAATGGATCGTATGAATGAATTAGAATGGATCGTGCGAATGAATTAGAATGGATCGTACGAATGAATTAGAATGGATCGTACGAATGAATTAGAATGGATCATACGAATGAATTAGAATTGATCATACGAATGAGTAAGAATGGATCGTACGAATGAAATAGAATGGATTGTACGAATGAATTAGAATGGATACATTCGTGCGAATGAATTAGAATGGATCGTACGAATGAATTAGAATGGATCGTATGAATGAATTAGAATGGATACATTCGTGCGAATGAATTAGAATGGATCGGACGAATGAATTAGAATGGATCATACGAATGAATTAGAATGGATCGTACGAATGAATTAGAATGGATCGTACGAATAAATTAGAATGGATACATTCGTCCGAATGAATTAGAATGGATCTTACGAATGAGTAAGAATGGATCGTACGAATGAAATATAATAGATTGTACGAATGAATTAGAATGGATTCGTACGAATGAATTAGAATGGATACATTCGTGCGAATGAATTAGAATGGATCGTACCAATGAGTAAGAATGGATTGTACGAATGAAATAGAATGGATTGTGCGAATGAATTAGAATGGATCGTACGAATGAATTAGAATGGATCATACAAATGAATTAGAATGGATCCTATGAATGAATTAGAATGGATTGTGCGAATGAATTAAATGGATCGTACGAATGAATTAGAATGGATCGTGCTAATGAATTAGAATTGATCGAACGAATGAATTAGAATGGATACAATCGTGCGAATGAATTAGAATGGATCGGACGAATGAATTAGAATGGATCGTACGAATGAGTAAGAATGGATCGTACGAATGAAATAGAATAGATCGTACGAATGAATTAGAATGGATCGTACGAAGAAATTAGAATGGATCGTACGAATGAATTAGAATGGATATATTCGTGCAAATGAATTAGAATGGATCGTATGAATGTATTAGAATGGATCGTATGAGTGAATTAGAATGGATCGTACGAATGAATTAGAATGGATCGTATGAATGAATTAGAATGGATACATTCGTGTGAATGAATTAGAATGGATCGTATGAATGAATTAGAATAGATTTTGTGAATGAATTAGAACTGATCGTACGAATGAATTAGAATGGATACAATCATACGAATGAATTAGAATGGATTGTATGAATGAATTAGAATGGATCCTATCAATGAATTAGAATGGATCGTGCGAATGAATTAGAATGGATCGTACGAATGAATTAGAATGGATCGTGCTAATGAATTAGAATTGATCGAACGAATGAATTAGCATGGATCATGCTAATGAATTAGAATGGAACGTACGAATGAATTAGAATGGATCGTATGAAAGAATTAGAATGGATTGTATAAATGAATTAGAATGAATTCGTACGATCCATTCTAATTCATTCATACAATCCATTCTAATTCTTTCACACGATCCATTCTAATTCATTCGTAGGATCCATTCTAATTCATTCGTACAATCTATTCTATTTCATTCGTATGATCCATTCTTACTCATTTGTATGATCCATTCTAATTCATTCGGACGAATGTATCCATTCTAATTTATTCGTACGATCCATTCTAATTCATTCGTACGATTCATTCTAATTTATTCGTACGATCCATTCTAATTCATTCGTCCGATCCATTCTAATTCATTCGCATGAATGTATCCATTCTAATTCATTCGTACGATCCATTCTAATTCATTCATACGATCCATTCTAATTCATTCGTAAGATCTATTCTAATTCATTCGTACGATCCATTCTAATTCATTCGCACGAATGTATCCATTCTAGTTCATTCGTACGATCCATTCTAATTCATTCATACAATCCATTCTAATTCATTCGCACAAATGTATCCATTCTAATTCATTTGTACGATCAGTTCTAATTCATTCACAAAATCTATTCTAATTCATTCATACGATCCATTCTAATTCATTCACACGAATGTATCGATTCTAATTCATTCATACGATCCATTCTAATTCATTCGTACGATCCATTCTAATTCACTCATACGATCCATTCTAATACATTCATACGATCCATTCTAATTCATTTGCACGAATATATCTATTCTAATTCATTCGTACGATCCATTCTAATTCCTTCGTACGATCCATTCTAATTCATTCGTACGATCTATTCTATTTCATTCGTACGATCCATTCTTACTCATTCGTACGATCCATTCTAATTCATTCGTCCGATCCATTCTAATTTATTCGTACAAATGTATCCATTCTAATTCATTCGTTCGATCAATTCTAATTCATTAGCACGATCCATTCTAATTCATTCGTACGATCCATTCTAATTCATTCGCACGATCCATTCTAATTCATTCATTGGATCCATTCTAATTCATTCGTATGATCCATTCTAATTCATTTGTATGATCCATTCTAATTCATTCGCACAATCCACTCTATTTCATTCGTACGATCCATTCTTACTCATTGGTACGATTCATTCTAATTCATTCGCACGAATGTATCCATTCTAATTCATTTGTACGAATCCATTCTAATTCATTCGTACAATCTATTCTATTTCATACGTACGATCCATTCTTACTCATTCGTATGATCCATTCTAATTCATTCGGACGAATGTATCCATTCTAATTTATTCGTACGATCCATTCTAATTCATTCGTACGATCCATTCTAACTCATTCGCACGATCCATTCTAATTCATTCATACGATCCATTCTAATTCATTCATACGATCCATGCTAATTCATTCCTACAATCCATTCTAATTTATTCGCCCGATCCATTCTAATTCATTCATACGATCCATTCTATTCGAATGGATCATGCGATCCATTCGAATTCATTCGCACGATCCATTCTAATTCATTCATACGATCCATTCTAATTCATTCATACAATGCATTCTAATTCTTTCACACGATCCATTCTAATTCATTCGTACGATCCAGTCTAATTCATTCGTACAATCCATTCTATTTCATTTGTACGATCCATTCTTACTCATTCGTATGATCCATTCTAATTCATTCGTACGATCCATTCTAATTCATTTGTACGATCCATTCTAATTCATTCGTACAATCCATTATATTTCATTCGTACGATCCATTCTTACTCATTCATATGATCCATTCTAATTCATTCGCACGAATGTATCCATTCTAATTCATTCATACAATCCATTCTAATTCATTCCGTACGATCCATTCTAATTCATTCGTACGATCGTACGAATGAATTAGAATGTATCGTACGAATGAATTAGAATAGATTGTGCGAATGAATTAGAATGGATCGTACGAATGAATTAGAATGGATCGTACGAATGAATTAGAATGGATCATACGAATTAGTAAGAATGGATCGTACGAATGAATTAGAATGGATCGTACGAATGAATTAGAATGGATCGTACGAATAAATTAGAATGGATACATTCGTCCGAATGAATTAGAATGGATCATACGAATGAGTAAGAATGGATCGTACGAATGAAATAGTATAGATTGTACAAATGAATTAGAATGGATCCTATGAATGAATTAGAATGGATCGTGTGAAAGAATTAGAATGGATTGTATGAATGAATTAGAATGGATCGTATGAATGAATTTGAATAGATCGTGCGAATGAATTCGAATGGATCGTACGAATTCATTCTAATTCATTCATACGATCCATTCTAATTCATTCGTACGATCCATTCTAATTCATTCGCTCGAATGTATCCATTTTAATCCATTCGTACGATCCATTCTAATCCATTCGTACGATCTATTCTAATTCATTCGCATGAATGTAACCATTCTAATTCATTCATTTGATCCATTCAAATTCATTCGTACGATCCATTCTAATTCATTCGTCCGATCCATTCTAATTCATTCGCACGAATGTATCCATTCTAATTCATTCGTACGATCCATTCTAATTCATTCGCACGATCCATTCTAATTCATTCATAGGATCCATTCTAATTCATTCATACGATCTATTCTAATTCTTTCGCACGAATGTATCCATTCTAATTCATTCGCACGAATATATCCATTCTAATTCTAATTCATTCGTACGATCCATTCTAATTCATTCATATGATCCATTCTAATTAATTCGTACGATCCATTCTAATTCATTCGTACGATCCATTCTAATTCATTTATACAATCCATTCTAATTCATTCGCACGATCCATTCTAATTTACTCATACGATCCATTCTAATACATTCATACGATCCATTCTAATTCATTTGCACGAATATATCCATTCTAATTCATTCGTACGATCCATTCTAATTCCTTCGTACGATCCATTCTAATTCAATTGTACGATCCATTCTAATTCATTCATACGATCCATTCTAATTCATTCGTACGATCCATTCTAATTCATTCGCACAAATGTATCCATTCTAATTCATTCGTACGATCCATTCTAATTCATTCGTACGATCCATTCTAATTCATTCGTAAGATCCATTCTAATTCATTCGTAGGATCCATTCTAATTCATTCATACGATCCATTCTAATTTATTCGTACGATCCATTCTAATTCATTCGTACGATCCATTCTAATTCATTCGTATGATCCATTCTTACTCATTCGTATGATCCATTCTAATTCATTCGTACGATCCATTCTAATTCATTCGTACGATCCATTCTAATTCATTCGTACGATCGTACGAATGAATTAGAATGGATCATACGGAATGAATTAGAATGGATTGTATGAATGAATTAGAATGGATACATTCGTGCGAATGAATTAGAATGGATCATACGAATGAGTAAGAATGGATCGTACGAATGAAATAGAATGGATTGTACGAATGAATTAGAATGGATCGTACAAATGAATTAGAATGGATCGTACGAATGAATTAGAATGGATCATACGAATGAGTAAGAATGGATCGTACAAATGAAATAGAATGGATTGTACGAATGAATTAGAATGGATCGTATGAATGAATTAGAATGGATCGTGTGAAAGAATTAGAATGCATTGTATGAATGAATTAGAATGGATCGTATGAATGAATTAGAATGGATCGTGCGAATGAATTTGAATGGATCGCATGATCCATTCGAAAAGAATGGATCGTATGAATGAATTAGAATGGATCGGGTGAATGAATTAGAATGGATCGTATGAATGAATTAGAATGGATCGTATGAATGAATTAGAATGGATCATGCGAATGAATTAGATGGATCGTACAAATGAATTAGAATGGATCGTACGAATGAATTATAATGGATCATACGAATGAATTAGAATGGATCATACGAATGAGTAAGAATGGATCGTACGAATGAAATTGAATGGATTGTACGAATGAATTAGAAAGAATACATTCGTGCGAATGAATTAGAATGGATCGTACGAATGAATTAGAATGGATCGTACGAATGAATTAGAATGGATCGTACGAATGAATTAGAATGGATATATTCGTGCGAATGAATTAGAATGGATCGTACGAATAAATTAGAATGGATACATTCGTCCGAATGAATTAGAATCGATCATACGAATGAGTAAGAATGGATCGTACGAATGAAATAGAATAGATTGTACGAATGAATTAGAATGGATTCGTACGAATGAATTAGAATGGATACATTCGTGCGAATGAATTAGAATGGATCGTACCAATGAGTAAGAATGGATCGTACGAATAAAATAGAATGGATTGTGCGAATGAATTAGAATGGATCGTACGAATGAATTAGAATGGATCATATGAATGAATTAGACTGGATCCTATGAATGAATTAGAATGGATCGTGCAAATGAATTAGAATGGATCGTACGAATGAATTAGAATGGATCGTGCTAATGAATTAGAATTGATCGAACTAATGAATTAGAATGGATCAAATGAATGAATTAGAATGGATTGTATGAATGAATTAGAATGAATTCGTATGATCCATTCGAATTCATTCGCACGATCTATTCTAATTCATTCATACGATCCATTCTAATTTATTCATACAATCCATTCTAATTCTTTCACACGATCCATTCTAATTCATTCGTAGGATCCATTCTAATTCATTCGTACAATCTATTCTATTTTATTCGTACGATCCATTCTTACTCATTCGTATGATCCATTCTAATTCATTCGGACGAATGTATCCATTCTAATTTATTCGTACGATCCATTCTAATTCATTCATACGATCCATTCTAATTCATTCGTACGATCCATTCTAATTCATTCGTCCGATCCATTCTAATACATTCGCATGAATGTATCCATTCTAATTCAGTCGTACGATCCATTCTAATTCATTCGTACGATCCATTCTAATTCATTCGTAAGATCCATTCTAATTCATTCGTATGATCCATTCTAATTCATTCGTACGATCCATTCTAATTCATTCGCACGAATCTATCCATTCTAGTTCATTCGTACGATCCATTCTAATTAATTCATACAATCCATTCTAATTCATTCGCACGAATGTATCCATTCTAATTCATTCGTACGATCAGTTCTAATTCATTCACAAAATCTATTCTAATTCATTCATACGATCCATTCTAATTCATTCACACGAATGTATCCATTCTAAATCATTTATACGATCCATTCTAATTCATTCGTATGATCCATTCTAATTCAGTCATACGATCCATTCTAATACATTCATACAATCCATTCTAATTCATTTGCACGAATATATCCATTCTAATTCATTCGTACGATCCATTCTAATTCCTTCGTACGATCCATTCTAATTCATTCGTACGATCTATTCTAATTCATTCGTATGATCCATTCTAATTCCTTCGTACGATCCATTCTAATTCATTCGTACGATCCATTCTAATTCATTCATACAATCCATTCTAATTCTTTCACACGATCCATTCTAATTCATTCGTACGATCCATTCTAATTCATTCGTGCAATCCATTCTATTTCATTCGTACGATCCATTCTTACTCATTCGTACGATCCATTCTAATTCATTCACACGAATGTATCCATTCGTACGAATGAATTAGAATAGATTGTACGAATGAATTAGAATGGATCGTACGAATGAATTAGAATAGATCGTTCGAAGGAATTAGAATGGATCGTACGAATGAATTAGAATGGATCGTACGAATGAATTAGAATAGATCGTACGAATGAATTAGAATGGGTCGTATGAATGAATTAGAATAGATCGTATGAATGAATTAGAATGGATCGTATGAAGGAATTAGAATGGATCGTACGAATGAATTAGAATGGATATATTCGTGCAAATGAATTAGAATGGATCGTATGAATGTATTAGAATGGATCGTATGAGTGAATTAGAATGGATCGTACTAATGAATTAGAATGGATCGTATGAATGAATTAGAATGGATACATTTGTGTGAATGAATTAGAATGGATCGTATGAATGAATTAGAATAGATTTTGTGAATGAATTAGAACTGATCGTACAAATGAATTAGAATGGATACATTCGTCCGAATGAATTAGAATGGATTGTATGAATGAATTAGAATGGATCCTATGAATGAATTAGAATGGATTGTACGAATGAATTAGAATGGATACATTCGTGCGAATGAATTAGAATTGATCGTACGAATGAATTAGAATGGATCGTGCGAATGAATTAGAATGGATCGTACGAATGAATTAGAATGGATACATTCGTGCGAATGAATTAGAATGGATACATTCGTGCGAAAGAATTAGAATAGATCGTATGAATGAATTAGAATGGATCCTATGAATGAATTATAATGGATCGGGCGAATGAATTAGAATTGATTGTACGAATGAATTAGAATGGATCGTGCTAATGAATTAGAATTGATCGAACGAATGAATTAGCATGGATCGTGCTAATGAATTAGAATGGATCGTACTAATGAATTAGAATGGATCAAATGAATGAATTAGAATGGTTACATTCATGCGAATGAATTAGAATGGATCGTTTGAATGGATTAGAATGGATACATTCGAGCGAATGAATTAGAATGGATCGTACGAATAAATTAGAATGGATCGTACGAATGAATTAGAATG
This sequence comes from Chamaelirium japonicum, assembly GCA_947650365.1. NCBI lineage: Eukaryota > Viridiplantae > Streptophyta > Magnoliopsida > Liliales > Melanthiaceae > Chamaelirium > Chamaelirium japonicum. The sequence goes on from CANTAL010000193.1 coordinate 519,674, forward strand.
GATCGTACGAATAAATTAGAATGGATACATTCGTCCGAATGAATTAGAATGGATCATACGAATGAGTAAGAATGGATCGTACGAATGAAATAGAATAGATTGTACGAATGGATTAGAATGGATCCTACGAATGGATTAGAATGGATACCTTTGTGCATATGAATTACAATGGATCGTACGAATGAATTAGAATGGATCATATTAATGAATTAGAATGGATCGTACGAATGGGTTAGAATGGATCGTGCGAATGAATTAGAATGGATCGTACGAATGAATTAGAATGGATCGTACGAAAGAATTAGAATGGATCATATTAATGAATTAGAATGGATCGTATGAATGAATTAGAATGGATACATTCGTGCGAATGAATTAGAATGGATCGTACGATGAATTAGAATGGATCAAATGAATGAATTAGAATGGTTACATTCATGCGAATGAATTAGAATGGATCGTACGAATGGATTAGAATGGATCGTACGAATGGATTAGAATGGATACATTCGAGCGAATGAATTAGAATGGATCGTACGAATGAATTAGAATGGATCGTACGAATGGATTAGAATGGATCCTACGAATGGATTAGAATCGATACCTTTGTGCATATGAATTAGAATGGATCGTACGAATGAATTAGAATGGATCATATTAATGAATTAGAATGGATCGTACGAATGAATTAGAATGGATACATTCGTGCACGATCCATTCTAATTCATTCATACGATCCATTCTAATTGTATGAATATATTAGAATGGATCGTATAAGTGAATTAGAATGGATCGTACGAATGAATTAGAATGGATCGTATGAATGAATTAGAATGGATACATTCGTGTGAATGAATTAGAATGGATCGTATGAATGAATTAGAATAGATTTTGTGAATGAATTAGAACTGATCGTACGAATCAATTAGAATGGATACATTCATGCGAATGAATTAGAATGGATTGTATGAATGAATTAGAATGGATCCTATGAATGAATTAGAATGGATCGTACGAATGAATTAGAATGGATACATTCGTGCGAATGAATTAGAATTGATCGTACGAATGAATTAGAATGGATCGTGCGAATGAATTAGAATGGATCGTACGAATAAATTTGAATGGATACATTTGTCCGAATGAATTAGAATGGATCATACGAATGAGTAAGAATGGATCGTACGAATGAAATAGAATAGATTGTACGAATGAATTAGAATGGATTCGTACGAATGAATTAGAATGGATATATTCGTGCGAATGAATTAGAATGGATCGTACCAATGAGTAAGAATGGATCGTACGAATGAAATAGAATAGATTGTGCGAATGAATTAGAATGGATCGTACGAATGAATTAGAATGGATCGTGTGAAAGAATTAGAATGGATTGTATGAATGAATTAGAACATATCGTATGAATGAATTAGAATGGATTCGTACGAATGAATTAGAATAGATACATTCGTGCGAATGAATTAGAATGGATCGTACCAATGAGTAAGAATGGATCGTACGAATGAAATAGAATGGATTATGCGAATGAATTAGAATGGATCACACGAATGTATCCATTCTAATTCATTCGTACGATCCATTCTAATTCATTCGTACGATCCATTCTAATTCATTCGTATGATCAATTCTAATTAATTTGTATGATCCATTCTAATTCATTCGTACGATCCATTCTAATTCATTCATACAATCCATTCTAATTCATTCGTACGATCCATTCTAATTCACTCATACGATCCATTCTAAAACATTCATACGATCCATTCTAATTCATTTGCACGAATATATCCATTCTAATTCATTCGTACGATCCATTCTAATTCCTTCGTACGATCCATTCTAATTCATTCGTACGATCTATTCTAATTCATTCGTACAATCCATTCTAATTCATTCGTACGATCCATTCTAATTCCTTCGTACGATCCATTCTAATTCATTCGTACAATCTATTCTAATTCATCCGTACGAATGGATACATTCGTGTGAATGAATTAGAATGGATCGTACGAATGAGTAAGAATGGATCGTACGAATGAAATAGAATGGATTGCACGAATGAATTAGAATGGATCGTACGAATGAATTAGAATGGATTGTACGAAGGAATTAGAATGGATCGTACGAATGAATTAGAATGGATCGTACAAATGTATCCATTCTAATTCATTCGTACGATCCATTCTAATTCATTCGTAAGATCCATTCTAATTCATTCGTACGATCCATTCTAATTCATTCGTACGATCCATTCTAATTCATTCGCACGAATGTATCCATTCTAGTTCATTCGTACGATCCATTCTAATTCATTCGTACGATCCATTCTAATTCATTCGCACGATCAGTTCTAATTCATTCGTATGATCAATTCTAATTCATTCGCACGAATGTATCCATTCTAATTCATTTGTACGATCCTGAATTAGAATGGATCGTACGAATGAATTAGAATGGATACCTTTGTGCATATAAATTAGAATGGATCGTATGAATGAATTAGAATGGATCATATTAATGAATTAGAATGGATCGTACGAATGAATTAGAATGGATCGTATGAATGAATTAGAATGGATCTTACGAATGGATTAGAATGGATACATTCGTGCGAATGAATTAGAATGGATCCGACGAATGAATTAGATTGGATCGTACGAATGAATTAGAATGGATCAAATGAATGAATTAGAATGGTTACATTCATGCGAATGAATTAGAATGGATCGTACGAATGGATTAGAATGGATCGTACGAATGGATTAGAATGGATACATTCGAGCGAATGAATTAGAATGGATCGTACGAATGAAATTAGTATGGATCGTACGAATGAATTAGAATAGATCGTACGAATGAATTAGAATGGATCGTACGAATGAATTAGAATGGATCGTGTGAAAGAATTAGAATGGATCGTACGAATGAATTAGAATGGATCGTGCGAATGAATTAGAATGGATCGTACGAATGAATTAGAATGGATCGTGCTAGTGAATTAGAATTGATCGAACGAATGAATTTGCATGGATCGTGCATTTGTACGATCCATTCTAATTCATTCGTAAGATCCATTCTAATTCATTCGTACGATCCATTCTAATTCATTCGTACGATCCATTCTAATTCATTCGCACGAATGTATCCATTCTATCTCATTCGTACGATCCATTCTAATTCATTCGTACGATCCATTCTAATTCATTCATACGATCTATTCTAATTCATTCATACAATCCATTCTAATTCTTTCACACGATCCATTCTAATTCATTCGTACGTTCCATTGTAATTCATTCGCACAATCCATTCTATTTCATTCGTACAATCCATTCTTACTCATTCGTATGATCCATTCTAATTCATTCGGACGAATGTATCCATAATGGATCATACGGATAAGTTAGAATGGATCGTACGAATGAAATAGAATTGATTGTGCAAATGGATTAGAATGGACCGTACGAATGAATTAGTACGATCTATTCTAATTCATTCGCACGAATGTAACCATTCTAATTCATTCATACGATTTATTCTACTTCATTAGTATAAGCTATTCTAATTCATTCGTACGATCCATTCTAATTCATTCGTACGATCCATTGTAATTCATTCATACAATCCATTTAGATTCATTCGCACAAATATATCCATTCAAATTCATTCGTACGATTCAGTCTAATTCATTCGTACGATCCATTCTAATTCATTCGCACGAATATATCCATTCTAATTCTTTCGTACAACGCATTCTAATTCATTCGTACAATCAATTCTAATTCATTCGTACGATCCATTCTAATTCATTCGCACGAATGTATCCATTCTAATTCATTCGTATAATCCATTCTATTTCATTCATACGATCCATTCTTACTCATTCGTATGATACATTCTAATTCATTCGTATGATCCATTCTAATTCATTCGTACGATCCATTCTAATTCATTCGTACGATCCATTCTAATTCATTCGCACGATCCATTCTAATTCATTCATACGATCCATTCTAATTCATTCATACAATCCATGCTAATTCATTCCTACCATCCATTCTAATTCATTCACCCGATCCATTCTAATTCATTCATACGATCCATTCTATTCGAATGGATCATGCGATCCATTCGAATTCATTTGCACGATCCATTCTAATTCATTCATACGATCCATTCTAATTCATTCATACAATGCATTCTAATTCTTTCACACGATCCATTCTAATTCATTCGTACGATCCATTCTAATTCATTCGTACAATCCATTCTATTTCATTTGTACGATCCATTCTTACTCATTCGTATGATCCATTCTAATTCATTCGTACGATCCATTCTAATTCATTTGTACGATCCATTCTAATTCATTCGTACAATCCATTCTATTTCATTCGTACGATCCATTCTTACTCATTCGTATGATCCATTCTAATACATTCGCACGAATGTATCCATTCTAATTCATTCATACAATCCATTCTAATTCATTCGTACGATCCATTCTAATTCATTCGTACGATCACGAATGAATTAGAATGGATCGTACGAATGAATTAGAATGGATCATATGAATGAGTAAGAATGGATCGTACGAATAAATTAGAATGGATACATTCGTCCGAATGAATTAGAATAGATCATACGAATGAGTAAGAATGGATCGTACGAATGAAATAGAATAGATTGTACGAAAGAATTAGAATTGATCCTACGAAAGAATTAGAATGGATCGTGTGAAAGAATTAGAATGGATTGTATGAATGAATTAGAATGGATCGTATGAATGAATTAGAATGGATCGTGCGAATGAATTCGAATGGATCGTACGAATTCATTCTAATTCATTCGTACGATCCAATTTAATTCATTTGTACGATCCATTCTAATTCATTCGCTCGAATGTATCCATTTTAATCCATTCGTACGATCCATTCTAATCCATTCGTATGATCCATTCTAATTCATTCGCATGAATGTAACCATTCTAATTTATTCATTTGATCCATTCTAATTCATCCGTACGATCCATTCTTATTCATTCGTCCGATCCATTCTAATTCATTCGCACGAATGTATCCATTCTAATTCATTCGTACGATCCATTCTAATTCATTCGCACGATCCATTCTAATTCATTCATAGGATCCATTCTAATTCATTCATACGATCTATTCTAATTCTTTTGCACGAATGTATCCATTCTAATTCATTCGCACGAATATATCCATTCTAATTCTAATTCATTCGTACGATCCATTCTAATTCACTCATATGATCCATTCTAATTAATTCGTATGATCCATTCTAATTCATTCGTACGATCCATTCTAATTCATTCATACAATCCATTCTAATTTATTCGCACGATCCATTCTAATTCACTCATACAATCCATTCTAATACATTTATACGATCCATTCTAATTCATTTGCACGAATATATCCATTCTAATTCATTCGTACGATCCATTCTAATTCCTTCGTACGATCCATTCTAATTCATTCATACGATCCATTCTAATTCATTCGTACGATCCATTCTAATTCATTCGCACAAATGTATCCATTCTAATTCATTCGTACGATCCATTCTAATTCATTCGTACGATCCATTCTAATTCATTCGTAAGATCCATTCTAATTCATTCGTACGATCCATTCTAATTCATTCGTACAATCCATTCTAATTTATTCGTACGATCCATTCTAATTCATTCGTACGATCCATTCTAATTCATTCGTACGATCCATTCTTACTCATTCGTATGATCCATTCTAATTCATTCGTACGATCCATTCTAATTCATTCGTACGATCCATTCTAATTCATTCGCACAATCTATTCTAATTCATTCGTACGATCCATTCTAATTCATTCGTACGATCGTACGAATGAATTAGAATGGATCGTACGGAATGAATTAGAATGGATTGTATGAATGAATTAGAATGGATACATTCGTGCGAATGAATAAGAATGGATCATACGAATGAGTAAGAATGGATCGTACGAATGAAATAGAATGGATTGTACGAATGAATTAGAATGGATCGTACAAATGAATTAGAATGGATCATACGAATGAGTAAGAATGGATCGTACAAATGAAATAGAATGGATTGTACGAATGAATTAGAATGGATCGTACGAATGAATTAGAATGGATCGTGTGAAAGAATTAGAATGCATTGTATGAATGAATTAGAATGGATCGTATGAATGAATTAGAATTGATCGTGCGAATGAATTCGAATGGATCGCATGATCCATTCGAATAGAATGGATCGTATGAATGAATTAGAATGGATCGGGCGAATGAATTAGAAAGGATCGTATGAATGAATTAGAATGGATCGTATGAATGAATTAGAATGGATCGTGCGAATGAATTAGAATGGATCGTACGAATGAAGTAGAATGGATCGTACGAATGAATTAGAATGGATCATACAAATGAATTAGAATGGATCATACGAATGAGTAAGAATGGATCGTACGAATGAAATGGAATGGATTGTACGAATGAATTAGAATGGATACATTCGTGCGACTGAATTAGAATGGATCGTAAATGAATTAGAATGGATCGTACGAATGAATTTGAATGGATCGTAGGAATGAATTAGAATGGATCTTACGAATGAATTAGAATGGATCGTACGAATGAATTAGAATGGATCGTACGAATGAATTCGAATGGATACATTCGTGCGAATGAATTAGAATGGATCGGACGAATGAATTAGAATGGATCGTACGAATGAATTAGAATGGATCGTATGAATAAATTAGAATAGATACATTCATCCGAATGAATTAGAATGGATCATACGAATGAGTAAGAATGGATCGTACGAATGAAATAGAATAGATTATACGAATGAATTAGAATGGATTCGTACGAATGAATTAGAATGGATACATTCGTGCGAATGAATTAGAATGGATCGTACCAATGAGTAAGAATGGGTCGTACGAATGAAATAGAATGGACTGTGCGAATGAATTAGAATGGATCGTACGAATGAATTAGAATGGATCATACGAATGAATTAGATTGGATCCTATGAATCAATTAGATTGGATCGTGCAAATGAATTAGAATGGATCGTACGAATGAATTAGAATGGATCGTGCTAATGAATTAGAATTGATCGAACGAATGAATTAGAATGGATACATTCGTGCGAATGAATTAGAATGGATCGGACGAATGAATTAGAATGGATCGTACGAATGAGTAAGAATGGATCGTACGAATGAAATAGAATAGATCGTACGAATGAATTAGAATGGATCGTACGAAGGAATTAGAATGGATCTTACGAATGAATTAGAATAGATATATTCGTGCAAATGAATTAGAATGGATCGTATGAATGTATTAGAATGGATCGTATGAGTGAATTAGAATGGATCGTACGAATGAATTAGAATGGATCATATGAATGAATTAGAATGGATACATTCTTGTGAATGAATTAGAATGGATCGTATGAATGAATTAGAATAGATTTTGTGAATGAATTAGAACTGATCGTACGAATGAATTAGAATGGATACATTCGTGCGAATGAATTAGAATGGATTATATGAATGAATTAGAATGGATCCTATGAATGAATTAGAATGGATCGTGCGAATGAATTAGAATGGATCGTACGAATGAATTAGAATGGATCGTACGATTCATTCTAATTCATTCGTACGATCCATTCTAATACATTCGTACGATTCATGCTAATTCATTCGCACGATCCATTCTAATTCATTCGTACGATCCATTCTTATTCATTCATACGATCAATTCTAATTCATTCGCACAATCCATTCTAATTCATTCGTACAATCCATTCTAATTCATTCATATGATCCATTCTAACTCATTCGGTGGATCCATTCTAATTCATTCGTACGATCCATTCTAATTCATTCCCACGATCCATTCTAATTTATTCGTACGATCCATTCTAATTCATTCGTACGATCTATTCTAATTCATTCGCACGAATGTAACCATTCTAATTCATTCATACGATTCATTCTAATTCATTCGTACGATACATTGTAATTCATTCATACAATCCATTTAGATTCATTCGCACAAATGTATCCATTCAAATTCATTCGTACGATTCAGTCTAATTCATTCGTACGATCCATTCTAATTCATTCGCACGAATATATCCATTCTAATTCTTTCGTACGATGCATTCTAATTCATTCGTACGATCCATTCTAATTCATTTGCACGAATGTATCCATTCTAATTCATTTGTACAATCTATTCTATTTCATTCATACGATCCATTCTTACTCATTCGTATGATACATTCTAATTCATTCGTATGATCCATTCTAATTCATTCGTACGATCCATTCTAATTCATTCGTACGATCCATTCTAATTCATTCGCACGATCCATTCTAATTCATTCATACGATCCATTCTAATTCATTCATACGATCCATGCTAATTCATTCCTACCATCCATTCTAATTCGTTCGCCCGATCCATTCTAATTCATTCATACGATCCATTCTATTCGAATGGATCATGCGATCCATTCGAATTCATTCGCACGATCCATTCTAATTCATTCATACGATCCATTCTAATTCATTCATACAATGCATTCTAATTCTTTCACACGATCCATTCTAATTCATTCGTACGATCCATTCTAATTCATTCGTACAATCCATTCTATTTCATTTGTACGATCCATTCTTACTCATTCGTATGATCCATTCTAATTCATTCGTACGATCCATTCTAATTCATTCGTACAATCCATTCTATTTCATTCGTACGATCCATTCTTACTCATTCGTATGATCCATTCTAATACATTCGCATGAATGTATCCATTCTAATTCATTCATACAATCCATTCTAATTCATTCCGTACGATCCATTCTAATTCATTCGTACGATCACGAATGAATTAGAATGGATCGTACGAATGAATTAGAATTGATCATACGAATGAGTAAGAATGGATCGTACGAATAAATTAGAATGGATACATTCGTCCGAATGAATTAGAATGGATCATACGAATGAGTAAGAATGGATCGTACGAATGAAATAGAATAGATTGTACGAATGAATTAGAATTGATCCTACGAAAGAATTAGAATGGATCGTGTGAAAGAATTAGAATGGATTGTATGAATGAATTAGAATGGATCGTATGAATGAATTAGAATGGATCGTGCGAATGAATTCGAATGGATCGTACGAATTCATTCTAATTCATTCGTACGATCCAATTTAAATCATTCGTACGATCCATTCTAATTCATTCGCTCGAATGTATCCATTTTAATCCATTCGTACGATCCATTCTAATCCATTCGTACGATCCATTCTAATTCATTCGCATGAATGTAACCATTCTAATTCATTCATTTGATCCATTCTAATTCATTCGTACGATCCATTCTAATTCATTCGTCCGATCCATTCTAATTCATTCGCACGAATGTATCCATTCTAATTCATTCGTACGATCCATTATAATTCATTTGCACGATCCATTCTAATTCATTCATAGGATCCATTCTAATTCATTCATACGATCTATTATAATTCTTTCGCACGAATGTATCCATTCTAATTCATTCGCACGAATATATCCATTCTAATTCTAATTCATTCGTACGATCCATTCTAATTCACTCATATGATCCATTCTAATTAATTCGTATGATCCATTCTAATTCATTCGTACGATCCATTCTAATTCATTCATACAATCCATTCTAATTCATTCGCACGATCCATTCTAATTCACTCATACAATCCATTCTAATACATTCATACGATCCATTCTAATTCATTTGCACGAATATATCCATTCTAATTCATTCGTACGATCCATTCTAATTCCTTTGTACGATCCATTCTAATTCATTCATACGATCCATTCTAATTCATTCGTACGATCCATTCTAATTCATTCGCACAAATGTATCCATTCTAATTCATTCGTACGATCCATTCTAATTCATTCGTACGATCCATTCTAATTCATTCGTAAGATCCATTCTAATTCATTCGTACGATCCATTCTAATTCATTCGTACGATCCATTCTAATTCATTCGTACGATCCATTCTAATTCATTCGTACGATCCATTCTTACTCATTCGTATGATCCATTCTAATTCATTCGTACGATGCATTCTAATTCATTCGTACGATCCATTCTAATTCATTCGCACAATCTATTCTAATTCATTCGTACGATCCATTCTAATTCATTCGTACGATCGTACGAATGAATTAGAATGGATCGTACGGAATGCATTAGAATGGATTGTATGAATGAATTAGAATGGATACATTCGTGCGAATGAATTAGAATGGATCATACGAATGAGTAAGAATGGATCGTACGAATGAAATAGAATGGATTGTACGAATGAATTAGAATGGATCGTACAAATGAATTAGAATGGATCATACGAATGAGTAAGAATGGATCGTACAAATGAAATAGAATGGATTGTACGAATGAATTAGAATGGATCGTACGAATGAATTAGAATGGATCGTGTGAAAGAATTAGAATGCATTGTATGAATGAATTAGAATGGATCGTATGAATGAATTAGAATTGATCGTGCGAATGAATTCGAATGGATCGCATGATCCATTCGAATAGAATGGATCATATGAATGAATTAGAATGGATCGAGCGAATGAATTAGAAAGGATCGTATGAATGAATTAGAATGGATCATATGAATGAATTAGAATGGATCGTGCGAATGAATTGGAATGGATCGTACGAATGAAGTAGAATGGATCGTACGAATGAATTAGAATGGATCATACGAATGAATTAGAATGGATCATACGAATGAGTAAGAATGGATCGTACGAAGTAAATGGAATGGATTGTACGAATGAATTAGAATGGATACATTCGTGCGACTGAATTAGAATGGATCGTAAATGAATTAGAATGGATCGTACGAATGAATTTGAATGGATCGTAGGAATGAATTAGAATGGATCTTACGAATGAATTAGAATGGATCGTACGAATGAATTAGAATGGATCGTACGAATGAATTCGAATGGATACATTCGTGCGAATGAATTAGAATGGATCAGACGAATGAATTAGAATGGATCGTACGAATGAATTAGAATGGATCGTACGAATAAATTAGAATAGATACATTCGTCCGAATGAATTAGAATGGATCATACGAATGAGTAAGAATAGATCGTACGAATGAAATAGAATAGATTATACGAATGAATTAGAATGGATTCGTACGAATGAATTAGAATGGATACATTCGTGCGAATGAATTAGAATGGATCGTACCAAGGAGTAAGAATGGGTCCTACGAATGAAATAGAATGGACTGTGCGAATGAATTAGAATGGATCGTACGAATAAATTAGAATGGATCATACGAATGAATTAGACTGGATCCTATGAATGAATTAGAATGGATCGTGCAAATGAATTAGAATAGATCGTACGAATGAATTAGAATGGATCGTGCTAATGAATTAGAATTGATCGAACGAATGAATTAGAATGGATACATTCGTGCGAATGAATTAGAATGGATCGGACGAATGAATTAGAATGGATCGTACGAATGAGTAAGAATGGATCGTACGAATGAAATAGAATAGATCTTACGAATGAATTAGAATGGATCGTACGAAGGAATTAGAATGGATCGTACGAATGAATTAGAATGGATATATTCGTGCAAATGAATTAGAATGGATCGTATGAATGTATTAGAATGGATCGTATGAGTGAATTAGAATGGATCGTACGAATGAATTAGAATGGATCATATGAATGAATTAGAATGGATACATTCTTGTGAATGAATTAGAATGGATCGTATGAATGAATTAGAATAGATTTTGTGAATGAATTAGAACTGATCGTACGAATGAATTAAAATGGATACATTCATGCGAATGAATTAGAATGGATTGTATGAATGAATTAGAATGGATCCTATGAATGAATTAGAATGGATCGTGCGAATGAATTAGAATGGATCGTACGAATGAATTAGAATGGATCGTGCTAATGAATTAGAATTGATCGAACGAATGAATTAGCATGGATAGTGCTAATGAATTAGAATGGAACATACAAATGAATTAGAATGGATCGTGTGAAAGAATTAGAATGGATTGTATGAATGAATTAGAATGAATTTGTACGATCCATTCGAATTCATTCGCACGATCTATTCTAATTCATTCATACGATCCATTCTAATTCATTCATACAATCCATTCGAATTCTTTCACACGATCCATTTTAATTCATTTGTAGGATCCATTCTAATTCATTTGTACAATCCATTCTTACTCATTCGTATGATCCATTCTAATTCATTCGGACGAATGTATCCATTCTAATTCATTCGTACGATCCATTCTAATTCATTCGTATGATCCATTCTAATTCATTCGTACTATCCGTTCTAATTCATTCGTCCGATCCATTCTAATTCATTCGCACGAATGTATCCATTCTAATTCAGTCGTACGATCCATTCTAATTCATTCGTACGATCCATTCTAATTCATTCGTAAGATCCATTCTAATTCATTCGTACGATCCATTCTAATTCATTTGTACGATCCATTCTAATTCATTCGTACGAATGTATCCATTCTAGTTCATTCGTACGATCCATTCTAATTCATTCATACAATCCATTCTAATTCATTCGCACGAATGTATCCATTCTAATTCATTCGTACGATCAGTTCTAATTCGTTCACAAAATCTATTCTAATTCATTCATACGATCCATTCTAATTCATTCACACGAATGTATCCATTCTAAATCATTCATACGATCCATTCTAATTCATTCGTACGATCCATTCTAATTCACTCATACGATCCATTCTAATACATTCATACGATCCATTCTAATTCATTTGCACGAATATATCCATTCTAATTCATTCGTACGATTCATTCTAATTCCTTCGTACGATCCATTCTAATTCATTCGTACGATCTATTCTAATTCATTCGTACGATCCATTCTAATTTATTCGTATGATCCATTCTAATTCCTTCGTACGATCCATTCTAATTCATTCGTACGATCCATTCTAATTCATTCATACAATCCATTGTAATTCTTTCACACGATCCATTCTAATTCATTCGTATGATCCATTCTAATTCATTCGTGCAATCCATTCTATTTCATTCGTACGATCCATTCTTACTCATTCGTACGATCCATTCTAATTCATTCACACGAATGTATCCATTCGTACGAATGAATTAGAATAGATCGTACGAATGAATTAGAATGGATCGTACGAATGAATTAGAATGGATCGTACGAATGAATTAGAATGGATCGTAAGAATGAATTAGAATAGAACGTACGAATGAATTTGAATGGATCGTACGAATGAATTAGAATAGATCGTATGAATGAATTAGAATGGATCGTACGAAGGAATTAGAATGGATCGTACGAATGAATTAGAATGGATATATTTGTGCAAATGAATTAGAATGGATCGTATGAATGTATTAGAATGGATCGTATGAGTGAATTAGAATGGATCGTACGAATGAATTAGAATGGATCGTATGAATGAATTAGAATGGATACATTTGTGTGAATGAATTAGAATGGATCGTATGAATGAATTAGAATGGATACATTTGTGTGAATGAATTAGAATGGATCATATGAATGAATTACAATAGATTTTGTGAATGAATTAGAACTGATCGTACGAATGAATTAGAATGGATACATTCGTGCGAATGAATTAGAATGGATTGTATGAATGAATTAGAATGGATCCTATGAATGAATTAGAATGAATCGTACGAATGAATTAGAATGGATCCTATGAATGAATTAGAATGAATCGTACGAATGAATTAGAATGGATACATTCGTGCGAATGAATTAGAATTGATCGTACGAATGAATTAGAATGGATCGTGCGAATGAATTAGAATGGATCGTACGAATGAATTAGAATGGATATATTCGTGCGAATGAATTAGAATGGATACATTCGTGCGAAAGAATTAGAATAGATCGTATGAATGAATTAGAATGGATCCTATGAATGAATTAGAATGGATCGTGCGAATGAATTAGAATGGATTGTACGAATGAATTAGAATGGATCGTGCTAATGAATTAGAATTGATCGAACGAATGAATTAGCATGGATCGTGCTAATGAATTAGAATGGATCGTACTAATGAATTAGAATGGATCAAATGAATGAATTAGAATGGTTACATTCATGCGAATGAATTAGAATGGATCGTACGAATGGATTAGAATGGATCGTACGAATGGATTAGAATGGATACATTCGAGCGAATGAATTAGAATGGATCGTACGAATGAATTAGAATGGATCGTACGAATAAATTAGAATGGATACATTCGTCCGAATGAATTAGAATGGATCATACGAATGAGTAAGAATGGATCGTACGAATGAAATAGAATAGATTGTACGAATGGATTAGAATGGATCCTACGAATGGATTAGAATGGATACCTTTGTGCATATGAATTACAATGGATCGTATGAATGAATTAGAATGGATCATATTAATGAATTAGAATGGATCGTACGAATGGGTTAGAATGGATCGTGCGAATGAATTAGAATGGATCGTACGAATGAATTAGAATGGATCGTACGAATGAATTAGAATGGATCATATTAATGAATTAGAATGGATCGTATGAATGAATTAGAATGGATACATTCGTGCGAATGAATTAGAATGGATCGGACGAATGAATTAGAATGGATCGTACGAATGAATTAGAATGGATCAAATGAATGAATTAGAATGGTTACATTCATGCGAATGAATTAGAATGGATCGTACGAATGGATTAGAATGGATCGTACGAATGGATTAGAATGGATACATTCGAGCGAATGAATTAGAATGGATCGTACGAATGAATTAGAATGGATCGTACGAATGGATTAGAATGGATCCTACGAATGGATTAGAATGGATACCTTTGTGCATATGAATTAGAATGGATCGTATGAATGAATTAGAATGGACCATATTAATGAATTAGAATGGATCGTACGAATGAATTAGAATGGATACATTCGTGCACGACCAATTCTAATTCATTCATACGATCCATTCTAATTGTATGAATGTATTAGAATGGATCGTATAAGTGAATTAGAATGGATCGTACGAATGAATTAGAATGGATCGTATGAATGAATTAGAATGGATACATTCGTGTGAATGAATTAGAATGGATCGTATGAATGAATTAGAATAGATTTTGTGAATGAATTAGAACTGATCGTACGAATCAATTAGAATGGATACATTCATGCGAATGAATTAGAATGGATTGTATGAATGAATTAGAATGGATCCTATGAATGAATTAGAATGGATGGTACGAATGAATTAGAATGGATACATTCGTGCGAATGAATTAGAATTGATCGTACGAATGAATTAGAATGGATCGTGCGAATGAATTAGAATGGATCGTACGAATAAATTAGAATGGATACATTCGTCCGAATGAATTAGAATGGATCATACGAATGAGTAAGAATGGATCGTACGAATGAAATAGAATAGAATGTATGAATGAATTAGAATGGATTCGTACGAATGAATTAGAATGGATATATTCGTGCGAATGAATTAGAATGGATCGTACCAATGAGTAAGAATGGATCGTACGAATGAAATAGAATGGATTGTGCGAATGAATTAGAATGGATCGTACGAATGAATTAGAATGGATCGTGTGAAAGAATTAGAATGGATTGTATGAATGAATTAGAATAGATCGTATGAATGAATTAGAATGGATTCGTACGAATGAATTAGAATGGATACATTCGTGCGAATGAATTAGAATGGATCGTACCAATGAGTAAGAATGGATCGTGAATGAAATACAATGGATTATGCGAATGAATTAGAATGGATCGCACGAATGTATCCATTCTAATTCATTCGTACGATCCATTCTAATTCATTCGTACGATCCATTCTAATTCATTCGTATGATCAATTCTAATTAATTCGTATGATCCATTCTAATTCATTCGTACGATCCATTCTAATTCATTCATACAATCCATTCTAATTCATTTGTACGATCCATTCTTATTCACTCATACGATCCATTCTAATACATTCATACGATCCATTCTAATTCATTTGCACGAATATATCTATTCTAATTCATTCGTACGATCCATTCTAATTCCTTCGTACGATCCATTCTAATTCATTAGTACGATCTATTCTAATTCATTCGTACGATCCATTCTAATTCCTTCGTACGATCCATTCTAATTCATTCGTACGATCCATTCTAATTCATTCGTACAATCTATTCTAATTCATCCGTATGAATGCATACATTCGTGTGAATGAATTAGAATAGATCGTACGAATGAGTAAGAATGGATCGTACGAATGAAATAGAATGGATTGCACGAATGAATTAGAATGGATCGTACGAATGAATTAGAATGGATCGTACTAAGGAATTAGAATGGATCGTACGAATGAATTAGAATGGATCGTACAAATGTATCCATTCTAATTCATTCGCACGAATGTATCCATTCTAGTTCATTCGTACGATCCATTCTAATTCATTCGTACGATCCATTCTAATTCATTCGCACGATCCATTCTAATTCATTCGTACGATCAATTCTAATTCATTCGCACGAATGTATCCATTCTAATTCATTCGTACGATCCTGAATTAGAATGGATCGTACGAATGAATTAGAATGGATCGTACGAATGAATTAGAATGGATCTTACGAATGGAACAGAATGGATACATTCGTGCGAATGAATTAGAATGGATCGGACGAATGAATTAGAATGGATCGTATGAATGAATTAGAATGGATCAAATGAATGAATTAGAATGGTTACATTCATGCGAATGAATTAAATGGATCGTACGAATGTATTAGAATGGATTGTACGAATGGATTAGAATGGATACATTCGAGCGAATGAATTAGAATGGATCGTACGAATGAAATTAGAATGGATCGTACGAATGAATTAGAATAGATCGTACGAATGAATTAGAATGGATCGTACGAATGAATTAGAATCGATCGTGTGAAAGAATTAGAATGGATCGTACGAATGAATTAGAATGGATCGTGCGAATGAATTAGAATAGATCGTACGAATGAATAAGAATGGATCGTGCTAATGAATTAGAATTGATCGAACGAATGAATTAGCATGGATCGTGCATTTGTACGATCCATTCTAATTCATTCGTACGATCCATTCTAATTCATTCGTACGATCCATTCTAATTCATTCACACGAATGTATCCATTCTAGTTCATTCGTACGATCCATTCTAATTCATCCGTACGATCCATTCTAATTCATTCATACGATCTATTCTAATTCATTCATACAATTCATTCTAATTCTTTCACACGATCCATTCTAATTCATTCGTATGATCCATTCTAATTCATTCGCACAATCCATTCTATTTTATTCGTACGATCCATTCTTACTCATTCGTATGATCCATTCTAATTCATTCGCACGAATGTATCCATAATGGATGATACGAATGAGTAAGAATGGATCGCACGAATGAAATAGAATGGATTGTGCGAATGAATTAGAATGGACCGTACGAATGAATTAGAATGGATACATTTGTGCGAATGAATTAGAATGGATCGGACGAATGAATTAGAATGGATCGTACGAATGAATTAGAATGGATCGTACGAATAAACTAGAATGGATACATTCGTCCGAATGAATTAGAATGGATCATACGAATGAGTAAGAATGGACCGTACGAATGAAATAGAATATATTGTACGAATTAATTAGAATGGATCGTGCGAATGAATTAGAATGGATCGTACGAATGAATTAGAATGGATCGTACGAATGAATTAGAATGGATCGTGCAAATGAATTAGATTGGATCATATTAATGAATTAGAATGGATCGTACGAATGAATTAGAATGGATACATTCGTGCGAATGAATTAGAATGGATTGTGCGAATCCATTAGACTGGATCGTGCGAATGAATAAGAATGGATCATACGAATGAATTAGAATTGATCGTACGAATTAATTAGAATGGATACATTCGTGCGAATGAATTAGAATGGATTGTATGAATGAATTAGAATGGATCGTACGAATGAATTAGAATGGATCATACGAATTAATTAGAATGGATCATACGAATGAATTAGAATGGATCGTACGAATGAATTAGAATGGATCATACGAATGAACTAGAATGGATCGTACGAATGAACTAGAATGGATACATTCGTGCGAATGAATTAGAATGGATCATATGAATGAATTAGAATGGATCGTACGATTCATTCTAATTCATTTGTACGATCCATTCTAATACATTCGTACGATTCATGCTAATTCATTCGCATGATCCATTCAAATTCATTCGTACGATCCATTCTTATTCATTCATACGATCAATTCTAATTCATTCGCACAATCCATTCTAATTCATTCGTACAATCCATTCTAATTCATTCGTATGATCCATTCTAACTCATTTGGTGGATCCATTCTAATTCATTCGTACGATCCATTCTAATTCATTCCCACGATCCATTCTAATTTATTCGTACGATCCATTCTAATTCATTCGTACGATCTATTCTAATTCATTCGCACGATGTAACCATTCTAATTCATTCATACGATTCATTCTGATTCATTCATATGAGCTATTCTAATTCATTCGTACGATCCATTCTAATTCATTCGTACGATTCATTGTAATTCATTCATACAATCCATTTAGATTCATTTGCACAAATGTATCCATTCAAATTCATTCGTACGATCCAGTCTAATACATTCGTACGATCCATTCTAATTCATTCGCACGAATATATCCATTCTAATTCTTTCATACGATGCATTCTAATTCATTCGTACGATCCATTCTAATTCATTTGTACGATCCATTCTAATTCATTCGCACGAATGTATCCATTCTAATTCATTCGTACAATCCATTCTATTTCATTCGTACGATCCATTCTTACTCATTCGTATGATACATTCTAATTCATTCGTATGATCCATTCTAATTCATTCGTACGATCCATTCTAATTCATTCGTATGATCCATTCTAATTCATTCGCACGATCCATTCTAACTCATTCATACGATCCATTCTAATTCATTCATACGATCTATTCTAATTCATTCCAACAATCCATTCTAATTCATTCGCCCGATCCATTCTAATTCATTCATACGATCCATTCTAGTCGAATGGATCATGTGATCCATTCTATTCGAATGGATCATGCGATCCATTCGAATTCATTCGCACGATCCATTCTAATTCATTCATACGATCGATTCTATTTCATTCATACAATGGATTCTAATTCTTTCACACGATCCATTCTAATTCATTCGTACGATCCATTCTAATTCATTCGTACAATCCATTCTATTTCATTTGTACGATCCATTCTTACTCATTCGTATGATCCATTCTAATTCATTCGTACGATCCATTCTAATTCATTTGTACGATCCATTCTAATTCATTCGTACAATCCATTCTATTTCATTCGTACGATCCATTCTTACTCATTCGTATGATCCATTCTAATTCATTCGCACGAATGTATCCATTCTAATTCATTCATACAATCCATTCTAATTCATTCCGTACGATCCATTCTAATTCATTCGTACGATCGTACGAATGAATGAGAATGGATCGTACGAATGAATTAGAATAGATTGTGCGAATGAATTAGAATGGATCGTACGAATGAATTAGAATGGATCGTACGAATGAATTAGAATGGATCATACGAATGAGTAAGAATGGATCATACGAATGAATTAGAATGGATCGTACGAATGAATTAGAATGGATCGTACGAATAAATTAGAATGGATACATTCGTCCGAATGAATTAGAATGGATCATACAAATGAGTAAGAATGGATCGCACGAATGAAATAGAATAGATTGTACGAATGAATTAGAATGGATCCTACGAATGAATTAGAATGGATCGTGTGAAAGAATTAGAATGGATTGTATGAATGAATTAGAATGGATCGTATGAATGAATTAGAATGGATTGTGCGAATGAATTCGAATGGATCGTACAAATTCATTCTAATTCATTCGTACGATCCATTCTAATTCATTCGTACGATCCATTCTAATTCATTCGCTCGAATGTATCCATTTTAATCCATTCGTACGATCCATTCGTACGATCCATTCTAATCCATTCGTACGATCCATTCTAATTCATTCGCATGAATGTAACCATTATAATTCATTCATTTGATCCATTCCAATTCATTCGTACGATCCATTCTAATTCATTCGTCCGATCCATTCTAATTCATTCGCACGAATGTATCCATTCTAATTCATTAGTACAATCCATTCTAATTCATTTGCACGATCCATTCTAATTCATTCATTGGATCCATTCTAATTCATTCATACGATCTATTCTAATTCTTTCGCACGAATATATCCATTCTAATTCATTCGCACGAATATATCCATTCTAATTCTAATTCATTCGTACGATCCATTCTAATTCATTTGTATGATCCATTCTAATTAATTCGTATGATCCAATCTAATTTATTCGTACGATCCATTCTAATTCATTCATACAATCCATTCTAATTCATTCGCACGATCCATTCTAATTCACTCATACGATCCATTCTAATACATTCATACGATCCATTTTAATTCATTTGCACAAATATATCCATTCTAATTCATTCGTACGATCCATTCTAATTCCTTCGTACGATCCATTCTAATTCATTCGTACGATCCATTCTAATTCATTCATACGATCCATTCTAATTCATTCGTACGATCCATTCTAATTCATTCGCACAAATGTATCCATTCTAATTCATTCGTACGATCCATTCTAATTCATTCGTACGATCCATTCTAATTCATTCGTAAGATCCATTCTAATTCATTCAGATGATCCATTCTAATTCATTCGTACGATCCATTCTAATTCATTCGCGAATGTATCCATTCTAATTTATTTGTACGATCCATTCTAATTCATTCGTACGATCCATTCTAATTCATTCATACGATCTATTCTAATTCATTCATACAATCCATTCTAATTCTTTCACACGATCCATTCTAATTCATTCGTACGATCGATTCTAATTCATTCGCACAATCCATTCTATTTCATTCGTACGATCCATTCTTACTCATTCGTATGATCCATTCTAAATCATTCGCACGAATGTATCCATAATGGATCATACGAATGAGTAAGAATGGATCGTACGAATGAAATAGAATGGATTGTGCGAATGAATTAGAATGGACCGTACGAATGCATTAGACGTACGAATGAATTAGAATGGATACATTCGTGCGAATAAATAAGAATGGATCATACGAATGACTAAGAATGGATCGTCATTCTAATTCATTCGTATGATCCATTCTAATTCATTTGTATCCATTCTATTTCATTCGCACGATCCATTCTAATTCATTCGCACAATCTATTCTAATTTATTCGTACGATCCATTCTAATTCATTCGTACGATCCATTCTAATTCATTTATACAATCCATTCTAATTTATTCGCACGAATGTATCCATTCTAATTCATTCGTACGATCCATTCTAATTCATTCGCACAATCTATTCTAATTCATTCATACGATCCATTCTAATTCATTCGCACGAATGTATCCATTCTAATTCATTCGTACGATCCATTCTAATTTATTCGTACGATCCATTCTAATTCATTCATACGATCTATTCTAATTCATTCATACAATCCATTCTAATTCTTTCACACGATCCATTCTAATTTATTCGCACGAATGTATCCATTCTAATTCATTCGTACAATCCATTCTAATTCATTCGTATGATCCATTCTAACTCATTCGGTGGATCCATTCTAATTCATTCGTACGATCCATTCTAATTCATTCCCACGATCCATTCTAATTTATTCGTACGATCCATTCTAATTCATTCGTACGATCTATTCTAATTCATTCGCACGAATGTAACCATTCTAATTCATTCATACGATTCATTCTACTTCATTAGTATGAGCTATTCTAATTCATTTGTACGATCCATTCTAATTCATTCGTACGATCCATTGTAATTCATTCATACAATCCATTTAGATTCATTCGCACAAATGTATCCATTCAAATTCATTCGTACGATTCAGTCTAATTCATTCGTACGATCCATTCTAATTCATTCGCACGAATATATCCATTCTAATTCTTTCGTACGATGCATTCTAATTTATTCGTACGATCCATTCTAATTCATTCGTACGATCCATTCTAATTCATTTGCACAAATGTATCCATTCTAATTCATTTGTACAATCCATTCTATTTCGTTCATACGATCCATTCTTACTCATTCGTATGATACATTCTAATTCATTCGTATGATCCATTCTAATTCATTCGTACGATCCATTCTAATTCATTCGTACGATCCATTCTAATTCATTCGCACGATCCATTCTAATTCATTCATACGATCCATTCTAATTCATTCATACGATCCATGCTAATTCATTCCTACCATCCATTCTAATTCATTCGCCCGATCCATTCTAATTCATTCATACGATCCATTCTATTCGAATGGATCATGCGATCCATTCGAATTCATTCGCACGATCCATTCTAATTCATTCATACGATCCATTCTAATTCATTCATACAATGCATTCTAATTCTTTCACACGATCCATTCTAATTCATTCGTACGATCCATTCTAATTCATTCGTACAATCCATTCTATTTCATTTGTACGATCCATTCTTACTCATTCGTATGATCCATTCTAATTCATTCGTACGATCCATTCTAATTCATTTGTACGATCCATTCTAATTCATTCATACAATCCATTCTATTTCATTCGTACGATCCATTCTTACTCATTCGTATGATCCATTCTAATACATTCGCATGAATGTATCCATTCTAATTCATTCATACAATCCATTCTAATTCATTCCGTACGATCCATTCTAATTCATTCGTACGATCACGAATGAATTAGAATGGATCGTACGAATAAATTAGAATGGATCATACGAATGAGTAAGAATGGATCGTACGAATAAATTAGAATGGATACATTCGTCCGAATGAATTAGAATGGATCATACGAATGAGTAAGAATGGATCGTACGAATAAGATAGAATAGATTGTACGAATGAATTAGAATTGATCCTACGAAAGAATTAGAATGGATCGTGTGAAAGAATTAGAATGGATTGTATGAATGAATTAGAATGGATCGTATGAATTAATTAGAATGGATCGTGCGAATGAATTCGAATGGATCGTACGAATTCATTCTAATTCATTCGTACGATCCAATTTAAATCATTCGTACGATCCATTCTAATTCATTCGCTCGAATGTATCCATTTTAATCCATTCGTACGATCCATTCTAATCCATTCGTACGATCCATTCTAATTCATTCGCATGAATGTAACCATTCTAATTCATTCATTTGATCCATTCTAATTCATTCGTACGATCCATTCTAATTCATTCGTCCGATCCATTCTAATTCATTCGCACGAATGTATCCATTCTAATTCATTCGTACGATCCATTATAATTCATTTGCACGATCCATTCTAATTCATTCATAGGATCCATTCTAATTCATTCATACGATCTATTCTAATTCTTTCGCACGAATGTATCCATTCTAATTCATTCGCACGAATATATCCATTCTAATTCTAATTCATTCGTACGATCCATTCTAATTCACTCATATGATCCATTCTAATTAATTCGTATGATCCATTCTAATTCATTCGTACGATCCATTCTAATTCATTCGTACAATCCATTCTAATTCATTCGCACGATCCATTCTAATTCACTCATACAATCCATTCTAATACATTCATACGATCCATTCTAATTCATTTGCACGAATATATCCATTCTAATTCATTCGTACGATCCATTCTAATTCCTTCGTACGATCCATTCTAATTCATTCATACGATCCATTCTAATTCATTCGTACGATCCATTCTAATTCATTCGCACAAATGTATCCATTCTAATTCATTCGTACGATCCATTCTAATTCATTCGTACGATCACTTCTAATTCATTCGTAAGATCCATTCTAATTCATTCGTACGATCCATTCTAATTCATTCGTACGATCCATTCTAATTCATTCGTACGATCCATTCTAATTCATTCGTACGATCCATTCTTACTCATTCGTATGATCCATTCTAATTCATTCGTAAGTTCCATTCTAATTCATTCGTACGATCCATTCTAATTCATTCGCACAATCTATTCTAATTCATTCGTACGATCCATTCTAATTCATTCGTACGATCGTACGAATGAATTAGAATGGATCGTACGGAATGCATTAGAATGGATTGTATGAATGAATTAGAATGGATACATTCGTGCGAATGAATTAGAATGGATCATACGAATGAGTAAGAATGGATCGTACGAATGAAATAGAATGGATTGTACGAATGAATTAGAATGGATCGTACAAATGAATTAGAATGGATCATACGAATGAGTAAGAATGGATCGTACAAATGAAATAGAATGGATTGTACGAATGAATTAGAATGGATCGTACGAATGAATTAGAATGGATCGTGTGAAAGAATTAGAATGCATTGTATGAATTAATTAGAATGGATCGTATGAATGAATTAGAATTGATCGTGCGAATGAATTCGAATGGATCGCATGATCCATTCGAATAGAATGGATCGTATGAATGAATTAGAATGGATCGAGCGAATGAATTAGAAAGGATCGTATGAATGAATTAGAATGGATCATATGAATGAATTAGAATGGATCGTGCGAATGAATTAGAATGGATCGTACGAATGAAGTAGAATGGATCGTACGAATGAATTAGAATGGATCATACGAATGAATTAGAATGGATCATACGAATGAGTAAGAATGCATCGTACGAAGTAAATGGAATGGATTGTACGAATGAATTAGAATGGATACATTCGTGCGACTGAATTAGAATGGATCGTAAATGAATTAGAATGGATCGTACGAATGAATTTGAATGGATCGTAGGAATGAATTAGAATGGATCTTACGAATGAATTAGAATGGATCGTACGAATGAATTTGAATGGATCGTACGAATGAATTCGAATGGATACATTCGTGCGAATGAATTAGAATGGATCAGACGAATGAATTAGAATGGATCGTACGAATGAATTAGAATGGATCGTACGAATAAATTAGAATAGATACATTCGTCCGAATGAATTAGAATGGATCATACGAATGAGTAAGAATAGATCGTACGAATGAAATAGAATAGATTATACGAATGAATTAGAATGGATTCGTACGAATGAATTTGAATGGATACATTCGTGCGAATGAATTAGAATGGATCGTACCAATGAGTAAGAATGGGTCCTACGAATGAAATAGAATGGACTGTGCGAATGAATTAGAATGGATCGTACGAATGAATTAGAATGGATCATACGAATGAATTAGACTGGATCCTATGAATGAATTAGAATGGATCGTCCAAATGAATTAGAATGGATCGTACGAATGAATTAGAATGGATCGTGCTAATGAATTAGAATTGATCGAACGAATGAATTAGAATGGATACATTCGTGCGAATGAATTAGAATGGATCGGACGAATGAATTAGAATGGATCGTACGAATGAGTAAGAATGGATCGTACGAATGAAATAGAATAGATCGTACGAATGAATTAGAATGGATCGTACGAAGGAATTAGAATGGATCGTACGAATGAATTAGAATGGATATATTCGTGCAAATGAATTAGAATGGATCGTATGAATGTATTAGAATGGATCGTATGAGTGAATTAGAATGGATCGTACGAATGAATTAGAATGGATCATATGAATGAATTAGAATGGATACATTCTTGTGAATAAATTAGAATGGATTGTATGAATGAATTAGAATAGATTTTGTGAATGAATTAGAACTGATCGTACGAATGAATTAGAATGGATACATTCGTGCGAATGAATTAGAATGGATTGTATGAATGAATTAGAATGGATCCTATGAATGAATTAGAATGGATCGTGCGAATGAATTAGAATGGATCGTACAAATGAATTAGAATGGATCGTGCTAATGAATTAGAATTGATCGAACGAATGAATTAGCATGGATCGTGCTAATGAATTAGAATGGAACATACAAATGAATTAGAATGGATCGTGTGAAAGAATTAGAATGGATTGTATGAATGAATTAGAATGAATTCGTACGATCCATTCGAATTCATTCGCACGATCTATTCTAATTCATTCATACGATCCATTCTAATTCATTCATACAATCCATTCGAATTCTTTCACACGATCCATTTTAATTCATTTGTAGGATCCATTCTAATTCATTTGTACAATCTATTCTATTTCATTTGTACGATCCATTCTTACTCATTCGTATGATCCATTCTAATTCATTCGGACGAATGTATCCATTCTAATTCATTCGTACGATCCATTCTAATTCATTCGTACGATCCATTCTAATTCATTCGTACTATCCGTTCTAATTCATTCGTCCGATCCATTCTAATTTATTCGCACGAATGTATCCATTCTAATTCAGTCGTACGATCCATTCTAATTCATTCGTACGATCCATTCTAATTCATTCGTAAGATCCATTCTAATTCATTCGTACGATCCATTCTAATTCATTCGTACGATCCATTCTAATTCATTCGCACGAATGTATCCATTCTAGTTCATTCGTACGATCCATTCTAATTCATTCATACAATCCATTCTAATTCATTTGCACGAATGTATCCATTCTAATTCATTCGTACGATTAGTTCTAATTCATTCACAAAATCTATTCTAATTCATTCATACGATCCATTCTAATTCATTCACATGAATGTATCCATTCTAAATCATTTATACGATCCATTCTAATTCATTCGTACGATCCATTCTAATTCACTCATACGATCCATTCTAATACATTCATACGATCCATTCTAATTCATTTGCACGAATATATCCATTCTAATTCATTCGTACGATTCATTCTAATTCCTTCGTACGTTCCATTCTAATTCATTCGTACGATCTATTCTAATTCATTCGTACGATCCATTCTAATTTATTCGTATGATCCATTCTAATTCCTTCGTACGATCCATTCTAATTCATTCGTACGATCCATTCTAATTCATTGATACAATCCATTCTAATTCTTTCACACGATCCATTCTAATTCATTCGTACGATCCATTCTAATTCATTCGTGCAATCCATTCTATTTCATTCGTACGATCCATTCTTACTCATTCGTACGATCCATTCTAATTCATTCACACGAATGTATCCATTCGTACGAATGAATTAGAATAGATTGTACGAATGAATTAGAATGGATCGTACGAATGAATTAGAATGGATCGTACGAATGAATTAGAATGGATCGTACGAATGAATTAGAATAGATCGTACGAATGAATTTGAATGGATCGTACGAATGAATTAGAATAGATCGTATGAATGAATTAGAATGGATCGTACGAAGGAATTAGAATGGATCGTACGAATGAATTAGAATGGATATATTTGTGCAAATGAATTAGAAAGGATTGTATGAATGTATTAGAATGGATCGTATGAGTGAATTAGAATGGATCGTACGAATGAATTAGAATGGATCGTATGAATGAATTAGAATGGATACATTTGTGTGAATGAATTAGAATGGATCGTATGAATGAATTAGAATGGATACATTTGTGTGAATGAATTAGAATGGATCGTATGAATGAATTACAATAGATTTTGTGAATGAATTAGAACTGATCGTACGAATGAATTAGAATGGATACATTCGTGCGAATGAATTAGAATGGATTGTATGAATGAATTAGAATGGATCCTATGAATGAATTAGAATGGATCGTACGAATGAATTAGAATGGATACATTCGTGCGAATGAATTAGAATTGATCGTACGAATGAATTAGAATGGATCGTGCGAATGAATTAGAATGGATCGTACGAATGAATTAGAATGGATACATTCGTGCGAATGAATTAGAATGGATACATTCGTGCGAAAGAATTAGAATAGATCGTATGAATGAATTAGAATGGATCCTATGAATGAATTAGAATGGATCGTGCGAATGAATTAGAATGGATTGTACGAATGAATTAGAATGGATCGTGCTAATGAACTAGAATTGATCGAACGAATGAATTAGCATGGATCGTGCTAATGAATTAGAATGGATCGTACTAATGAATTAGAATGGATCAAATGAATGAATTAGAATGGTTACATTCATGCGAATGAATTAGAATGGATCGTACGAATGGATTAGAATGGATCGTACGAATGGATTAGAATGGATACATTCGAGCGAATGAATTAGAATGGATCGTACGAATGAATTAGAATGGATCGTACGAATAAATTAGAATGGATACATTCGTCCGAATGAATTAGAATGGATCATACGAATGAGTAAGAATGGATCGTACGAATGAAATAGAATAGATTGTACGAATGGATTAGAATGGATCCTACGAATGGATTAGAATCGATACCTTTGTGCATATGAATTACAATGGATCGTACGAATGAATTAGAATGGATCATATTAATGAATTAGAATGGATCGTACGAATGGGTTAGAATGGATCGTGCGAATGAATTAGAATGGATCGTACGAATGAATTAGAATGGATCGTACGAATGAATTAGAATGGATCATATTAATGAATTAGAATGGATCGTATGAATGAATTAGAATGGATACATTCGTGCGAATGAATTAGAATGGATCGGACGAATGAATTAGAATGGATCGTACGAATGAATTAGAATGGATCAAATGAATGAATTAGAATGGTTACATTCATGCGAATGAATTAGAATGGATCGTACGAATGGATTAGAATGGATCGTACGAATGGATTAGAATGGATACATTCGAGCGAATGAATTAGAATGGATCGTACGAATGAATTAGAATGGATCGTACGAATGGATTAGAATGGATCCTACGAATGGATTAGAATGGATACCTTTGTGCATATGAATTAGAATGGATCGTACGAATGAATTAGAATGGATCATATTAATGAATTAGAATGGATCGTACGAAAGAATTAGAATGGATACATTCGTGCACGATCCATTCTAATTCATTCATACGATCCATTCTAATTGTATGAATGTATTAGAATGGATCGTATAAGTGAATTAGAATGGATCGTACGAATGAATTAGAATGGATCGTATGAATGAATTAGAATGGATACATTCGTGTGAATGAATTAGAATGGATCGTATGAATGAATTAGAATAGATTTTGTGAATGAATTAGAACTGATCGTACGAATCAATTAGAATGGATACATTCATGCGAATGAATTAGAATGGATTGTATGAATGAATTAGAATGGATCCTATGAATGAATTAGAATGGATGGTACGAATGAAT
Organism: Chamaelirium japonicum; assembly: GCA_947650365.1. Lineage (NCBI taxonomy): Eukaryota > Viridiplantae > Streptophyta > Magnoliopsida > Liliales > Melanthiaceae > Chamaelirium > Chamaelirium japonicum. The sequence goes on from CANTAL010000193.1 coordinate 549,379, forward strand.
TAGAATGGATACATTCGTGCGAATGAATTAGAATGGATCGTACGAATGAATTAGTAAGAATGGATCGTACGAATGAATTAGTAAGAATGGATCGTACGAATGAATTAGTTAGAATGGATCGTACGAATGAGTAAGAATGGATCGTACGAATGAATTAGAATAGATCGTACGAATGAATTAGAATGGATGGTACGAATGAATTAGAATGGATACATTCGTGCGAATGAATTAGAATTGATCGTACGAATGAATTAGAATGGATCGTGCGAATGAATTAGAATGGATCGTACGAATAAATTAGAATGGATACATTCGTCCGAATGAATTAGAATGGATCATACGAATGAGTAAGAATGGATCGTACGAATGAAATAGAATAGATTGTACGAATGAATTAGAATGGATTCGTACGAATGAATTAGAATGGATATATTCGTGCGAATGAATTAGAATGGATCGTACCAATGAGTAAGAATGGATCGTACGAATGAAATAGAATGGATTGAGCGAATGAATTAGAATGGATCGTACGAATGAATTAGAATGGATCGTGTGAAAGAATTAGAATGGATTGTATGAATGAATTACAATAGATCGTATGAATGAATTAGAATGGATTCGTACGAATGAATTAGAATGGATACATTCGTGCGAATGAATTAGAATGGATCGTACCAATGAGTAAGAATGGATCGTACGAATGAAATAGAATGGATTATGCGAATGAATTAGAATGGATTGCACGAATGTATCCATTCTAATTCATTCGTACGATCCATTCTAATTCATTCGTACGATCCATTCTAATTCATTCGTATGATCAATTCTAATTAATTCGTATGATCCATTCTAATTCATTCGTACGATCCATTCTAATTCATTCATACAATCCATTCTAATTCATTTGTACGATCCATTCTTATTCACTCATACGATCCATTCTAATACATTCATACGATCCATTCTAATTCATTTACACGAATATATCTATTCTAATTCATTCGTACGATCCATTCTAATTCCTTCGTACGATCCATTCTAATTCATTAGTACGATCTATTCTAATTCATTCGTACGATCCATTCTAATTCCTTCGTACGATCCATTCTAATTCATTCGTACGATCCATTCTAATTCATTCGTACAATCTATTCTAATTCATCCGTATGAATGCATACATTCGTGTGAATGAATTAGAATAGATCGTACGAATGCGTAAGAATGGATCGTACGAATGAAATAGAATGGATTGCACGAATGAATTAGAATGGATCGTACGAATGAATTAGAATGGATCGTACTAAGGAATTAGAATGGATCGTACGAATGAATTAGAATGGATCGTACAAATGTATCCATTCTAATTCATTCGCACGAATGTATCCATTCTAGTTCATTCGTACGATCCATTCTAATTCATTCGTACGATCCATTCTAATTCATTCGCACGATCCATTCTAATTCATTCGTACGATCAATTCTAATTCATTCGCACGAATGTATCCATTCTAATTCATTCGTACGATCCTGAATTAGAATGGATCGTACGAATGAATTAGAATGGATCGTACGAATGAATTAGAATGGATCTTACGAATGGAACAGAATGGATACATTCGTGCGAATGAATTAGAATGGATCGGACAAATGAATTAGAATGGATCGTATGAATGAATTAGAATGGATCAAATGAATGAATTAGAATGGTTACATTCATGCGAATGAATTAAATGGATCGTACGAATGTATTAGAATGGATCGTACGAATGGATTAGAATGGACACATTCGAGCGAATGAATTAGAATGGATCGTACGAATGAAATTAGAATGGATCGTACGAATAAATTAGAATAGATCGTACGAATGAATTAGAATGGATCGTACGAATGAATTAGAATCGATCGTGTGAAAGAATTAGAATGGATCATACGAATGAATTAGAATGGATCGTGCGAATGAATTAGAATGGATCGTACGAATGAATAAGAATGGATCGTGCTAATGAATTAGAATTGATCGAACGAATGAATTAGCATGGATCGTGCATTTGTACGATCCATTCTAATTCATTCGTACGATCCATTCTAATTCATTCACACGAATGTATCCATTCTAGTTCATTCGTATGATCCATTCTAATTCATCCGTACGATCCATTCTAATTCATTCATACGATCTATTCTAATTCATTCATACAATCCATTCTAATTCTTTCACACGATCCATTCTAATTCATTCGTATGATCCATTCTAATTCATTCGCACAATCCATTCTATTTTATTCGTACGATCCATTCTTACTCATTCGTATGATCCATTCTAATTCATTCGCACGAATGTATCCATAATGGATGATACGAATGAGTAAGAATGGATCGCACGAATGAAATAGAATGGATTGTGCGAATGAATTAGAATGGACCGTACGAATGAATTAGAATGGATACATTTGTGCGAATGAATTAGAATGGATCGGACGAATGAATTAGAATGGATCGTACGAATGAATTAGAATGGATCGTACGAATAAATTAGAATGGATACATTCGTCCGAATGAATTAGAATGGATCATACGAATGAGTAAGAATGGACCGTACGAATAAAATAGAATATATTGTACGAATTAATTAGAATGGATCGTGCGAATGAATTAGAATGGATCGTACGAATGAATTAGAATGGATCGTACGAATGAATTAGAATGGATCGTGCAAATGAATTAGATTGGATCATATTAATGAATTAGAATGGATCGTACGAATGAATTAGAATGGATACATTCGTGCGAATGTATTAGAATGGATTGTGCGAATCCATTAGACTGGATCGTGCGAATGAATAAGAATGGATCATACGAATGAATTAGAATTGATCGTACAAATTAATTAGAATGGATACATTCGTGCGAATGAATTAGAATGGATTGTATGAAAGAATTAGAATGGATCGTACGAATGAATTAGAATGGATCATACGAATTAATTAGTATGGATCATACGAATGAATTAGAATGGATCGTACGAATGAATTTGAATGGATCATACGAATGAACTAGAATGGATCGTACGAATGAACTAGAATGGATACATTCGTGCGAATGAATTAGAATGGATCATATGAATGAATTAGAATGGATCGTACGATTCATTCTAATTCATTTGTACGATCCATTCTAATACATTCGTACGATTCATGCTAATTCATTCGCACGATCCATTCAAATTCATTCGTACGATCCATTCTTATTCATTCATACGATCAATTCTAATTTATTCGCACAATCCATTCTAATTTATTCGTACAATCCATTCTAATTCATTCGTATGATCCATTCTAACTCATTTGGTGGATCCATTCTAATTCATTCGTACGATCCATTCTAATTCATTCCCACGATCCATTCTAATTTATTCGTACGATCCATTCTAATTCATTCGTACGATCTATTCTAATTCATTCGCACGATGTAACCATTCTAATTCATTCATACGATTCATTCTGATTCATTCATATGAGCTATTCTAATTCATTCGTACGATCCATTCTAATTCATTCGTACGATTCATTGTAATTCATTCATACAATCCATTTAGATTCATTTGCACAAATGTATCCATTCAAATTCATTCGTACGATCCAGTCTAATACATTCGTACGATCCATTCTAATTCATTCGCACGAATATATCCATTCTAATTCTTTCATACGATGCATTCTAATTCATTCGTACGATCCATTCTAATTCATTTGTACGATCCATTCTAATTCATTCGCACGAATGTATCCATTCTAATTCATTCGTACAATCCATTCTATTTCATTCGTACGATCCATTCTTACTCATTCGTATGATACATTCTAATTCATTCGTATGATCCATTCTAATTCATTCGTACGATCCATTCTAATTCATTCGTATGATCCATTCTAATTCATTCGCACGATCCATTCTAACTCATTCATACGATCCATTCTAATTCATTCATACGATCTATTCTAATTCATTCCAACAATCCATTCTAATTCATTCGCCCGATCCATTCTAATTCATTCATACGATCCATTCTATTCGAATGGATCATGTGATCCATTCTATTCGAATGGATCATGTGATCCATTCAATTCGAATGGATCATGCGATCCATTCGAATTCATTCGCACGATCCATTCTAATTCATTCATACGATCGATTCTAATTCATTCATACAATGGATTCTAATTCTTTCACACGATCTATTCTAATTCATTCGTACGATCCATTCTAATTCATTCGTACAATCCATTCTATTTCATTTGTACGATCCATTCTTACTCATTCGTATGATCCATTCTAATTCATTCGTACGATCCATTCTAATTCATTTGTACGATCCATTCTAATTCATTCGTACAATCCATTCTATTTCATTCGTACGATCCATTCTTACTCATTCGTATGATCCATTCTAATTCATTCGCACGAATGTATCCATTCTAATTCATTCATACAATCCATTCTAATTCATTCCGTACGATCCATTCTAATTCATTCGTACGATCGTACGAATGAATTAGAATGGATCGTACGAATGAATTAGAATAGATTGTGTGAATGAATTAGAATGGATCGTACGAATGAATTAGAATGGATTGTACGAATGAATTAGAATGGATCATACGAATGAGTAAGAATGGATCATACGAATGAATTAGAATGGATCGTACGAATGAATTAGAATGGATCGTACGAATAAATTAGAATGGATACATTCGTCCGAATGAATTAAAATGGATCATACAAATGAGTAAGAATGGATCGTACAAATGAAATAGAATAGATTGTACGAATGAATTAGAATGGATCCTACGAATGAATTAGAATGGATCGTGTGAAAGAATTAGAATGGATTGTATGAATGAATTAGAATGGATCGTATGAATGAATTAGAATGGATCGTGCGAATGAATTCGAATGGATCGTACAAATTCATTCTAATTCATTCGTACGATCCATTCTAATTCATTCGTACGATCTATTCTAATTCATTCGCTCGAATGTATCCATTTTAATCCATTCGTACGATCCATTCTAATTCATTCGTATGAATGTAACCATTATAATTCATTCATTTGATCCATTCCAATTCATTCGTACAATCCATTCTAATTCATTCGTCCGATCCATTCTAATTCATTCGCACGAATGTATCCATTCTAATTCATTAGTACGATCCATTCTAATTCATTCGCACGATCCATTCTAATTCATTCATTGGATCCATTCTAATTCATTCATACGATCTATTCTAATTCTTTCGCACGAATATATCCATTCTAATTCATTCGCACGAATATATCCATTCTAATTCTAATTCATTCGTACGATCCATTCTAATTCATTTGTATGATCCATTCTAATTAATTCGTATGATCCAATCTAATTCATTCGTACGATCCATTCTAATTCATTCATACAATCCATTCTAATTCATTCGCACGATCCATTCTAATTCACTCATACGATCCATTCTAATACATTCATACGATCCATTTTAATTCATTTGCACAATATATCCATTCTAATTCATTCGTACGATCCATTCTAATTCCTTCGTACGATCCATTCTAATTCATTCGTACGATCCATTCTAATTCATTCATACGATCCATTCTAATTCATTCGTACGATCCATTCTAATTCATTCGCACAAATGTATCCATTCTAATTCATTCGTACGATCCATTCTAATTCATTCGTACGATCCATTCTAATTCATTCGTACGATCCATTCTAATTCATTCAGACGATCCATTCTAATTCATTCGTACGATCCATTCTAATTCATTCACGAATGTATCCATTCTAATTCATTCGTACGATCCATTCTAATTCATTCGTACGATCCATTCTAATTCATTCATACGATCTATTCTAATTCATTCATACAATCCATTCTAATTCTTTCACACGATCCATTCTAATTCATTCGTACGATCGATTCTAATTCATTCGCACAATCCATTCTATTTCATTCATACGATCCATTCTTACTCATTCGTATGATCCATTCTAATTCATTCGCACGAATGTATCCATAATGGATCATACGAATGAGTAAGAATGGATCGTACGAATGAAATAGAATGGATTGTGCGAATGAATTAGAATGGACCGTACGAATGCATTAGACGTACGATTGAATTAGAATGGATACATTCGTGCGAATAAATAAGAATGGATCATACGAATGACTAAGAATGGATCGTCATTCTAATTCATTCGTATGATCCATTCTAATTCATTTGTATCCATTCTATTTCATTCGCACGATCCATTCTAATTCATTCGCACAATCTATTCTAATTCATTCGTACGATCCATTCTAATTCATTCGTACGATCCATTCTAATTCATTTATAAAATCCATTCTAATTTATTCGCATGAATGTATCCATTCTAATTCATTCGTACGATCCATTCTAATTCATTCGCACAATCTATTCTAATTCATTCATACGATCCATTCTAATTCATTCGCACGAATGTATCCATTCTAATTCATTCGTACGATCCATTCTAATTTATTCGTACGATCCATTCTAATTCATTCATACGATCTATTCTAATTCATTCATACAATCCATTTTAATTCTTTCACACGATCCATTCTAATTCATTCGTACGATCCATTCTAATTCATTCGCACAATCCATTCTTTTTCATTCGTACGATCCATTCTTACTCATTGGTACTATCCATTCTAATTCATTCGCACGAATGTATCCATTCTAATTCATTCGTACGAATCCATTCTAATTCATTCGTACAATCCATTCTATCTCATTTGTACGATCCATTCTTACACATTCGTATGATCCATTCTAATTCATTCGCACGAATGTATCCATTCTAAATCATTCGTACGATCCATTCTAATTTATTCGTACGATCCATTCTAAATCATTCGTACAATCCATTCTATTTCATTCGTACGATCAATTCTAATTCATTAGCACGATCCATTCTAATTCATTCGTACGATCCATTCAATTTCATTCGCACGATCCATTCTAATTCATTCGTACAATCCATTCTATTTCATTCGTACGATCCATTCTTACTCATTCGTATGATACATTCTAATTCATTTACACGAATGTATCCATTCTAATCCTTTCGTACGATCCATTCTAATCCATTCGTACGATCCATTCTAATTCATTCGCATGAATGTAACCATTCTAATTCATTCATTTGATCCATTCTAATTCATTCGTATGATCCATTCTAATTTATTTGTCCGATCCATTCTAATTCATTCGCACGAATGTATCCATTCTAAACCATTCATACGATCCATTCTAATTTATTCGTACGATCCATTCTAATTCATTCGTAAGATCCATTCTAATTCGTTCGTACGATCCATTCTAATTCGTTCGTACGATCCATTCTAATTCATTCGTATGATCCATTCTAATTCATTCCTACGATCTATTCTAATTCATTCGCTCGAATATATCCATTCTAATTCATTCGTTCGATCCATTCTAATTCATTCGCATGATCCATTCTAATTCATTCGTATGATCCATTCTAATCCATTCGTACGATCCATTCTAATTCATTCGTACGATCCATTCTAATTCATTCGTACGATCCATTCTAATTCATTCGCACGAATGTATCCATTCTAGTTCATTCGTACGATCCATTCTAATTCATTCGTACGATCCATTCTAATTCATTCGCACGATCCATTCTAATTCATTCGTACGATCCATTCTAATTCATCCGTACGATCCATTCTAATTCATTCATACGATCCATTCTAATTCATTCGTACGATCCATTCTAATACATTCATACGATCCATTCTAATTCATTTGCATGAATATATCCATTCTAATTCATTCGTACGATCCATTCTAATTCCTTCGTACGATCAATTCTAATTCATTCGTACGATCTATTCTAATTCATACGTACGATCCATTCTAATTCATTCGTACGATCCATTCTAATTCCTTCGTACGATCCATTCTAATTCATTCGTACGATCCATTCTAATTCATTCGTACAATCTATTCTAATTCATTCGTACGAATGGATACATTCGTGTGAATGAATTAGAATGGATCGTACGAATGAGTAAGAATGGATCGTACGAATGAAATAGAATGGATTGCACGAATGAATTAGAATGGATCGTACGAATGAATTAGAATGGATCGTATGAAAGAATTAGAATGGATTGTATGAATGAATTAGAATGGATCGTACGAAGGAATTAGAATGGATCGTACGAATGAATTAGAAAGGATCGTACGAATGAATTAGAATGGATCATACGAATGAATTAGAATGGATCGTACGAATGAATTAGAATGGATCGTGTGAAAGAATTAGAATGGATCGTACGAATGAATTAGAATTGATCGTGCGAATGAATTAGAATGGATCGTACGAATGAATTAGAATTGATCGTACGAATGAACTAGAATGGATACATTCGTGCGAATGAATTAGAATGGATCGTACGAATGAATTAGAATGGATCGTACGAATGAATTAGAATGGATCTTATGAATGAATTAGAATGGATCGTACGAATGAATTAGAATGGATCGTACGAATGAATTAGAATGGATACATTCGTCTGAATGAATTAGAATGGATCGGACGAATGAATTAGAATGGATCGTACGAATGAATTAGAAGGGTTCAAATGAATGAATTAGAATGGTTACATTCATGCGAATGAATTAGAATGGATCGTACGAATGGATTAGAATGGATCGTACGAATGGATTAGAATGGATACATTCGAGCGAATGAATTCGAATGGATCGTACGAATGAATTAGAATGGATCATACGAATGGATTAGAATGGATCCTACGAATGGATTAGAATTGATACCTTTGTGCATATGAATTAGAATGGATCATACGAATGAATTAGAATGGATCATATTAATGAATTAGAATGGATCGTACGAATGAATTAGAATGGATACATTCGTGCGAATGAATTAGAATGGATCGTGCGAATCAATTAGACTGGATCGTGCGAATGAATAAGAATAGATCATACGAATGAATTAGAATGGATCGTACGAATTAATTAGAATGGATACATTCGTGGGAATGAATTAGAATGGATTGTATGAATGAATTAGAATGGATCGTACGAATGAATTAGAATGGATCATACAAATTAATTAGAATGGATCATACGAATGAATTAGAATGGATCGTACGAATGAATTAGAATGGATCGTACGAATGAATTAGAATGTATACATTCATGCGAATGAATTAGATTGGATTGTGCGAATGAATAAGAACAGATCATGCGAATGAATTAGAATGGATCGTACGAATGAATTAGAATGGATCGTGCGAATGAATTAGAATGGATCGTACGAATGAATTAGAATGGATACATTTGTGCGAATGAATTAGAATGGATCGTACGAATGAATTAGAATGGATCGTATGAATGAATTAGAATGGATCGTACGAATGGATCGTAGGAATGAATTAGAATGGATCGTGCGAATGAATTAGAATGGATCGTACGAATGAATTAGAATGGATCGTAAGAATAAACTAGAATGGATACATTCGTGCGAATGAATTAGAATGGATCGTACGAATGAATTAGAATGGATCGTACGAATGAATTAGAATGGATACATTCGTGCGAATGAATTAGAATGGATCGGACGAATGAATTAGAATGGATCGTACGAATGAATTAGAATGGATCGTACGAATGAATTAGAATGGATCGTATGAATAAATTAGAATGGATACATTCGTCCGAATGAGTTAGAATGGATCATACGAATGAGTAAGAATGGATCGTATGAATGAAATAGAATAGATTGTACGAATGAATTAGAATGGATCCTACGAATGAATTAGAATGGATCGTGTGAAAGAATTAGAATGGATTGTATGAATGAATTAGAATGGATCGTATCAATGAATTAGAATGGATCGTGCGAATGAATTCGAATGGATCATACGAATTCATTCTAATTCATTCATACAATCCATTCTAATATTTCACACGATCTATTCTAATTCATTCGTAGGATCCATTCTAATTCATTCGTACAATCTATTCTATTTCATTCGTACGATCCATTCTTACTCATTCGTATGATCCATTTTAATTCATTCGTACAATCTATTCTATTTCATTCGTACGATCCATTCTTACTCATTCGTATGATCCATTCTAATTCATTCGGACGAATGTATCCATTCTAATTTATTCGTACGATCCATTCTAATTCATTCGTACGATCCATTCTAATTCATTCCTACGATCCATTCTAATTCATTCGTCCAATCCATTCTAATTCATTCGCACGAATGTATCCATTCTAATTCATTCGTACGATCCATTCTAATTCATTCGTACGATCCATTCTAATTCATTCGTAAGATCCAGTCCAATTCATTCGTACGATCCATTCTAATTCATTCGTACGATCCATTCTAATTCCTTCGTACGATCCATTCTAATTCATTCGTACGATCCATTCTAATTCATTCATACAATCCATTCTAATTCTTTCACACGATCCATTCTAATTCATTCGTACGATCCATTCTAATTCATTCGTGCAATCCATTCTATTTCATTCGTACGATCCATTCTAATTCCTTCGTACGATCCTTTCTAATTCATTCGTACGACCCATTCTAATTCATTCGTACAATCTATTCTAATTCATTCGTATGAATGGATACATTCGTGTGAATGAATTAGAATGGATCGTACGAATGAGTAAGAATGGATCGTACGAATGAAATAGAATAGATTGTACGAATGAATTAGAATGGATCCTACGAATGAATTAGAATGGATCGTGTGAAAGAATTAGAATGGATTGTATGAATGAATTAGAATGGTTCGTATGAATGAATTAGAATGGATCGTGCGAATGAATTCGAATGGATCGTACGAATTCATTCTAATTCATTCATACAATCCATTCTAATATTTCACACGATCTATTCTAATTCATTCGTAGGATCCATTCTAATTCATTCGTACAATCTATTCTATTTCATTCGTACGATCCATTCTTACTCATTCGTATGATCCATTTTAATTCATTCGTATAATCTATTCTATTTCATTCGTACGATCTATTCTTACTCATTCGTATGATCCATTCTAATTCATTCGGACGAATGTATCCATTCTAATTTATTCGTACGATCCATTCTAATTCATTCGTACGATCCATTCTAATTCATTCCTACGATCCATTCTAATTCATTCGTCCAATCCATTCTAATTCATTCGCACGAATGTATCCATTCTAATTCATTCGTACGATCCATTCTAATTCATTCGTACGATCCATTCTAACTCATTCGTAAGATCCAGTCTAATTCATTCGTACAATCCATTCTAATTCATTCGTACGATCCATTCTAATTCCTTCGTACGATCCATTCTAATTCATTCGTACGATCCATTCTAATTCATTCATACAATCCATTCTAATTCTTTCACACGATCCATTCTAATTCATTCGTACGATCCATTCTAATTCATTCGAGCAATCCATTCTATTTCATTCGTACGATCCATTCTTACTCATTCGTACGATCCATTCTAATTCATTCACACGAATGTATCCATTCGTACGAATGAATTAGAATAGATTGTACGAATGAATTAGAATGGATCGTACGAAGGAATTAGAAGGGATCGTACGAATGAATTAGAATGGATCGTACGAATGAATTAGAATGGATCGTACGAAGGAATTAGAATGGATCGTACGAATGAATTAGAATGGATATATTCGTGCAAATGAATTAGAATGGATCGTATGAATATATTAGAATGGATCGTATGAGTGAATTAGAATGGATCATTCGAATGAATTAGAATGGATCGTATGAATGAATTAGAATGGATACATTCGTGCGAATGAATTAGAATTGATCGTATGAATGAATAAGAATGGATCGTGCGAATGAATTAGAATTGATCGTATGAATGAATTAGAATGGATCGTATGAATGAACTAGAAGGAATACATTTGTGCAAATGAATTAGAATGGATCGTACGAATGAATTAGAATGGATCGTACGAATGAATAAGAATGGATCGTACGAATGAATTAGAATGGATACATTCGTGCGAATGAATTAGAATGGATCGGACGAATGAATTAGAATAGATCGTACGAATGAATTAGAATGGATCAAATGAATGAATTAGAATGGTTACATTCATGCGAATGAATTAGAATGGATCGTACGAATGGATTAGAATGGATACATTCGAGCGAATGAAATAGAATGGATCGTACGAATGAATTAGAATGGATCGTACGAATGGATTAGAATGGATCCTACGAATGGATTAGAATGGATACCTTTGTGCATATGAATTAGAATGGATCGTACGAATGAATTAGAATGGATCATATTAATGAATTAGAATAGATCGTATGAATGAATTAGAATGGATACATTCGCGCACGATCCATTATAATTCATTCGCACGAATGTATCCATGCTAATTCATTCGTACGATCCATTCTAATTCATTAATATGATCCATTCTAATTCATTCGTACGATCCATTCTAATTCATATGCACAAAGGTATCCATTCTAATTCATTCATACGATCCATTCTAATTTAGGATCGTACGAATGAATTAGAATAGATACATTCGTGCGAATGAATTAGAATTGATCGTACGAATGAATTAGAATGGATCGTGCGAATGAATTAGAATGGATCGTACGAATGAATTAGAATGGATCGTACGAATGAACTAGAATGGATACATTCGTGCGAATGAATTAGAATGGATCGTACTAATGAATTAGAATGGATCGTATGAATGAATTAGAATGGATCTTACGAATGAATTAGAATGGATCGTACGAATGAATTAGAATGGATCGTACGAATGAATTAGAATGGATACATTCGTGCGAATGAATCATAATGGATCGGACGAATGAATTAGA